>SJYT01018643.1:356693-515639 GCA_006410635.1 Cephalophus harveyi
AGAGACAACAGAAATTGTAAGAAACATGGCCTGGAAAATTTTCAGAGTCTCATAAAGCAGGGAAGGGAAAAGTGACATGGGGAAACTGGGGGAACTGAGAGTTTAGGAAAAATACTGAGGAAGATGATAGGTTTGTGCTTTACAGTTAAGAGATCCAAGTTCTCACTCTTGTTTCAAATTTCTGTAATAGGTTCAAACTTACTCTCCTTACATCAATTTATTCTCTTTCCAAATAGTAATATGATAGTGCAACTGTTTATTGAATAATTACCAAATGCCAGGTCCCATACCAAGCAATTTACTTGAATGTCACTTAATTTTCACAATAACCCTATGAAGTAGGACCTGTCATCATCCCTGGTTTACAGATATGACAACTAATCACACAGAGTGAATATAATTAGCTTACCCAAGGTCACATGTAAGTGCCAGAGCCACCCAGTCTGACATCAAAGCCCACTCTTTTGATCCCATCCCTATGCCACACTGCCTCTCCTCAAAGCAGCCTAATACCACTAAGTTTACAGACAATGTTAATCACATCACAAACATGCAACACCACCTATGTTAGACTTTCAAAGTTTACCACCCATCTGGCCCTACCAACCTTGTTGTTTAGTTCCTAAGTTGTGTCTAACTCTTTTGCACCCCATGGACTATGCTCCTCTGTCCATGGGATTTTCCAGGCAAGAATAGTGAAGTGGGTTTCCATTTCTTTCTCCAGGGGATCTTCTCAATCCAGGAACCAAACTTGCATCTCCTGAACTGGCAGACGGATTCCTTACCACTGAGCCACCAGCCCCCTACCAACCTTGCAGATACTCTAACCAAGCATCTATTTATTGTCCATGACAAAATGTCACTTAATTTTCACAATAACCCTATGAAGTAGGACCTGTCATCATCCCTGGTTTACAGATATGACAACTAATCACACAGAGTGAATATAATTAGCTTACCCAAGGTCACATGTAAGTGCTAGAGCCACCCAGTCTGACATCAAAGCCCACTCTTTTGATCCCATCCCTATGCCACACTGCCCCTGCTCAAAGCAGCCTAATACCACTAAGTTTATAGACAATGTTAATCACATCACAAACATGCAACACCACCTACGTTAGACTTTCAAAGTTTACCACCCATCTGGCCCTACCAACCTGTTGTTTAGTTCCTAAGTTGTGTCTAACTCTTTTGCACCCCATGGACTATGCTTCTCTGTCCATGGGATTTTCCAGGCAAGAATAATGAAGTGGGTTTCCATTTCCTTCTCCAGGGGATCTTCTCAATCCAGGAACCAAACTTGCATCTCCTGAATTGGCAGACGGATTCCTTACCACTGAGCCACCAGCCCCCTACCAACCTTGCAGATACTCTAACCAAGCATCTATTTATTGTCCATGACAGGACTGCATTCTCAGTCCTGTTTTCTCAGTCTTAATGCTTCAGACTGCCTAGAATTCAACCCTGGTGCACCTTCACTATCACAAATATAAAAATCTGGTAAGGCCTAGGGTTCAAGTCCCAGAGTCTCTAACGCCATACTCTCAAGGTGTGTGCCCCTCTCTGAATCTTCAGTTCAGTTTAGTTGTTCAGTTGTATCTGACTCTTTGTGACCCCTGAACTGCAGCACAAAAGGCTTCCCTGTCCATCACCAACTCCCAAAGCTTGCTCCAACTCATGTCCACAGAGTTGGTGATGCCATCTAAGCACCTCATCCTCTGTTGTCCCCTTCTCCTTCTGTCTTCAATCTTTCCTAGCATCAGCGTCTTTTCAAATGAGCCAGTTCTTCGCATCAGGTGGCCAAAGTATTGGAGTTTCAGCTTCAGCATCAGCCCTTTCAATGAGCATTCAGGACTGATTTCCTTTAGGATGGACTGGTTGGATCTCCTTGCTGTCCAAGGGACTCTCAAGAGTGTTCTCCAACATCACAGTCCAAAAGCATCAATTCTTCAGTGCTCAGCTTTATGGCCCAACTCTCACATCCATATATGACTACTGGACAAACCAAAGCTTTGACTATACAGACCTTTGTCAGTAAAGTAATGTCTCTGCTTTTTAATATGCTGTCATAGCTTTTCTTTCAAGGAGCAAGCATCTTTTAATTACATGGCTGCAGTCAGCATCTGCAATGATTTTGGAGCCCAAGAAAATAAGGTCTGAACCTTGAATTCCTTTATTAATTCCTTTATTTATCATTTATCTTGGCTCTTTTTTATGTTTTCTTTCATCTTGGCTCTTAATCATGAGCTTACAGTATCACTTTCGTAAGACTGATTTTTAACCAGACAACTATAAAATAAAAAAAGCTGAACAGCTCTGAAGACTTCATGGGGGCTTCCCTCTATGGTCTCAGTTGCCGACATGCCATCCAGACTAAGGAAGATCTGGAAACTTAAGGGCCACGTGAACCACAGGCACAGCAAACACTGGAAGCCTCCTGGAGGCCAGGGTAACACTGGTGGCATGTGTCACCACAGGATCAATTTTGACAAATATCACCCAGGTAATGTTGGGCTTTCCTGGTGGCTCAGACAGTAAAGAATCTGCCTGCAATGTGGGAGACCCAGGTTTGATCCCTGGGTTGGGAAGACCACCTGGAGAAGGAAATGGCTACCCACTTCAGTATTCTTGCCTGGAGAATTCCATGGACAAAGGAGCCTGGTGGGCTACAGGCCACGGGGTAGCAAAGAGTCAAACACAAATGTTACACTACACTAACTTTGGGAAAGTTGGTATGAGGCATTACCACTTAGCAAGGAACCAGAGCTTTTGCCCAAATGTCAACCTGGATAAACTATGGACCTCAGTGAGTGAGCTGCTATGGTAAATGCTGCCCAAAAAATTGGAGTTGCTCCTCTCATGATGTGGTACACTGGGGCTACTATATTGAGTTCTGGGGAAGAGAAAGCTCCCCAAACAGCCTATCCCACTGAAGGCCAAATTCTTTAGCAGAAGAACTGAGGAGAAGATTAAGGGTACTCTCCTGGTAGCTTGACACTACATGGATGGAGGTTCATTAAGTGCTAATGAGTGCTTCTCAAAAAAAATAAAGAAAATAAAATACAAAATCCTATTACCTGGAAGTTAGCCATTATTAAAAATTCTGATTTTTTTCTAGAAATTTTCTACATATTTTAGGATAGAAAATCTATGTATATAATATGTAGTTACTTTTTTCCTAATTCTTTCCCATCTCATTGGTTAATTCTTCATATAGATAATTTTTATGAGTTATATAATAATCCATCATATCAATGTTACTAATTATTTCTGTATGGAATGTTTATCAAATGATTAATATTTCCTCAGAAGTGAGTCATAAAAGTGACTGAACCAAAGGATAGAAAAGTTCTATCACCAGACAATACATGATTAGAAGTACTTGATTACTCATCGCTGGTCAAATGCTTTTTCTCTAAACCTTTGCAAATTTGATTCATAATAAATAGTGTTCTTTAAATGTAACTTACATTGTTGACCAGTGACTTGGAACATTTTTTTCATGTTCATAGCTATATAAAGTTTCTTTCTGTCCGATACTCTGGTCAGCTATCTGTTGAAGTTCTTTGCTTATTTTTTCTAACAGACTCACGGTTCCTTACTGATATGCATGAGCTTTTTATAAATCATGGCTATTGATTATGGCTTTGTCTGTCAAAAACTTTTTTGCCAGTAAGTTATAAATGACTTTTCATCCAGTCCCATCACATCATGGCAAATAGATGGGGAAACAGTGGAAACGGTCGTTGACTTTTATTTTTTTAGGCTCCAAAATCACTGCAGATGGTGACTGCAGCCATGAAATTAAGACATTTACTTCTTAGAAGGAAAGTTATGACCAACCTAGACAGCATATTAAAAAGCAGAGACATTATTTTGTCAACAAAGGTCCATCTAGTCAAGGCTATGGTTTTTCCAGTAGTCATGTATGGATGTGAGAGTTGGACTATAAAGAAAGGTGAGTGCCAAAGAATTGATGCTTTTGAACTGTGGTGTTGGAGAAGACTCTTTGAGAGTCCCTTGGACTGCAAGGAGATCCAATCAGTCCATTCTAAGGGAGATCAGTCCTGGGTGTTCACTGGAAGGACTGATGTTGAAGCTGAAACTCCAATACTTTGGCCACCTGATGCGAAGGGGTGACTCACTAGAAAAGATGAGAGCTGATGCTGGGAAAAGATTGAGAGCAGGAGGAGAAGGGGACAACAGAGGATGAGATGGTTGGATGGCATCACCGACTCAGTGGACATTAGTTTGAGTAAACTCTGGGAGTTGGTGATGGACAGGGAGGCCTGGCATGCGGTTCATGGAGTTGCAAAGAGACATGACTGAGCCACTGAACTGAACTGAAATAAACTGCACATCTAAATGATACTTCTTTTACATAAGCAGCTTGGGAGGAGAGGCATGTATTTATACCAATGCTGCTAAATTTTACTCAGAACAGTTTTAGATTTCATTTTCAAAACTACTCTCCCAGATGTTACTTAAACATAGGAAGACAACTGCTTTCCTTTATTCATGCAATTACACTGTAAATAGCCAAGAGGTTGACTTAAATGAAGGGCTGATTGTGGACAGGGTACTGTTGGTCTATGAGCCCAACGACCCCAGCAGGTACATGGCTCTGGCCCAAGGTCTGGTCCTGGAGGCCCAGGGCACCCCCTGCACCTGGGACTGTGGTTGGCATCTCCCCAACAACAAGATGGTTTCTAGGGATGACATCTAAGTCTCCATCATCTTCCTGTGAGGGCCAGGCAGTTACTCCTGAGGGGTTCAGCCCTGAACCTCCCTCCACTATCCCAGTTTCTCCATGCATACGTCTCTCCCAACCCAAATTCTAAAGCTGTTTTCCTGATCTTCTTTACTGGCAATTTAACTGAGGAAGGGGGGCTTCTCTGATAGCTGAGTTGATAAAGAATCTGCTTGCAACGCAGGAGACCCCAGTTTCTATTCCTGGGTCGGGAAGATCCGCTGGAGAAAGGATAGGCTACCCACTCCAGTATTCTTGGGCCTCCCTGTGGTTCAGCTGATAAAAGAATCCACCGGCAATGTGGGAGACCTGGGTTCGATCCCTGGGCTGGAAAGATCCCCTAGAGAAGAGAAAGGCTACCCACTCCAGTATTCTGTCCTGGAGAATTCCATGGATATACAGTCCATGGGCTCACAGAGTCGGACACAACTGAGCAACTTTCACTTTCATTGTAACTGAAGAAGGGGTGCCAGTTAGATCCAAAACTACAGCTCGTGGCAAAAAAAAAAAAAAAGGAAGATGGACTAGAGAAAAGTGTTGAAGAAGGCTCTTGAGAGTCCCTTGGACTACAAGGAGATAAAACCATTTAATCCAAAAGGAAATAAACCCTAAATATTCATTGGAAGGACTGATGCTGAAGCACCAATACTTTGGCCACCTGATGCAAAGAGCCAACTCATTGGAAAAGACCCTGATGCTGGGGAAGATTAAAGGCAGGAGGAAAAGAGGAGGACAGAAGATGAGATGGTTGGATGAAAATATATGAGTTTTAGCAAGCTCCAGGAGATGGTGAAGGACAGGGAAGTTTGGCATGCTGCAGTCCGCGGGGTAGCAGAATCGGACAGGAATGAGCAAATGAACAACAAAAAGCAAAGTAAATTATTGTTTTTTCTTAAACTGAAGTATTGATATATAGTGAAAGTGTAAGCTTTAGTCACTCAGTTGTGTCCTACTCTGAGACCCCACGGACTGTAGCCCACCAAGCTTCTTTGTCCATGGAATTCTCCAGACAAAAATACTGGAGTGGGTAGATTCCCTCGAGGGGATCTTCCTGATGCTAGGATCATACCTGGGTCCCCTGCATTGTAGGTGTAGATTCTTTACTGTCTGAGACACTAGGGAAGCCCAGCTGATGTATAAATAATAATTTATTATAATTTTTAAAAATCTAGTTAAGATTTATTATTAAAGTTTAAGAAAGAGAAGAATAAAGAAAAAATGTAATTCCTCAAAGATAACCAGTATTAACATGCTGCTGCTGCTGCTAAGTTGCTTCAGTCGTGTCTGACTCTGTGCGACCCCATAGAAGGCAGTCCACCAGACTCCCCTGTCCCTGGGATTCTCCAGGCAAGAATACTGGAGTGGGTTGCCATTTCCTCCTCCAATGCATGAAAGTGAAAAGTGAAAGTGAAGTTGCTCAGTTGTGTCCGACTCTTAGCAACCCCATGGACTGCAGCCCACCAGACTCCTCCGTCCATGGGATTTTCCAGGCAAGAGTATTGGAGTGGGGTGCCATTGCCTTCTCCAAGTATTAACATGAATGCTCTCCAAATATTAATAGTAAAACTCCGTATCTATACATTTAGACATACATATATATGTACGTTTTTTTTCTTCTTTTAACAAAACTGGATTATACTAAACATGTTGTCCACTGGATGAATTCCTACTTATTCTTCAAGATTCAATTGTTAATTACCCCCTTGCTCCTATATTTTCCCATTGTTCCTTATACATGCCATCATTATAGTGTACATCCCATTATAAACACATTTTGTCCTGATTTCTGTATCTATAGCATCCATGGAAATTTGCCCTTCAAATCTCCTCTGGGGCACTTGATAGCTCCTGTTGATGCTCACTGACTCCACCACAGCATCACACCAAGGCCACTTCACTAGAGGTGCTCCCAGTCAATGACAAGAAGGCAATTACACTTGGACCCATTTCTGTGAGGCATACGACTCTGCTAGATGACTTTGTCATGGAGGTTCATTTTTGACTTTACTAAAATCTTTTCAACCTGCACTTCAATCTAAGACTCTTCCTACTCAGCCTTGCTTCCTTCCCTCTCCCGTCACAGGTATCAGACCTGCATCACCTTCATAGCAATCCCAGCCTCTTCCAGTCCCTGGAATTATTCCCCCCAGTAAGTCTCTGATGGGGCCAATCTTGGCATCCTTCTCAGAGGACCCAAACTGAGTGTCTCTCCTATTAAAATGAATATTCCAGGAAGGCAAGGCAGAAATTTTCATCATCTATATTAGTACCTAGTCCACCTAACATTTCACAACCTCTTTCAAATGACTTGGTAGGCTACTGTTTCAATGTCCTTCTCTACTTTTCATCAACTCACCTGGTCTACAGCCTTTGGAGATTTCTTTTTGCAGCAGCCGTGGTAGTCCAGCCCACTTGAGCTGGGAAACCAAATCTAACTTGGAAACTGGAAAGCCTGTTCAGAGAAAATAGAAAATGTCTTTTCTTTATCTAGGAACAAAGACATTCCAACATTCATAGCCTTTAGTTCTTCAGGGAAGAGAAGAAGTTGTCAAAAGTAGACTTCAGCACTGGAATTTGAGGAGAAAATTGGGGAAGGTATGGCCTTGATGACAGCAAAATGATGCTCAACATTTTCAGTTCAATGGAGCAAAGGCACTTTTTTTTTAGAAAACACTATATAAAAGTACACTTTTAGGACCCATTTTAAGGTTTAGGCGTATGACTCCCGTAAACTCAGCCAAAACCTTTAATAGCACTTATCTTCCAATGTTAGTGGACAAAAAGATACTCAGTTTAGACACTAAATCATGAAGAGATGTCTTTACCCAGAAATTCTAGGTTCCTATAGTTCTCCAGCAGCACTTCCTTATATATTTCCTTCTGAGAAGGCTCCAGTTTCCTCCACTCTCCTCTGGAAAAGGTGACAGCCACATCTTTGAGGGTCATGGATTCCTAGAACACCAAAGACAGCCTGTGTGCATTGTGTTACTCCCAAACAGATCCTAAGAATTCAGAGAAGTAATAGATGTGATGGTTTTCAAGTCTTTAAGAATTTGCAAGCAAACTACAAGGTAGCTATTATACGACCATAACAAGTGATATAGAACAAGATTATGATACAATCCCCTCTTTTTCCATTCAGTCCTTGGTGTGAAATGCTATACAAGGATTCTCTGGAATGACTAACATTGATCAAATTTGCCCTAACATGCTGATTTCTAGAATTAACAGAAAATATTAAATGAAGAACACAAATTACATTTCCCAATCCCAAAATCTGCAGAATCAATGTAAGTTCTATAAGCTTTAAATTAAACATGGAAAAGTAACATCACTGACTACATTCCAAATTATAATTTCCAGTTGATTCTGAAAAGTTGTTGCTGAATGAAAAGACGCCGGGATTCTTGGCCTCTGGAAAGAATTCAATCCAGGGCCAGAGATGAGGCTTGATTGCTCAGAGCTTTTGTGTAATAAAGTTTTATTAAAGTATAAAGGAGATGGAGAAAGCTTCTGACATAGGCATCAGAAGGGGGCAGAAAGAGTACCCCTCTGCTAGTCTTCAGCTGGATGTTATATAGTCACTGCTACTGCTGCTGCTGCTAAGTCGCTTCAGTCGTGTCCGACTCTGTGCGACCCCATAGATGGCCTCCTACCAGGCTCCTCTGTCCCTGGGATTCTCCAGGCAAGAACATTGGAGTGGGTTGCCATTTCCTTCTCCAATGCTAGCAGTCTGTTAGTGAAAGAAAGGAATGTCTTAAAACTCAGAATGGCACCAGGCCCCTTATCCATAAGATGCATTTTGGGATAATCTTAGCACCAGATGATTCATCCTGGCCCATAAAACGATTGACTTGAATCTTGCAGAAGTGTATATTACCATAAAAATAGTTTCATTTACATAGATTAGGGGAACAATATCTGAGTATAACTTACTGGTCAAGTAGGTTCTGAGCCATTAGGCGGAACCCACTTGAAGACAGAGTCTGGGGTAAATGTATAGTACATTAACATAGCTTAAGAAAAACATTTTCATAAGAAAAATGCATTGGTTATCTCAAGGTTTGAAAATAGTTAACTTCAGGTGAAACCAGGTGTCATTATGGCAGCACAGTATTTTAGAGAAACCTCCTTTTAAATTTGTATAGAGAAGGAAAAAAATATCTCTAGTTTGTTTCCTCCTGCCTCTTAAGAGAGATAAAAATGTCTGGCACTTGCACCCTATTTCCTCCATTTGGAGACCCCTGGCCTTCCTGCCTGTTACCCTCTCAATTCTAAGTAGCAATTACTTTCTATCACAATCAAACAAGGATCTGTGTTCAATAACATACACTTACAATTACTCTAAATTATAAACAAGCACAATTAATCACTACAATGCACTTTTCATAGCATCCTCTATAGCAAGACATTCTGAGAGGCAGTACAGCAGAGTGGCTATTAGCACTTGCAGTAGCTTTCCTGTGGCTGCTCTAACAAATTACCATAACTCTGGTGGCTTAAGAAAACAGAAATTTATTTTCCCAAATTCTGGAGACCAGAAGTCTGAAATCCAGATGTTGGTGGAACTGGGCCCTCTGAGGAAGAATCCATTCCTTGCCTCTTCCAGGATCCTTAGTTGCCAGCATTCCATGGTGTTCCTTGGTTTGCAGCCTTATCATTCCAATCTTCACATTGCTTTCTCCTGTTCCTGTGTTCAAACTCTAAGTACACTTTAATGTCACTGAGGGCCCACCCATACAATCCAGAATAATGTCCTCATATGACCAATCCTTATTCTTTCACATCTGCAAAGACCTCTCCTCCAGGTAAAGTAACATTCTCAGGTTCCAGAGACAAGGAAGTGGATATACATCAGGGTGATATGTCCCTGATACATGTTCACTCAGAGCCATTACCTGGTAATCAGAGCTATTACCAGGCTACTGCTGCTACTGCTAAGTCATTTCAGTCGTGTCCAACTCTGTGTGACCCCATAACGGCAGCCCACCAGGCTCCCCAGTCCCTGGAACTCTCCAGGCAAGAATACTGGAGTGGGTTGCCATTTCCTTCTCCAATGCGTGAAAGTGAAAAGTGAAAGTGAAGTCGCTCAGTTGTGTCTGACTCTTCATGACCCCATGGACTACAGCCTACCAGGCTCCTCCGTCCATGGGATTTTCCAGGCAAGAGTACTGGAGTGGGGTGCCATTGCCTTCTCCGACCAGGCTACTAGAGCACTATTATTTACCACTGTGAATAAGAATTTTTTTTTCCTGAAAATTATTGGTATATAGAAAACATTGATTTGTAATCAGCTATTCTTCTCAGCCACTAAATGGGTTTCAGTACATGTTCAGTTGATTCTCTGAGGTTTTCCAAAAAGACTACATTATCTGTAAATAATATACATCTTCTTTCATATTCATACTTACCTCACTTGTTTCTTATCACACTGGATTGGCTAAAATATTCAGAAAATACTCATTAATACAGTAAGGCGAGACATCCTCATCTTTTTAATGGTATTGTGAGGATTGCTTTTTATTTTGCAACACTATCCAGATGGGTTTTTTTGGTCATGTTTAGGAAATATAATTCTATTTCCACCTGACCAGTCTTATGAAGAATAATTGCTGGATTTTAGTAAAGAATTTTGAGCTTATTAGAGTCAGACTTATGACCAACTGAAGTAAAATAGCATTTGAAGAATGAGCCCTAAGAATGTGAAGACTGAGAGGAAAAGGAGATGGTCTGAATTAGTCTAGTGTCTTTGTAACACCCAGGAGGAGCTCAGTGAGCATTTACTTAAAAATGAAAGGTCTGTAGCCATATATGGTGATATATAATAAGTAGACTTACAGTGGTGGTCACTTCACAATATACACAAATATCAAACCATTACATTATATACCTGAAACTAACACAATGCTGGGTGTCAACTAGACCTCAATTTAAAAATTAACGTAAGAATGAAAATTTATGGTTAAAAAAAAAAAAAGAATGAAAACCAGTGAAAGGAAGCTTACCTGGGACTCAGTATTTGGAAGAAGAGAAACTGTTTTATCTTCTTCAGGGTTCTCCTCTTGGGAAATAACAGAATCTTGAGAGACTGGTTCTAGGAAAGGGAAAAAAACAATTCAGCCTTTCAAATGGGCTCCTCAGACTAAAAATTATTATATTTGTCACTCTGGAGGAAAAGATCAGATAAAACAAAGAAAAAGTTTTTCCTACACTCTTAAAACACAGAGGACAGCCACACATACATTTTCATACTGAAACCCAAGCTTTCCCCTGCTGCCCTCTAAAATATTCTTTCAATTCTTAGGCTCACAAAATCTGATTTCCTTCATTCCATATGCCTACTACTTTAATGTATTTACTTTTCATAATAATCTTTATGAGATGTATTAAGGTGGAACAGCATATATGTAATATCATATAGTAATTTGCTTCTTTCATTTTGCACAAAAGTCACTTACTGAATGAAAACACTCTTGTGGGGAGTTTACTGTCATATCTTGAGATGATCTCCCCCACTTCCCCCTTCACCTATTAATCTCACCTTCCTTTTCTTCAAGCACTTGGGTCAAATCCTCTACTAGGGTCACCACTTCCTCACTACTCTCAGGATGTTGTGATTTGACCCAAATCCTGATCTCCCCAGGCAAGATGGTCAGGAACTGCTCAAACACCAAAAGCTCTAGAATCTGTTCTTTCGTGTGGATGTCCGGTCTCAGCCACTGAACGCAAAGCTCCCATAGCTGATTCAGAGTTTTTCTGGGTCCAGCCTCTTCAGAGTAACAAAACCACCTGAACCTCTGTCTGAAAGACTCTGGGTCAGCAGTGTCTCTTCTCATGACAGCTTCTGGATTCCCGGGAGTCTCCATCCTAAGGACTTTGTTCTGTTCACTTGAGACCGGAGTGTGAGGATCTGGGGAGACAGCTGTCATCTTGTTTAGGCTACTCCTGCTTGCAGTATGTGTCACCAACAGAAATCCAGTCTCCTTTAGACTTTGAATGTCAGCACAGTCCACCAACAGGCACTCTCCAGCAAAATACCAAGTGTTCCAAGGATCCACTTTATGGTCCTGCAGAAACCATCAAGAAACATAAGAGATAAATTAAGTGAAACAAATTGTGAGTCCTAAAAAACATTGTTCTTGATTTGGTTCTGTTACAGATACACACACATACACACACACACACACGTTCTCAGAGGCGTAGAACTGCCCTACCTGACTACTATATTAAAAGAATGATTTTCTCTGTAAGTGAAAAGCTGAGAAGTTACTTGAGGGTAAATAAAGGTACGCACCCTCCAAGAAAACAGTTTCTTCAGATACTCATCAGCAAAACGTATCAGAAAAGGCTCACTGCTACAAGAGGCTCCAAACTGACTCCACTCCTGCCCTCTCTTGGTGAATGGCCGCACAGTTCCCTACCAGTTGCTCAACTCAAAAACCTGATTTCATATTTGACTCTCAAATTTCTCACACAATCAATAACCAAGTTCTGGTGGCTTTATTTCCTAAGAACCTCTCCATTCTCTCCTACTGAAATTACCTAAGAACAGCCTCATTCAATTTCAGTCTTACACTGAAGCCTAAGGATTTCTTCTAATATGCAAAATACGGTCTTGTAATTCCCCAACTGTCTCAACACAAAATTCAAACGCAAAAGTCACGCATGATGATGATCTTGAAACCCTGTCCTCATGACCTCACCTTCAGCTGCAGCTGCCCCGATGAACACTGCAGCCATAAAGAGGTATCTCTCCATTTCCAGCAACTCTACCCCCTTTCGCCTTTGCACTAGAGTCATTGATTCCCTCCCCTTGGAATGCTGCCCTTTTTTCCTCTACCAAACTTGCTCCTTTAAAACCCGACTCCAATGCCACCTCTTGTATGAGGCTTTCTCTGATGCCCAAGTACTCTTCTGCGCAGTCTGCCCTGTGTTGCATGCGTTCTCATTCCACAAATAACTGACCATCTACAACGATCTGGAACCAGGGACTATGGATTCAGACGTGAACGGGTCAGACGGGACCCCCACCCTCACAAAGCACTCAAGAAATGACAATAGTCTTAGATGTCTTAGATGGGCTGCTACACTGCGACAAGTGAGGACACTCTCCTCCAGCTACAACGTCAATTAATTACCCACCTCCGAGGGGCACAGAGTGCCGCGTACACTATGCATGACGTCATTTATTCCTCTGCCAAATATTAAGCGCCCAGCACGTACCTAGAGCCGCTCTGGACACCTGGGACTCTGCAGTGGCTAAGACACTCGTCCCGATCTCCAGGGAGTTTACAATAAAGGCTCCGTGAAAATGTGACGCAGGCAGAAGGAAATTCTCAAAAGGGGAGGGGGGGGGTTTGCCCCACGGGGTGCGTTCGGAAACGTCTGAAGACGTTTTGGTTATCACGACTGGGGAGGAGGGATGCTGCTGGTACCTAATGAGTGGAGCCGGGGATGCTGCTAAACATTCCGCAATACTCGGTACAGCCCCCCTTACCCTCACGCACACACAATAACTTTTCCCGCCCAAAATACCAAAGTAGCGAAGTTGCAAGACCGTGGGCTCAGGGAAGGGATGGAGGAAAGCTCCATCCAGAAGCGCGCTTATCTCCCGCAGAAGCTGTAATGTTGGGAGTGCACAGCGAGACTGCCCTCGGCCCCCACCCCGCCCCAGGTACGCCCTCAGAACTGGCAACCTGGCCTCGGCCCCCAAACTAGAGGCCAGGAGCAACCGCTACCTGCGTCAAGACCCGCAGCCAGGACCAACGCCACCGCAATGAGCTTCTAGAAACTGGTCCTGCAGGAGCTGCGCGCGCAAGGCGGCGGGGAGCTGAATGCGCCTGCGCAGGGGCGCAGAACTACGATTCCCGGGATGCGTTTGTCCAGCTTTGCGAAAGGTCTGTGGTTTCCATAGGCTCCCACCCCGGCCTGTTGCGCATGGTCTTTGGGAAGTGCTGGTGGTCTCAGATGCGAAATTATTGCTGCGCCAGAGGCCTAAAGGCCTAGAGTCATCTCAGGTTTCCAGATCTATGATGTTCTGTTTCCTTGGTAACCTCAAAGCATCCTTCCCCGCTTCCTTCCTTACCCTTCCCTGAAATCCAGGCTGCAAAACCCCCACAGCAGAAGCATTAGCAACGCATTCAATACAAGTCATAATACCGCAACTTGAATTAAATGTCAAATGTATTACTTTTACACTTGCCACCATGATTGTCCAGTCCGCCATCACGCCTCGCCTGGATTATTGCAATGGCGTCTTGATTTCACTTTTCTTCTTTTGTCTCTTCACATTGCAACCAGAGAGATGCTTAAAATACGAAAACAGCTTATAAACTTCCTCTGCTGAAAACCCTGAAAAGGTTTCCCGTTTCACCCAGGGTAGAAATTATAATTTTTACAGTGACCTACAAGGCTGATGGAATCTGGCCACTGATAAACTCCCTGACCTCTTCCTCTAATTGTGTTGTCACAGTGACCGCCTCGCTATCCCTCTCCCTCCAACCTGCCTGATACTTACGGCTGACTTGCCACCTGCCTAGATATCTTGTATGGCTCATGTTCTCACCTTTTCATATGTTCTCAGTGAAGCCTTGGGTCAGGAAGATCCCCTGGAGGAGGAAACGGCAACCCACTGCAGTAATTTTGTGGGGAGCATTCTATGAACAGGGAAGCCTGGCATGTTGCGGTCCAGGGGGTAGCAAAGAGCAGGACACGACTGAGCGACTGACCAACAACAAGAACAACAGACTAGAGCAATTGTGTGTATTTCCATACCTGGAACCTAGAGCCCAGATAACAAGAATCATCACATGTACTCTGTGTATAGCTCCTTTCATCTACATTATGTCTCTGAGATTTATCATTATTGTTGCCTGTGGTTACAAATCACTGAAAATCATTTATTTTAATTGCTGCCTAGTATTCCCCTTGGAGAAGGAACTGGCAACCCACTCCAGTGTTCTTGCCTGGAGAATCCCAGGGACGGGGAGCCTGGTGGGCTGCCGTCTATGGGGTCGCACAGAGTTGGACACGACTGAAGCGACTTAGCAGCAGCAGTAGCAGCAGTATTCCCCTATGACCTTTTATGTAAACAATAGTTTCCTGTTTTCACAGTCCCTTGCCCAGCTTCCAGGCCATATCTTATATGGAAGTGAGGAGGAAGTTTGTGTGTGTGAAGGGGTGAGTCTGTCGGATTTTTCTGCTTCCTCTAAAATCACCCCATGTTAAAGAAACTAAAAAGCCATGGTCCTGCCTGCTCGTCTCCACCTCTGGGTTCCCGAGGCAGCCTTCAAGGTTTCTCCTTAGGATTCTGGGGATCTCTGAGCTCCTGCAGCTGTGAGCTGCCTCAGGGATATCAAGACCTTGTTTCCAGGTGCCTATGGCCCTGGCTCAGCTGGGACTCCGAGGATTCAAGAGCCAGAAGAGGCCATGATTTCCTGTCTAGGAGTGCTGACTCTTGCCTGAAAAGAAAAAAAAGAAAGCTCTCCTGCCTAACCACACGTACTTAAAAAATTAAATATAGACTTACTATCAGCTCATTCATTTCAGTCGCGCACTAATGTCCGACTCTTTTGACCCAGCATACCTCATTCCTAGGTATTTACTCACCAGAAATGAAAACATATGCCCACAAAAAGAGCTGTATGGGAATGCTTATGGCCACTTTATTAATGCAAATGCCCCAAACTGGAAACTATTCAAATGTGTGGCAACTAGTGAACAAATTGTCTTACGTTCACATAATGAAATATTACTCAGTAACAAAAAGGAGTGAACTGCTGAAATATACAGCAGTATAGCTGAATCTCAAAAGCTATAAGTGAGAGATACCAGACAAAAAAACAGTACATACAATGCATGAGTCCATTTACATGCCATTCTAGAGAGACAGAGCTATAGGGACAGAAATGAAATCAGTGGTTGCCAGTTACCAGGAGTGGAAGGAAGGGACTCAGGGAATTTGTTGGAGTGATAGAAATACTCTATAGCTTGATTATGGTGGTCATTACATAATTGTGTATGCCTATCAAATTATTTGGGCTTCCCTGGTGGCTCAGAAGGCAAAAAATTTGTCTACAATGCAGGGGACCTGGGTTCAATCCCTGGATGGGGAAGATGATCTGGAGAATGGAATGACACCCACTCCAATGTTCTTTCCTGAGAAATCCCATGGACAGAAGAGCCTGGCCATTATATAAATAGACTTGTACCCCTCAAATATGTAAATTTTATTATGAGTGAATTATACCTCAATATAAATGAAAGCATAATTTCATGTGACTGTTCACAGCAGCTTTTTTTTTGGTTAATAGTTAAAAACTGGAAACATCTTAATGACCAGCAAGTGGCTACAAAATATAAAATAATTGGACAGCCATACAATGGAATACTTCAGAACAATGAAAAGGAGGGTTTATTGAAACATGCTCAGTTCAGTTCAGTTCAGTCGCTCAGTCGTGTCCGACTCTTTGCGACCCCATGAATCGCAGCACGCCAGGCCTCCCTGTCCATCACCATCTCTCGGAGTTCACTCAGACTCACATACATTGAGTCAGTGATGCCATCCAGCCATCTCATCCTCGGTCGTCCCCTTCTCCTCCTGCCCCCAATCCCTCCCAGCATCAGAGTCTTTTCCAATGAGTCAACTCTTCGCATGAGGTGGCCAAAGTACTGGAGTTTCAGNCACCTGACCTGCCTCTTGAGAAATCTGTATGCAGGTCAGGAAGCAACAGTTAGAACTGGACATGGAACAACAGACTGGTTCCAAATAGGGAAAGGAGTCCATCAAGGCTGTATATTGTCACCCTGCTTATTTAACTTACATGCAGAGTACATCATGAGAAATGCTGGGCTGGATGGATGAAGCACAAGCTGGAATCAAGATTGCCGGGAGAAATATCAATAACCTCAGATATGCAGATGACATCACCCTTATGGCAGAAAGTGAAGAAGAACTAAAGAGCCTCTTGATGAAAGTGAAAGAGGGGAGTGAAAAAGTTGGCTTAAAGCTCAACTTTGAGAAAACTAAGATCATGGCATCCGGTCCCATCACTTCATGGCAAATAGATGGGGAAACAGTAGAAAGAGTGACAGGCTTTTATTTTCTTGGGCTCCAAAATCACTGCAGATAGTGACTGCAGCCATGAAATTAAAAGATGCTTGCTCCTTGGAAGAAAAGTTATGACCAAACTAGACAGCATATTAAAAAGCAGAGACATTACTTTGTCAACAAAGGTCCATCTAGTCAAAGCTATGGTTTTTCCAGTGGTCATGTATGCAGACTACATGAGAGAGTCATGTGAGAGTTGGACTATAAAGAAAGCTGAGTGCCAAAGAATTGATGCTTTTGAACTGTGGTGTTGGAGAAGACTCTTGAGAGTCCCTTGGACTGCAAGGAAATCCAACCAGTCCATCCTAAAGGAAATCAGTCCTGAGTGTTCATTGGAAGGCCTGATGCTGAAGCTCAAACTCCAATACTTTGGCCACCTAATGCGAAGAACTGACTCATTGGAAAAGACCCTGATGCTGGGAAAGACTGAAGATGGGAGGAGAAGGGGACGACAGAGGATGAGATGGCTGGATGGCATCACTGACTCGATGGACGTGAGTCTGGGTGAACTCCAGGGGTTGGTGATGGACAGGGAGGCCTGGCATGCTGCGATTCATGGGGTCGCAAAGAGTTGGACACGACTGAGCGACTGAGCTGAACTGAACTGAAGAGAGGTTGGGTCAGCCTCAGAGATTGCACAGAAGCATGGGGTTTGTAGTTCAAGAACAGAAGGATTCTCTGCATTTCCTAGCCGGGGGTAAATTCAAGGCTGTCAACAGCTATTCTTCTTCTGTCTGATAGTGTGTATAGCATTGTTTGCCTATTAATCTTCCTTGCCTCATAGATCCAGTTCCAAAGGTGAATCTGGGCAGAGTCACAGTATATTTCTCTGGGTGGGGCTTAGAATTAAACGTTCTTTGAGCCCCTGAATACAAAACTGGACTCCTATGAAACATGCTAGGCACTCATGACCCAGGAGTCAGTTCTCATCCTTGGAGCTGGCTGCTTGCTAGACACTGGATGCCAGTTTTGCTCCAAAGGCCCCACTGGCTGGCTTCTCCTGCTCTTGGGGACAATAAACAAGGACAGGCTGCAATGTGGCCAGATGATTTTCTGAATGTGTTGACCTTACCTAGTTACAGTGGATGTCCTTACTGGTTTAGGAATGTTCGCCTTTGCATTGACCTCAGCTGGCTGTGTTCCTGTTTGCTTTACAACTTGGATTTCTCGTTAATGACAATCTTTGTTCTTCCATAAACCTGTTCTATATTTAAGGCACTTATAGTACTTTTTGAAAGTAAGTAGATAGGAAGGGTGGAGAAGGCAATGGTAACCCACTCCTGTACTCTTGACTGGAAAATCCCATGGACAGAGGAGTCTGGTAGGCTGCAGCCCATGGGGTCGCAAAGAGTCACACAACTGAGAGACTTCACTTTCACTTTTAACTTTCGTGCATTGGAGGAGGAAATGGCAACCCACTCCAGTGTTCTTGCCTGGAGAATCCCAGGGACAGGGGAGCCTGGTGGGCTGCCGACTATGGGGTCACACAGAGTCGGACACGACTGAAGCGACTTAGCAGCAGCAGCAGCAGATAGGAAGGGAGTGATAATCAATAATGTTTACTTAAGACAGCTCACAGATTCAAAACCTAGCCTCTTAGCTTTTTTCTCATCTCCATACCAATTCCTCTACCTTGATTTGTTGTTGTTCAGTCGCTCAGTTGTGTTCAACTCTTTGTGATCCCATGGACTGCAGCATACTAGGCTTTCCTGTCCTTCACCATCTCTGGGAGCTTACTCAAACTTGTGTCCATTGAGTTGGTGATGCCATCCAACCATCTCGTCCTCTGTTGTCCTCCTCTCTCCCGCTTTCCATCTTTCCCACCATCAGGGTCTTTTCCAATGAGTCAGCTCCTCACATCAGGTGGCCCAAGAATTAGGCAAGAATACTGGAGTGGGTAGCGGTTCCCTTCTTCAGGGGATCTTCCCAACCTAGGGATCAAAGCCAGGTTTCCCGCATTGCGGGCAGATTCTTTACCATCTGAGCCACCAGGAAAGCCCCTACTTTGGTTAGTGATATTAGCTACTCTGTCACTTCCGGGAAACTTTCCTAAACTGGAAAATTCAGGATTTGTCTTCCTGTTCTTGAATCTATCTTGAATTGTCTCTTGAATTTGAAGCTCAGCTTTCCATCTCTACTACTTCTCATCTGGAATACTGCACTACCTGCCAAAATAGTTGCTTCCTTTTTTCCTTTCCTTCAATTTATTTCCATTTATTAAACATCTGAGTATACAAATGAATTGATATGTTATGAGTTTAATGTAACAGGACACTAACAATCAAGTAAATCACAATGGGTTATTGAATTCTGATTGTCTCATAAAGACAGAATATAAGTTTCTCTGAGATTCAAACTTTTTCTTGGTACCAAATTATAGGAAAAGCTATTCCTTGGGTGAAGGACACTGGAAAACATAACAGTCAATTTCTTCAAATGGATTTTCTTTTTAGAAATGAAAAAAAAAAGTTAATAATGAAGCAAAGTAGCTTGGACGCCTAAATAAAAGCCTAAAGCAAAGTCCTACCTTTGAAGGCTAGTGGATTTAGCTGAGCTGAAGGAAATGAGGCATTTTGGAAGGTAGAAAAACATTGAGCAGTACCTCCAAAATTATGAGAAGATATTTCCAACTTAGAATTCTATTGCAGTCATTCTGGTTGTTAAAGTGTAGATACAGATAGTGGATTTAGCTGAGCTGAAGGGAATGAGGCATTTTGGAAGGTAGAAAAACATTGAGCAGTACCTCCAAAATTATGAGAAGATATTTCCAACTTAGAATTCTATTGCAGTCATTCTGGTTGTTAAAGTGTAGATACAGATGTTTTCAGACATGCAGGTCCACACTGTTCACTTGCCAGACTCTTTTCTCAGGACTCTCCTGGATGAGAGGCATATGAGCCAGGCTGCTGTCTTTGTAAATAAAGCTTTATTGGAACACAGCCAGGTTCCATTGTTTACAGCTACTCTCAATGTTATAGTGGCAGAGTAACTCAAAAGCTGTATGATCCACAAAGCCTATTTACTAGCTAGTTCTTTACAGAAAAAGTTTGCCAATAAGGTGCACCGTATCTCAATTATAAATAAGAAATCTCTGGTAATGAGAGTAACAGTTGTGACCTTTTTCAGGCTAAAACGAAGTTAGAATGCAAAAGATGAAAGAGAGGACTTCTTTTTACCAAAAGATGTCTTTAAAATAAGTAGACTAAAGCAAGGCATGGAGAGGAAGTGACAGATTAAAGCTTTTTTTGCCGGGGCGGGGCGGGGCTGGGGGCACACCACACAGCTTGCAGGATCTTAGTTTAACCCCATCACCCCATCCCCTCCCTGAAATGGAAGTCCTAGTCCTAACTACTGGGCTGCCAGGAAATTCCCAGATAGAGCTATTTTAGGGAGAATGAATATTTGCTCTTCAGACTAGTGGGATGTGGTTATTACTGTTTGTTTTATTGCTCAATTTTCCCATTCCCTATCACCGGGTGGATCAGTGATCTAAACTAAATCAATCAACTCTCTCCTCCCAAGCTTTTAAACTTGACACTGTCAAAGAAATGAAACTTTGTTTTGGGTTTGAATCAACTGAGGTGATTTTAATTTCTACAGCTATGAGAAAGAGAAATTCAGAATACCCTTGGGCTGCTAAAAAGTAGCCACAGAGTATATTCAGTGCCTCGAAGACTAGTAAATTCATTTGTGATGTGAATGAGAAAATTCAATTGCTTAAGACAGGAGTCTCTTACTAGGTATTAAAGAAACTATATCATAATAACAAGAAACAGAACTGACATATGTTGGAAATTTAAACATGATCTTTGTCCATTTAAGAGTTAATCTCTTCTTCATTGTGCTCCTCTAGTCATCAGAATGTAAATTTTTCTAATCATCTCTTCTGTTATTGAGAAATATTAGACCAACAGAGTACCTTGGGTTTTTTGTTGTTATTGTTGTTTTTGTTTTTTTGACTGCACTTTGTGACAAGTGAGATCTTAGTTCCCTGACTAGGGATTGAACCCGTGCCCCCTGCAGTGGATGCATGGAGTCTTAACCACTGAACTACCAGGGAATTCCTCAACAGAGTACTTTGGATTCCAAGAGAATTTATGTCAACAATACGTAAGTCTCACCTATTATCATTTCAACCTATGGTCTGTTTCAATTTCAACAAAGCTTGAATCAAAGTTTGGGATTTATGATTCTTATTCTGCAACATCTGGAAGTGAAAGGCTGTGTTGATACTGAATCATTTGGGGGCAGTACCTTGAGGGATGAGCTTCAAGTTTCTGTTCTGGAGATCCTGAGAACCGCCCAGTTTCTATCCGTCATGATGTGTAGTTTTTCTTTGTTTCTGTAAACTATGTCAGTGCTGTGTGTGCTGTGCTTAGTCACTCAGTCGTGTCCGACTCTTTGCTGCCCCATGGACTGTACCCCGCCAGTCTCCTCTGTCCATGGGATTTTCCAGGCAAGAATACTGGAGCAGGTTGACATTTACTCCTCCAGCGGACCTTCCCGGCCCAGGGATCAAACCCAAGACTTTTCATCTGCATTGGCAGGTGGGTTCTTTACCACTAGTGCCATCTAGAAAGCCCAGACTACTCCGGTACTCTTCTTCACATATTGTTGTACATACATGAACTTTTTTCTGTACCAGGAACCAGAGAAACCCCAACTGATACTGCTGCTGCTGCTAAGCTGCTTCAGTCGTGTCCGACTCTGTGCGACCCCATAGACGGCCTCCTACCAGGCTCCTCTGTCCCTGGGATTCTCCAGGCAAGAACACTGGAGTGGGTTGCCATTTCCTTCTCCAATCCATGAAAGTGAAAAGTGAAAGTGAAGTCACTCAGTCGTGTCTGACTCTTAGCGACCTCATGAACTGCAGCCTTCCAGACTCCTCCGTCCATGGGATTTTCCAGGCAAGAGTACTGGAGTGGGGTGCCATTGCCTTCTCTGATACTATTTAGTGACAATTAGTAGATAGTGAATAAAAGTGAGAGAGGAGATAGGATTATAGGCTACTCCCAGGTCTCTGGTTTGATCAACTGGATGCTGGATCCACACAGACTAAGGGACACCAGAAGAAGGTTTGAGAAAGGAGATGAAAATTCACCTTTTAATACTGACAAACATGTAGGGCATCTAGGTAGAGATGACTTAACTGGAGAAGGAAATCAAGGCTATTTAGTAGTTGAAGATGAGGGAGTAGGAATTGCAAAGAAGAACAGGTGGAGTGAGAAGAGGTCTGTGTTTAAAATCCAAAGAAATGATGATTTTGAGAGGGTGGCAGAGAAAGAAGACAATGAAGGTAACTGATAAGTAGAAAAGAATCAGGAGAAAGTGGTGAAGGAAAATCAACAAAGGAGAGTTTTGAAAGGGATGATGGAGTCAATAGTACTTACTGAGGTTGGAATGAAAAGTAACCACTGGAGTTTGCAGTTGGCTGATCTTCAAGAGATCAGTTTCAGGAAAGTCCGGGTGGTTGAGGAAAGAATAAGGTGCAGCCTGGATATGAGAATGCAAAGAAAACTATTGGGGTAGGTTATTTTTTTTAAGGAGAGACTTGGAGACAGACTAAGATAAGAAGGAAGAACACTGAAGGTGCATTATTCTGGAACAAGGGTCCTCTGGGAGAACATGATTTTCTTAGGATATAGAAACATGGATAGTTTTAAGAGACTCAATCTCTAGATGATATATATTCTTCCTTCAAATTGCTTTGCCTAAGTATGCCTCTAAAATCAAGGTTTCTATTTCACAACGGCCCTTCTCTCACATTACAAAAGCAAGCCATGCCTCTTAGCCATCTCCCAGTTAACTAGGGTTGTTTGCATTTAGAGGGGAACAGTTTCATTACTGTCATCAAAGGGATAATTGGATATATCAAATCAGGTAATAAGGAAGTGAATGAAGGCAACTGGGTACCTTTTTTTTTTCCTGTCAAAAGCTCCTGTTTTTTTCATTGAGATACATTGTCAATAATATTTTACTTTTTATGTTTAATAACTCAAAAGTTGTAACATTAAAAAATATGTTAATCAGTAATAGTTGAAGCCTTAAAAATGCTTGTAATGTATTCATGTTGCTTTCATAAATTGTGTACTATTAATTATGATTACTTGGTCATAATAATTTTTTAAAAAACATAGAAAAATCTTTAATGCTGTGCTTAGTCACTCAGTCGTGTCCGACTCTTTGCTGCCCCATGGACTGTACCCCGCCAGTCTCCTCTGTCCATGGGATTTTCCAGGCAAGAATACTGGAGCAGGTTGACATTTACTCCTCCAGCGGACCTTCCCGGCCCAGGGATCAAACCCAAGACTTTTCATCTGCATTGGCAGGTGGGTTCTTTACCACTAGTGCCATCTAGAAAGCCCAGACTACTCCGGTACTCTTCTTCACATATTGTTGTACATACATGAACTTTTTTCTGTACCAGGAACCAGAGAAACCCCAACTGATACTGCTGCTGCTGCTAAGCTGCTTCAGTCGTGTCCGACTCTGTGCGACCCCATAGACGGCCTCCTACCAGGCTCCTCTGTCCCTGGGATTCTCCAGGCAAGAACACTGGAGTGGGTTGCCATTTCCTTCTCCAATCCATGAAAGTGAAAAGTGAAAGTGAAGTCACTCAGTCGTGTCTGACTCTTAGCGACCTCATGAACTGCAGCCTTCCAGACTCCTCCGTCCATGGGATTTTCCAGGCAAGAGTACTGGAGTGGGGTGCCATTGCCTTCTCCGATACTATTTAGTGACAATTAGTAGATAGTGAATAAAAGTGAGAGAGGAGATAGGATTATAGGCTACTCCCAGGTCTCTGGTTTGATCAACTGGATGCTGGATCCACACAGACTAAGGGACACCAGAAGAAGGTTTGAGAAAGGAGATGAAAATTCACCTTTTAATACTGACAAACATGTAGGGCATCTAGGTAGAGATGACTTAACTGGAGAAGGAAATCAAGGCTATTTAGTAGTTGAAGATGAGGGAGTAGGAATTGCAAAGAACAGGTGGAGTGAGAAGAGGTCTGTGTTTAAAATCCAAAGAAATGATGATTTTGAGAGGGTGGCAGAGAAAGAAGACAATGAAGGTAACTGATAAGTAGAAAAGAATCAGGAGAAAGTGGTGAAGGAAAATCAACAAAGGAGAGTTTTGAAAGGGATGATGGAGTCAATAGTACTTACTGAGGTTGGAATGAAAAGTAACCACTGGAGTTTGCAGTTGGCTGATCTTCAAGCGATCAGTTTCAGGAAAGTCCAGGTGGTTGAGGAAAGAATAAGGTGCAGCCTGGATATGAGAATGCAAAGAAAACTATTGGGGTAGGTTATTTTTTTTAAGGAGAGACTTGGAGACAACTAAGATAAGAAGGAAGAACACTGAAGGTGCATTATTCTGGAACAAGGGTCCTCTGGGAGAACATGATTTTCTTAGGATATAGAAACATGGATAGTTTTAAGAGACTCAATCTCTAGATGATATATATTCTTCCTTCAAATTGCTTTGCCTAAGTATGCCTCTAAAATCAAGGTTTCTATTTCACAACGGCCCTTCTCTCACATTACAAAAGCAAGCCATGCCTCTTAGCCATCTCCCAGTTAACTAGGGTTGTTTGCATTTAGAGGGGAACAGTTTCATTACTGTCATCAAAGGGATAATTGGATATATCAAATCAGGTAATAAGGAAGTGAATGAAGGCAACTGGGTACCTTTTTTTTTTCCTGTCAAAAGCTCCTGTTTTTTTCATTGAGATACATTGTCAATAATATTTTACTTTTTATGTTTAATAACTCAAAAGTTGTAACATTAAAAAATATGTTAATCAGTAATAGTTGAAGCCTTAAAAATGCTTGTAATGTATTCATGTTGTTTTCATAAATTGTGTACTATTAATTATGATTACTTGGTCATAATAATTTTTTAAAAAACATAGAAAAATCTTTAGATGTTCAAATTTATATACATATTTTTGTTGAAGAAAAGGATGACAAAGTAAAACAATAAGATTTTTAAGATTAAAACTATATTGCATTAGTATAAATTATAAATTGCTTCCAATGCAGGGGATGTGGGTTCGATCTTGGTCAGGGATCTAAGATCCCATATGCCATGAGGCCAAAAAAATTGCTAAGAATAACAAAGTTATTCATGAGTACAGTGAGCTTTTAAAGTAAATAAAGTACAAGTTCCATGAGGAAATGCAATTATGTAAAACTTTCTTATTACTAGGAATATATTCATATATGTTTTAAACAGATGATGGTGAACATCAAATCAATATCTTATTTAGAAAAAGATCTTGTTTAGAATCTATATTTTTTTAAGTGATAGAAGAGTACACTTGCCTGGAGAATCCCATGGACGGAGGAGTCTGGTAGGCTGCAGTCCATGGGGTTTCACAGAGTCCAACAGGATTGAGTGACTTCAGTTTCATTTTTCACTTTCATGCATTAGAGGAGGAAATGGCAACCCACTCCAGTGTTCTTGCCTGGAGAATCCCAGGGATAGGGGAGCCTGGTGGGCTGTTGTCTATGGGGTTGCACAAAATTGGACATGACTGAAGCAACTTAGCAGCAGCAGAGCTTTTATTTTAAAATGCAATTATTTACAATAGAATCCATGGTTAAAATTCTTTCTTTTCAATTATTTACGTTATGAGAGAAAGTTTTAGATGCCAATTGAAAAATATGTAAATAGGTTACACTGTTTTCCAAAATTTTAGGGGGAGTGGGAGAATGTGAACAAAAACTATGAAGTCCCTCTTTTAAGGAAATAAGAGGAGACAGAATCATCTGGTATAGGGATAAATCCTATCCCTAGAAAATAGGTTGCCTCATTCTCTAGAATGCAAGGTATGGTATTCTCCTGGACCAGGTAAACTTTTTGCCTTTTCCCAGTGATATCTGGGAGGGAAAAACAAAGTGAATGGTAGGGCTTGCCCAAGTTTGGGATTGATTGTCATCTTTTGTAAGATAGAAATCAAGAAAGACTTGAAGGTTCTAATAAGAATTCATTGCCATAAGCAGAAAGTGGTGAAAACGTCTGAGGTGAGAATGAGGATCTAAAACATACACTATGTCGCTAAAAATAAAGGCTTAAACTAATTAGGATTTTCTCTTTCTCATTCAATAACAAAATTGGAATCAGGCTGACCATAGGTTGTACGGCAGCTCCCACAGTATTCAGGGACCTGGCCTCCTATGGTTCGGCTTCAGTGGCCTACGATGGTAGGTCTGTCGTGTTTACAACGTGGTGGCTGGAGCTCCATCCGTGTCTAAATTAACTGAAAAGGCAGGAATTAACAGAAAGGACAGGAAGCAAAAATGACATATCTGCTGATTCAGACCTTTCTAAACAAATTACGGCTACTGCATTAGTTTCTAGATGAATTTGCTGCTGCTGCTAAGTCGTTTCAGTCGTGTCCGACCCTCAGCGACCCCATGGACCGCAGCCTACCAGGCTCCTCTGTCCATGGGATTTTCCAGGCAAGAGTACTGGAGTGAGGTGCCATTGCCTTCTCCGTTTAGATGCATTTAGCCATTCCACATCTGGAATTGCTTCAAAAATTCCTTTCCCACAATTTTCTATGTTCTTTCCACCTAGTCTTTTAATAAAGAAGTTTGAGGCTTCTGTATTTTCAAATTCATCTTTTTTGTGTGTTTTTTCCTCCTCTTAATCCTTCTGAAAGACATACTTTTAGCATTCCTCTATCTCTTAATTTGCTACTTCTCTAGTTTTCTGTGTCAAGCCTACTGTTTTCTTGGTTATTAAATTAAAAATAAAAATTTCAATGACTAAAAAAATGTACTCCAAATCTATAGGAATTAGTAAAACAGAGGAAAGATTCTATATGGTGGTTAGAGATCGATGTTTCTGAGCTTGAGTTTTAGAAAGTAGAATGTTTTGAATCATGACATGGTTTTATGTGCAGTGAAATATGTCTTCAATCAATAACTGGCTGAAAAGAGCAAAGATGAAGATCATTAATATTGGGCCTCTGTTAGCAGATTGGATCCAGTCCCTGACTTTTTCAGCAACTGAAACGAATAACAGATGAGTCTTATTTATTTACGCAGAATTTTGGTTTGTTTGGGACTTTGGGAATGGATAACTGAATCTTTTAGGGTAGTTGGATTTTCTAGATGGTTTAGAATTAAATCTTTAAGGCACTAAAATTGCTTACTTATTATAATCACTTTAGATGAAATTGCTTTGTAAACTATTCTAAGTCCTTGATTTTTGATGCATGAAATTAGACATCATTTCGTCTTTTCTTTTTGGCCATGCCATGAGGCTTGTGAGATCTTAGTTTCCTGACCAGAGATTGAATCTAAGCCCTCAGCAGTGAAAGCACGGAGTCCTAACCACTGGTGTGTGCGGGCAAGGTCATTTCAATTGTGTCGACTCTTTGCGACTCTATGGACCATAGCCCGCTGGGTTCCTCTGTCCCTGGGATTCTCCAAGCACGAATACTGAAATGGGTTGCCATGCAGTCTGTCCTCTAGGGGATATTCCCAACCCAGGGAATAAACCTGTGTCTTTTATGTCTCCTGCATTGGTGGGAAGATTCTTTACCACTAGCACCATCTGGGAAGCTCCCCTAACCACTGGACCACCAGGGAATTCCTTATTTCACTGTTTCTTGATGTCAGGATTAGCACCATGAGCATCACTTACTCAAGTGAAATGATTTCAGGCTTATGAGATGGGTAGTGCTTTGGTACTTTATAAATAACCCCAGTATGCTTTGCTTTTCAAGTTCTTACAGCTTCTTTTCATAGTTTTCCTGTATCGTCCCTTGTTTTTAGGGTGTACATTAGAACTTTTGTCATATCCATGTACCTGCCCAGAAGAGTGCCCTCTAATATTCTGCTTCTAATCTACTTTGACTCTGGAAGCAAGATGGTTTATGTTTACTGTATCATAACTGTGCATACATTTAGTGTGAGTAGGACCTAGCAGAGGGGAGAATGACTTCTAAGGTATAAAAGACATACATTTCTAGTTCTTAGATTTAGTAATGTATTATTATTTCTTTTAGTGGCCTTTTCCTGGCACCCTTCTTCATCTCCCGGAATTACTTATCTAGTTTTTAAAGTATAGTTGATATGTAATATGTTAGTTTCAAGTGTTAGTTAGTTAATTAGTTAAGTCGCTCAGTCATGTCCGACTCTTTGCGACCCTGTGGACTGTAGCCCACCAGGCTCCTCTGTCCATGGGATTCTCCAGGCAAGAATACTGGAGTGCATTGCCATTTCCTTCTCCAGGGAATCTTCCCGACCCAGGGATCGAACCCAGGTCTCCCACATTGCAGGCAGACGCTTTAACCTCTGAGCCACCAAGTGTACTACATAGTGATTTGACATGTGCATACATTACAAAGTAAATGATCACCAAAATAGGGCTAGTAACTATCTGTCCTAATGCAAAATTATTATATTAGTGACCATATTCCTTGTGCTGTATATTATATCCCTGTGCTGATTTATTTTATAACTGGAGGTTTGTGCCTCTTAATCCCCTTCACCCATTTTACTGTCTGTTCTCCTCCCGTCTGGCATTACCTGTTTGTTCTATCTATGAGTCAGCTTTCATTGTTTCTTTGTTTTGCCGTTTAGATGACACATGTAAGTAAAGTCATACAGTATTTGTCTTTCTCTGTCTTATTTCACTTAGCCTAAGAGTTCCGTCCAGTCACTCAGCTGTGTCTGACTTTTTGTGGCCCCTGGACTGCAGTGCACCAGGCTTCTCTGTCCATCACCACCTGCCGGAGCTTGCTCAACTCATGTGCATCCAGTTGGTGATGCCATTTAACCATCTCATCCTCTCTTGTCCCCTTCTCCTCCTGCCTTCAGTCTTTCCCAGCATCAGTTCAGTTCAGTTCAGTTCAGTCGCTCAGTTGTGTCCGACTCTTTGCGACCCCATGAATCGCAGCACCCCAGGCCTCCCTGTCCATCACCAACTCCCGGAGTTCACTCAGACTCGCGTCCATCGAGTCAGTGATGCCATCCAGCCATCTCATCCTCGGTCATCCCCTTCTCCTCCTGCCCCCAATCCCTCCCAGCATCAGAGTCTTTTCCAATGAGTCAACTCTTCGCATGAGGTGGCCAAAGTACTGGAGTTTCAGCTTCAGCATCATTCCTTCCAAAGAAATCCCAGGGTTGATCTCCTTGCATTCCAAGGGACTCTCAAGAGTCTTCTCCAACACCACAGTTCAAAAGCATCAATTCTTTGGCGCTCAGCCTTTTTCACAGTCCAGCTCTCACATCCATACATGACCACAGGAAAAACCATAGCCTTGACTAGATGGACCTTAGTTGGCAAAGTAATGTCTCTCCTTTTGAATATACCATCTAGGTTGTCATAACTTTTCTCCCAGCATCAGGGTCTTTGCCAAGGAGTCAGTTCTTTGCATCAGGTGACTAAAGTATTGGAGTTTCAGCTTCAGCATCAGTCCTTCCAATGAATATTCAGGACTGATCTCCTTTAGGATGGACTGGTTGGATCTCCTTCAGTCCAAGGGATTCTCAAGTGTCTTCTCCAACATCACAGTTCAAAAGCATCAGTTCTTCAGCACTCAGTTTTCTTTATACTCTCTCACATCCATATATGACTACTGGAAAAACCATAGCTTTGACTAGATGGACCTTTAGCATAAAGCCACCTATATTCATCCATGTTGTTGCCAATGGCAAAAAATTTTTAATGGCTGAATACTATTCCTATATACCTATATCCATTTCTTCACACATTCATCTATTGATGGACACTTAGGTTGCTTCCATATCTTGGCTATTGTAAATAATGCTTCTATGAACATTGGGGTGCACGTATCTTTTTGAATTAGTGTTTTGTTTTTTTCAGGTAAATACCCAGAAGTGAAGTTGTTGGATTGTATGGTAGTTCTATTTAAAAAAAAAAATTTTTTTTTGGCTGCACTGTGCCACTTGTAGGATTTTAATTCTGGGACCAGGGATTGAACCCTAGCAGTGACAACATGGAGTGCTAACCACCGGACACTTTTTGAGGAACCTCCACACTATTTTCCATAGTGGCTGCACCAATTTCCATTCCCACCAACAGTCCATGAGGGTCTTTCTTGTTTGTTTTTTAAAATCGAAGTAGATTCTAGACAGGAAGTATCCCAAGGCTACTATTCAAAACCAAAGTGCCTAGTAAAATGATGACACTATTTAGTGGGGAAAATGTACTATTAATAGTTTGGAGGGACAAGCAAATATTAAAAAAAAAAGCTTAGAAGCAGCATTATAAACTGCTATAAAGTACTGTATATAATGAAATGTTAAAGCCACCCCCCCAACAATTCCAAGTCTACATACAGAAATATGTGACTTCATAAATATACAGGAATGTTTTACTGTAGCAATTTTGCAGAAACCTAAATGCTCAATAGGCTTCCCTGGTGGCTCAGAGGTTAAAGTGTCTGCCTGCAATGCAGGAGACCTGGGTTCAATCCCTGGGTTGGGAGGATCCCCTGGAGAAGGAAATGGCAACCCACTCCAGTATTCTTACCTGGAGAATCCCGTGGACAGAGGAGCCTGGTGGGCTACAGTCCACGGGGTCACAAAGAGTCGGACACGACTGAGCGACTTCACTTTCAAATGCTCAATAGGGGAATCATTAAATTTTGTCATGTACTTATCATGAAGGTTTTCTTTTTTTTGCAAGTCTTTGTAAAGAAGACTATCATGCAGTCATTTAAAAGAATAAGGTAGTTCTCCACATACAGGTCAGAGTGGTTAAGAATGCAAATTTTAGAGCCATGCTATTTGCATTCAAATTCCTCCTTAACCACTTACTAGTTTCTGGCACTTTAGAGTTGTTCCTCAATCACCCTATCTCATAAAAATTCCTACTTCATAAGATCTGTAAGGATTAAACAAATTCATCCAAGTAAAGCACTTTAAGTAGTGTTTGGCACAATTAGTATTAGCTATTATTACTGATAAAGAAGGATACCTGTCATATAGTTTGAAAGGTAAAGTTACAGAAAACACATCGTAGGATTCCATTTTTGTGAGAATGAACATACCTATATGTGATTTGCACACATGTGGGAATCTGGAATTTCTACATAGGAGGAATTTATAAGTTGCTAACTGGCCTTGTTTGGAAGTCAAAATTACAAATGACTTCTTTTTTTAACTTAGATTCTATACTTTGGAGGTCACAAAGAGTTAGATACACTGAAGTGATTGAGCACACACAACACACACATACTTTGGAGGAGCGGTAACTTTAAAAGAAAGCTGAGCACCGAAGAATTGATGCTTTTGAATTGTGTTGTTGGAGAAGACTGTTGAGAGTCCCTTGGACTGCAAGGAGATCCAACCAGTCCATTCTGAAGGAGATCAACCCTGGGATTTCTTTGGAAGGAATGATGCTAAAGCTGAAACTCCAGTACTTTGGCCACCTCATGAGAAGAGTTGACTCATTGGAAAAGACTCTGATGCTGGGAGGGATTGGGGGCAGGAGGAGAAGGGGACGACAGAGGATGAGATGGCTGGATGGCATCACGGACTCGATGGACGTGAGTCTGAGTGAACTCCGGGAGATGGTGATGAACAGGGAGGCCTGGTGTGCTGCGATTCATGGGGTCGCAAAGAGTCGGACACGACTGAACGACTGAACTGAACTGATTGGAGGTTTTGGGAAATGAAAATTTCCCCATACTAGTCCTTGGTAGTCATGCTATCTATACATTCATAGAAATGATCAGGAAAGGTTATATACATCAAGCTGTATATGTAACAGGAATCATCTCCAGTAGGTAAGATGAGGGGATGGCGAGCAGGGAGGTGGGGGACAAACTACTTTATATTTTCGGTATTGTGTTATTTGCAAATAGTTGGTCGATTTTCGTGTCACCATCAAACAAAAGAAGCAAAACGTCCTCAAAAAAAGGGATTGATTAACTTAACATACTATGAGTTCAGTTAAGTTCAGTCACTCAGTCGTGTCCGACTCTTTGCGACCCCATGAATCGCAGCACGCCAGGCCTCCCTGTCCATCACCATCTCCCGGAGTAAGTCTGACACTGTCTCCACTGTTTCCCCATCTATTTCCCATGAAGTGATGGGACCGGATGCCATGATCTTCGTTTTCTGAATGCTGACCTTTAAGCCAACTTTTTCGCTCTCCTCTTTCACTTTCATCAAGAGGCTTTTTAGCTCCTCTTCACTTTCTGCCGTAAGGGTGGTGTCATCTGCATATCTGAGGTGATTGATACTATGAAGTCATCAAGAAAAACAGTGGTGGTGGTGTAGAGCTTTTTGAGTTAATGTGGCACAAAATCTATGGGGGAAAAACAGTGATAGAGAACTTTTATCATGAATCTGAACCCCCTCCCCACTTATTTACTTTGGGGGCTTTAAACATGTGTACACAAAGACAAGGCCTTGGAGGATGCACACTCACGTGTACCCCTTAACCTGTAACTTTCTCTGGGGAGTGGAATGGTGGGAGGGCGCAAGGGCTTTCTTTCACTTTCACTTTTAAATTCTGAATATTTAAAAATTTTGCAAAGATCGTGTATAATTTCTATAATGAAAGCAATAAAAGACATAAACGTCTTTACTGTTGTGTAAGTATCTTGTACTTGCACAAGTTACATCTGGAATTGTACGTATTCATTTTTCAAGACATTAACTAGGTTTTTATAGATTTCTTTTAGGGATAAACACAATTTCAACTCACTTAAGATCTTAATTTCTTCTTATACACACACAAAATGTACCTGATCTTGTACCTAATTTGTTATGCCAGTACTATCATTTGAAATAAAGCAATTATGCAAACGCTTAAGGCGTAGTTAAGCTAAGTGACGTCACGGACAAACAAGGCGTAAAGTTTAAATCACTATATTCAAACTGAATCACTCGGGTTACCAAAAAGAACGTAGGGATTACAACAGAAATGTAGGAAAACACCTCCTGTAAGCATACAAACTTGCATTTGAACTTTAAAAATCCTAGTTTATTGAACTTTTAGTTGGAGTAGTGATCTTCCCTCACTGGGTAGTCCTAGTTCCTAAGAACGTCAGGAACCTACACTCTGTGACTGCCTTGAAGTATAAAAGAAGCCCAGCGAGCAGGGTCGAGGGCCGATCGCCGCGCCGGGGCTCGCCCGGGACTGAGTCAGCGGCAGGGCTGAGAAGTTCGGCGGGAGGCGCAGGGCGGGGCTTCCTCCCGCCGACTCCGAACCCAGCTTTACTTTTCCGAGTCCACGTCTCTTCCTTTGGACGGGCGTGTTTCTCCAGGTCGGGACCAGCCAACGTGACAGCCACAGACCTTTACAGAAAGAGCTCCGGCCCGGCCTCGAGGAGTTCCCCGGCCGGGGCAGCCCGGGCCAGCTCGGCCAAGCCCCTCACGGACGGCGGCGCGCGGCTCCCCGGGGCCGAGCTCGCCGCTCGCCTCACTTCTGGGCGCCCGCGTCCCGGCGCGAGCGCAGCATCCCCGGCATGGAGACCGGCTCGGACGCAGGTCAGAGGCCCGCGCGTCTGTTTCGTTCCGGGGCCGCCGCAGGCTGCGCGGGCGCGGAGGGGCGGGCGAGGAAGCGGCTAGGCCGGGCCGCCCGCGCAGGCCGCCGCGTGCGGGGTCCGCGCGGGGAGCGCACGCGGGGCCGGCTCCCGCGCGCGGGGCGGGCGGCGGCAGGTGGGCAGGACGAGCCGCGAGCGAGCGAGCGAGCGAGGGCGGGCAGGCGGGCGCGCGAGGGGCCCGGCGGGGGGGCCGCTGGGAGGATGGCTCAGCTCTTTCTAAATATAAAACCGGCGTGAGTCGGGCGAGCGCGGCGCGGAGCCGCAGAGCCGCCGCGCGGGCCGGGCGCACGGCGGACTCGGCCGACGGACGGCGGCTGCTCCGCAGAGGCGCCGGGCTGCGGGAGCGCCCCCGCCGCGAGCTCGCGGGGGACTGCGAGAGCGACAGCCGGACGGGAGGGTCGGGTCGCCGGGCGGGACGGGCTGGACGGACGGACTGGCGGGCGGCGGCTGCGGCGTGTGGGGGGCTGGGGCGCTCGGGCCTGGTGGGCGGGCGGGCCGCCGCCGCCGCCGCTGGCGTTTGTAGGCCTCAGCTTTGCACCGTCACGTTGCGAAATTGAAACCGGAGCCCCGGGAGGAGCCCTCTGTGTGCGATCCGCCTCGGCTCGGTGTGTATGGGGGGGAAGCCTAGCTCCCCTGCCCGCTGAGGCTGGGCTGGCGGAGCGGCCGGAGCCCCAGGGTGGCGGGCTGTGCCCCCCGTCCCGTCTGACCTCTCCGTGGGTTTCTCCGGTCCTAAGTGTGGGGCGAGTTCTGGAAATAGCGCTTTCGGGGAGGGGGAGAAGGTGCCGTGTTGTGACACTCTGGAAATCAGCGGAAGGTCAAGAATAGGCGGTGACCCTCAGGTGGAGCAGGAAGGACTCGGGGGGCAGAGAGGGTCGCGGCGCTTGCTGCAGGGGAAGCCTCGGGGTGACAGCGCTCTGGGAGAGGAGAGCCAGTGCACACTTGACCTTAAACGTTGCAGTTTTCCGGGGGACGGCGATCCACGTTCGGGGAGAGCGGTGGTCACCCTGAATCGCAGGCCGCTCCGCCCGCCGCCCGGGTTCGCCTCGGTGCTTTGTGGGAAGTGTAGTTCCCGGGCGCCGCAGGCCCACGCTGGGGGTCAAAAAAAAAAAAATCGCATTTTCCTAGGATCTGTAAGATAATTTCTGATTGCGTTTGGGGGTGATTGGATGTAAAGCTTTAAGTTGAAGTGTTGGGTTTCTCCGTGCTGCCCTTCAGTTTATGATCAAAAACAAGAAAGGTATTATTTAGGGATGCTGTGAGTTTTAAATGGAATGAAACCTGGGACAGGTGTCGCAAGCCTTGGGAAGTTTCTGTTGTTACAACCCCCTCTCTCAATTTCCATATGAAAGTAGTTGTACACATCATAATAATTTCTGTTTCTTTGGTCTTTGGCTGTTTAAAGCTACTTTAATATGCATGATCTCACTTTTCCCCTCGTAACAGCCTACTAAAGCAGGTAGGTAGAAATTATCTTTGTTTTAAAGAGGAGGCGTGTTTAGAGAGTTAAATTTCCTTGCTGCTTTGACACAAAACTGGTGTAGCAGTCGTGGTGTTTGGTCATTTTGAAGCTGAAATAAAGAATTGATGTGACCCTGGGTAGGATACAGAGCCTGAGTAGACTGGGTCTCTTGCGGTGGTTAGAAATAGACAGGGGCTGATAGTCACAGAGTTGTTGCTTGCCTGTTATTGCCAAGCTGGAGCACCACCATCAGGCCTTCTGGGGAGGTCTGCTCCCTGATCTTTTTTCTTCCATTTTTTGTTATTGTGGTAAAATAAACGTACCATGAAATTTACTGTCATAACCATTTTTAACTGTATAGGCCAGTGGTCTTAAGGACATTCATATTGTTATGCAACCATCACCACCATTTACCTTGAGAATACTTTTCATCTTGCAAAACTGAAGTTCACTGCTCACTAAATCCCTCCTCCTCCTCCCAGCCCCTGACAGCCTCTATTTTACTTTCTGTCTCTATGATTTTGACATCTCTAGATATTTCATGTAAGTGGACTCATACAAGATTTGTCTTTTTGTGACTGGCTTATTTCATCTGGCATAATATCCTTAGGGTTCATCCATGCTGTACCATGTGACGGGATTTTCTTCCTTTTTAAGGCTAATATTCCATTCTATGTATATATCATATTTTCTCATCCATTCACCTGTCTGTCGGTAGATACGCTGGTATGTTTTATCTGTTGTGACTATTGCTGCTATGAATATGAATATGCATGTATCTCTTGAGACTGTGCTTCCAGTTCTTTTGTGTGTATACCCCAAAGTGGGATTGTTGTATGATATGATAATTCTATTTTTAATTTTTTTAGGAACTGCCATCCTGTTTGCCACAGTGGCTATATCATTGTATGTTCCCACCAGCAGTAAACAAAGGGATCCAGTTTTCTTCTAGAACCTTGCCAACACTTGTTATTTTCTGTTCTTTTGATAGCAGCCATCCCAAGGAGTGTGAGGTGCTCTGACTTTTTAAGTGGTTCCACTGCTAGATACCTGAATTCATGTTATACCACTAAACACATTAAACTATAAATTACTAGTTGGAATGGGGAACAAAGCTTGAGGAAGAATTGGATCTCATTCTTAAGTGGCTGATGTATTTGTATACATGTGTACTCCTGTGCATCAGGTACCTGTTAAGATGTTTGTAGTTCTTCTGGTTAAGGAATTTATTGGCTTTAGCAGCTACTGGAAAAGTTAGGAGGAAGTTATTCCAGTCCTTGCCTTTTCATTCTGTTTGGCCAAATCCCCAGTCATTGACTACAGATGTCTGTTGACTTGGTTTCTGTATTTAAGGAGAGATTAAATGTTTGGTAGTTGATACCTTAGAATAATTTAACTTGAAATTACAGTCATAATATACTGCACATATATATAAGGAACTTAAAATCACTTTCAGTTTCAGAAAGGCTGTAATAAAAGGAGAGATGGCTGTAAAAAAAAAAGGAGCTAAGTATCTGAATATTTGCTAGTGCTGAATAGTTGTTGTTTATGACTAGCAGATGATGTGTGTGCTGTATGCCTAGTTGCTCAGTCGTGTATGACTCTATGGACTGTAGTCCACCAGGGTCTTCTGTCCATGGGGTTTCCCAGGCAGAAATACTGGAGTGGGTTGCTGTTTTCTTCTTCAGGGGGTCTTTTGGACCCGGGGACTGAACGGCACATCTCCTGCACTGGCACATGGATTCTTTACCATCTGAGCACCAGGGAAGCCCCAGTAGATGATAATAAAAGCAAACTATTAGATGCCAGCATTGTTCCCTCCCCCCGATATTTTATTATAAAAATCTTCACAAGCATACAGAAAAGTTGAAAATAAACCTTCATATCCCACTACCTAGATTCTCCATATGATGTTTCACTACTGGCTTTATCACATATCTGTCCATTTTCAAGCCACACTTTACAATGTTATTTTAATTATTTTGTTGTTTTTGTTTAAAAAAGGATTGTGGTAAGATACACATACATAACAAAATTTACCATCTTAGCCATTTTTAAGCGTACCGTTCAGTGGCATTAAGTACTCAGTCCATCTTATTTTGATGCATTTCAAAGTGAATTAGAGACAACAGTACACTTCAGTATTTCAGCACTAGCATTCTTTTAAGCGCTTTGTATATACTGTTTTATTCGTCAATATAATCCTAAGAGGTAGGTAAAGTTATTACTGCTGTTTTATGGCATGGAAAGCAGGCATTTTAAGTTCCCAAGATCCCACAGCCAGCAGGTGACAGAGTTAGAATCGGATCGCAGATGGCTCACGGGCATCGGTAGCCAGCCTTTAGGCTGTGTACCTCGATGTACCGTTGAGCAGCAAGCCTCCACCTTTTGGGTACCAGGGACCGGATTTGTGGAAGACAATTTTTCCATGGACTGGAGGTGGGGAGTGGTTTTGGGATGATTCTCATAAGGAAGGAGCAAACTAGATCCCTTGCATGCCCAGTTCACAGTAAGATTTGCACTTCTTTGAGAATCCAATGCTGATCTGACAGAAGGCGGGGCTCAGGTGGTAATATGAGCGCCGGGGAGTGGCTGTCAATACAGATGGAGCCTCCCTTGCCTGCAGCTCACCTCCTGCTGCGTGGCTGGCTTCCTAGTAGGAAACTGGAGGTTGGGGACCCCTGGCGCAGAGTGTTCATGCTGATGAAGAGATGAAGTCAGATACTTTCCTCAATTCTCAGCTACATGTTACTTTAATCCAGTTATCTGACTGCTTTTTAACACTGCTGTGGGCAACAAAAGAAGTCTGATGATGGAATTAAAATACTATTGAGAAGAAAGAGGAAGAATACATGTAAAGAGATATGTCAGGCCCAAACTGTATGAGTTGTTATAGATTATACTAGAGTAATATTAACAGTTTTGGTCCTCAGGTCTGTTATTTTGAGATGTGTAGCTGGTAACACTGCCTTTCTATAGATTTTAAATCATTGCGTTTTACTATTGCACTTGAAGTGATAAGCATGTTAACAATTTTAATGGAATCTGTAGCTGCTCTCCGTTGTATCTTCTACCACACTGTAGGAGCTCCTGAGGAGGAGAACTGATGGGTAGGCTTGTCTTTTCTCTTCTCTTTTCTCCCTCTCCCCCTCTCTCTCTCTTTTTTTCCGAGTAGTGTCATGGAGTGGTATCATGTATGAAGGTTGCCAAAAGGTAAGCAGGATAATCTTGGGTTGGCATTTGTTAAAATTTTTTATCCTTTCACAGACATCTTGTCATTGTCACTTTGAATCAGGTGATTGTAATAGAACAATGGTAAAGCTAATGTTGATTGAGAGCTTACTGTTGTGTTGTGTACTGATCACTTTGTACATATTAATTGGTTGAATTCTTACAACCCTGTGACTTTGGTACTGTTACTGTCTGGTGGAGCTGTCTCATATTACGGAGCTGGGGCTTGAACTCAGATTCTTTGATTCCAGAGTTTATGTTAATCCTGTGCTACTGCTGTACTACTGTCTCTGAAGGGGAAAATACAGTTTATAAAATCAGCATGGCTTTTTTCCTGATGTCTTGCTAGCCTCCAGAAGAAACCTCTTACAGTGTATAAAATGTTATAAGATTGTGATGTTCATTGAATAGGACATAATAGATTTTTGGGGAAGATGCTGAAATAGAGAACGATTATTTCTGACTGTTAAAGGCAGTTCTGAAATCTAGTTTGTAAATAAAGATCACAGTCTGTAGTTTTCTTTCTTTATATTTAGGGTAATGTAACTGTTTGGAATGGGATGAAATTCAGTGCAAGGCATGTGGACTAGTTTTTCTTCTAATATTATCCTCTGCCAATGCATGGAAATGTTGACATTGTAGTTATATTTTAGCAGTGGGTAGGGAGATTTCTGACTGAGGCGAGGAAGCATTTGAGACTTTTCACCTGGACAGCTGTTCATTGGTTTCATATTTTGGGCTGTATAATTTTAAGGCATCTTAGAACCTGATCTTCTTTGGGGTAAAGGCAACTCAGGAAGGAGCAACAGCCTGGACTCTCAAACACATTGATGCTACTCAACTTGACCACTCGACACAGCCACTTGAGTTTTCAGATGTTGGCTAGATAGTCATCATGTCGTGTGTCTTCTGAGAGAGTCTCTGCCAGTGCCAGGCGTCTCAGTGGCTCTTTTAGGGAATGAGACAGGGAGGCTGTATGTGTAGCTGTGTAGGTGAGCCTGAGTCTGTGAGCACACTGAAACAGCCCCCGAGAGACGGCTGTTTTAATGGCAGCCATGCATGCAGCTGAGCTGAGCTGTGTAAACAGGCTAAATCAAGCCAGTATCATCTCCGTTTTGATTACTTAGCCAAAAAGGAAGGTTAGAATGGAAAATAGTGATGGTATTTCTGCTTTTTATAACTTGTCATTTTTCACTTCTACCTCATCTTGTTTTAAATTCTGCTTTCACTAACTTGTAATATTTCATAAGGGCCAATGTAGGCGAGAATAATTGGCACTGGGGCATTTGACTTTGTTCAGAAGATAGATATTAAAATTGTAGGCACTGCCAGTGTGCTCAGATGGTTTGAGCCAAGTTGCTGGTCTCTGGTTTCGGTCCTGACCAGTCTCTGCCATGACGCTTGCTGTCTTAAATGCCTTGTTTTCCCACACATTTTCTGGTTCAATAAGCAGACTTTAAATATGGAGTAACTAGCTTATGATCCTGGCCTCACAGAGCTTATCATTCAGTGTAATATTTTTTGTTAGTTGCTCATTCATGTCTGACTCTTTGTGACATCATGGATTGTAGCCTGTCAGGTTCCTCTGTCCATGGAATTCTCCAGGCAAATATACTGGAGTGGGTAGCCATTCCCTTCAGAGGATCTTCCCGACCCAGGGATCAAACCCTGGACTCCTGCATTGCAGGCAGAGTCTATACCGTCTGAGCCACTAGGGAGGCCCCAGTGTAGAGGCAGGTTTATATATAAATGTAAATAACTGATTGGAAGTATGATATGAAACATGTCTGACACAATTCTTTAGAAATGTCAAGGAGTGAGAAATAGTAGTCCAGGTTAACAGAACATTACTTGAGCTAAGACATAGAGATTGAAAAATATGTATTTTTAGGGAAAGTTCAAGTGAGTCTGATATATGATTGCTGCGTGAAATTCTGGGAAAGGAGTTAAAGATTGGAGGTAAGAGACTTGACCCTTTCTGCCTTTTTCAGTTTGAGATCTTGAGCAAATTATATTACCTTACTAAGTCTCCGTTTCTTTCCCATAAGAAATGCAGTGTTGTTAGGCTTAATATACATGTTAATGCACGGTACAGACAGTTAAGTTCTATATAAATTATTATTCTTGGTGAGGGATGGTGGTAGGAAGTAAAGCTGGGAAGATAGGTTGGGACTGGCTTGCATACGAATGCCAACACAACTAGTCTGGACTTTGTTCTGTAGACAGTAGAGGACCATCAAAGGCTTTTAAGCAGGGAATGTAACAGGAGGAGATCCTTTTATAAGTTTAACAGGTGGCCGTGATGTTAACATTGATTGCAAAGGTCCAGAGACCAAGAGCAGCAAGACTAAAAGGAAGGTAAATATTACAGTAGCCAAGTTAGCAGAAGCTTAAGGTCTGAACTGGGATAGTGGAAGTGGATTCGACAGGTAATATAATCTAAAATCCTGAAAATAGGCAGAAACTGTTGGCTGAATAGTAGGGAGTTATTCATTGGAGGAGTTAGAAATGATTCCAAGAATCTACCTGAGAGATTACAAGGAGAGAGAATGTAGCCTCTAGACAGATTTTGGGAGTTAAGAATAGAGATAAGAGAGAACAGGATTGTGTTCAAGAAATAGTAAATCATTTGTTGAATGAATGGGTTAAATTATTGAGGCACCCATGTTGAGTTGCCTGGGGAGACTGTTTCGAATAGTGACTAAAACCTCTGGCCTTGAAGTCAGAACTAGTTTTGAATCCTGACCTTGCCACATTTTATTTTTTTAGATATTTATTTGGTTGCGTCAGGTCTTAGTTGCGGCTTGCAAGCTTCTCTCTAGTAGCGTTGCACAGGCTTAGTTGGCCTGCAGCAGGTGGGATCTCAGTTCCCAGACCAGAGATCCAACCCACATACCCTTCACTGAAAGATAGATTCTTAACCACTGGACCACTGGGGAAATCCCTGCCATTTTTAAGTTTTAATGTCAAAGGACCTAACTTCTGGGCCTGGATTTCTCATTTGTAAAGTGGGATAACAGAGCTATTTTACAGGGTTGTTCTAAGAGTGGAAAGAGATGATATACGCTAAAGACTTGGTATAGTGCTGGGCACATGGATTGCAGATGTGTGGGAACTTTGATTCTGAGGCTTGGGAGAATGTGGGGTGATGTGGACAGATTGTCCAGAAGACAGCTGTCTGGGGGCTACGCATAGATAAGGATGAGAGGAAGTCAGAAAGAACCAGGGAAGGGGATCAAAAGTGTCAAAAGAGGGCAAAGGTTTCCCAGGGTAATGACTGTCAACCATTTACATTCTCAATTGTTGTAATGTGTTAATAGCATGTGTGCCCATCCACTAATGCTCTTATAAAAATATGGTATAAATCAGACACTTTGTTTTAATTTTAATGTAAAGTTTTGTATGTTTATGATATATATGTACACGCACAATATGTATGTTTATTGGAGTTTTTTAGCCTTAATAACTACCAGTATGTGCGTGTGTGTGTATATATATATGTGTGTATATATATGTATATAAAATATATAAAGTACTAGCATATTACTTCTACACACTCAATTTTTCTTTAACTTAGCATACTTGATTTACAGTGTTGTGTCTGGTGTACAGCAAAGTGTTTGTTATACATATTTATTCCTTTTCATGTTATTTTACAGTATGGTTTATTACAGGATATTGAATATAGTTCCCTGTCCCATAAAGTAGGACCTTATTTTTACACACCAAATTTTATTTATGGACATGTTCCTTACTATTTCTCCAATTTGGTAATGACTATAATTTCCCCCCTTATTCTGAATTTGCAAAAGCAGGGCATGCATCAAAGTAGGAGATCTTAGCATAAAGCTGAAAATTGCTTATTTTGTTCTTTTAAATGGTAGCTATAAATATAAATCTTTTAATTGTTTTTTTTTTTCCTGGTGTTCTAAATAATAGATTCTTTATACAATTGCATATGTACGAGTGGATGAACATACCATTGGTGATCCAGAGGATTTTTGTCAAGACTGGATAAACCATGTATCACATTGATTGTAGAGGTTAGTAGATTTAGTTCCTTAGGATGTGTGCATTTTTTGTAGTAGCATTTAAAAATGCATAAGTTTATCAAATAGCTTTCCCCCACAAGATCTTCATGGGTTTTTCTCCTCTGACTGTCCTGAGATAACCAGTGAAAGTTCATATTAGTTTTTATTTATGTGAAGCTTCTATTCTCTTGTCATCACATAAACATTAACATTTAAAAAAATTATCAAGAAAAAGATAAAACTTAAAGGTGCTACTCAGCAGTGTGTGCAAGGAAGAGGGTGTGGGTGTCAGTTCACAAGTAGCATTGTATACCACAACCAAAAAAGCATGACTTTATGTGCTCCAGGAGGGTCATCATGGGTTTAATTGTTTTATTTATGAAAAGAGGTGTTGAGAAAGGCATCATCATGGTAATTGGGTATTGCTAATTCTGCCAGTTTGACATCTACTGTGATGGAAAAGCCATTAATTCTATTTCATTCTGAGGCTGAACAAGAATGTGGTGTCCGGTTCACTCTTGGGTGACGTTGGATAGTCCTGCGATTGAAACTCTAAGTTCAGATTGCAATTCTCTGATATTATGAGTTCAATATCCATGAGTACCTGAGATTTTGTAGCTTCAGTCCGAAGGTACATTTTGTTGCTGTCTTTCAATTTAACTACTGGATTCCTCTTCTCCCAGTTCATTCTACTGTTTCTTGGTGTGTACTTTGCTGCTAATGGTGTATGATGCCTTAATTCATTTAGGTGGAATTTTGAGTGAAGGAATGAATGAAATATTTTATAAACCAAAGTTCAACTTTAGAATAAAGTTGAAATAAACTTGAGTTTATTTTTGCTATTTCACATATTTTTGTTCCATAACAGAGAAGTGGAAAATTGAAAGGTTGGGGAAAGGGTTTAGGAGAGAAATGAGGTCATTATTTGCGCCTAGATTCTTTCTTTGAGCTTTTGGGCCTACATGGATAGTTGTATTAATTACGATAGACTGAAGGCAAGCCGGTCAAACCACAAATGCTAGGATTTAAATAATGATTTAAATAAAAAGCTTTCCAGAGTTTACACATCCAAGTGAGCGTTGTCGTAAGTAATTAACTGCTTTGGGTGGATCTTAACCAGCACACATTTGACTTTTATGCAGTCTGACCTCTTGCATAGTATGTATCATCTCCTTTAAGCCGACTTTCATAAGCTGAACGAATCTTTCTGCTCATCATTTTACTAACACTGATTTCTGACTGGGCCTCTGCCAGCGACTGTCTCTGGGGGAAAGGGCCTCTTTGGGGGGTTGGGAGTGTTTGTGGGCCTCAGTGCATCTGGAGTTTGGCGCACATTCATTAAATCTAGGGTACAGGTGAGCACTGCTCTTTCTTCACTTGACCCAGCCCTGCCAAGTTCTGTGATTTCTTCCACCCCACCCTCTTTGTGTATGCTGTTGCAGGGGTTGGTCAGCGGGGGAGTGAGGGGCTGTGTGTGTGTGAGCAGGGAGGGAAGAGCATTGCTCTGGGCTATCATGGGTTGGTAGTGGGCTTAAAGTAGCCTGACATTTGCAGATGGCTAGGACTTCTGAAGTAGCTGAAGAAGAAAGGCCACTTTCCTCTTCCCTGGAAAGAGTCTAGTCACTAGTCCATCCTGATGCAGGGGTTTCCACATGGGAGTGTCTGCTTGGGCCCTGGGGGTATTTAAGACTGGCGGATTGGGGAACAGGAAGATGGCTTGTCTGATTGCCTTGGTTCTGGGGCAAAGGAGTCTCAGCAGGGACTTTGTCAGCTGGAACCTCCTGCTCAGGACATCATTGCCTGAAAAGGCTCTTACCTACTGCCTACTGGGTTCTTGGGCTGCCCTGGCTGGAGGGAGGCAACTGCTGCAGGCACCATGGTGGATTATCTCCTACTGGGAATGGATTGCGCACCTCCCTCCGCCCCCCCGCCTCCCCCAGCCACCCATCTTCCTGTATTTGAAAAAAAAAAAAAAAAAACTGGGAAATGGGGCAAGCCTGTCTTTAAAAACACAAAATGACATCACAGTTGTAAGCATTAATTCCCAAAGAAGTATCCTACTGACCTCATTTAGATTTTGCGAAGTATTAGAGTGACATTTGGTGACCCAAAATGGTATATAGGAATCAATAGATGTGAAGTTGTTCAGTCATGTCCGACTCTTTGCGATCCCGTGGACTGCAGCCCACTGCAGGCTCCTCCATCCATGGACTTTTTCAGGCACGAGTGCTGGAGTGGGTTGCCATTTCTTTCTCCAGAGGATCTTCCTGAGCCGGGGATCAAACCCAGGTCTCCCACATTGCAGGCAGATGTCTGAGCCACCAGGGAATTTCAATAGATGATGTGGACTGTCACTTCCAGTTAGTATGTGGTTAGATTTTTAAATTCTGGTAGATTGATCTACCAGAAGAGATTGAGTATTACATATAAAATCTAGATTCCAGCTAGGGCCTCCTTGTTCTTCGTAGTTTTAGCCTTTATCTCCTATTTGCAGAGATTGTCAAAGTCCAGAGGGACTCACCGCACTACGCCTGCACTCTGTCACATCCAATTTTTGTGAATTTTTTAATTTAACTTAATGCTTTTCTTAGCTTCTGGGCCCCATTTCTGAAAAAAAGTGTTTTGGTTCCACCCTTGTCAGTTTGGACATGAAACCCATGTGTTTCGCTGGTGATACAGACACACACAGACACAGACACATACACACCCTTGTTAATTTGGACATGTGTGTGGTGACACCCACACACACACAGATAGACACAGACACATAGACACGCCCCTCTTTCCCTAAGCATTTCAGGAATTCACTTAGCTCTAAAGGAGCTCTTAACTTACAGATGCAGTGAGTCATGGGGAAAGGCCTTGACTTTCTGCCCTTTCCTGGTCTGTCCTCTCCTTCCATCTTTCTTTTTTTCTCCTATCCTCCTCTTTGCGATAACTTCTGTGCCCCTCCTTATTTGGAGCAGAACAGATCTGTCATCTCAAACCTTCTGGATTTCTCTCCACCTCTTCTTTTTTTTTTAAAAAGCCTTAAGCACTTGTCATGATATTAAAAACATACAGTCCCTTTCCCAAGAGATTCTGATGTCATGTGTTATGAATTGCTACCAATCCCCTCCTTTTCTTTGCTGCAGAGTTACCAACCTAAATAGCTTTTCCAATGCATGAGGAATTAATATCGCATACATCCAACAGGAATTTGAGCAGCTTCTTTCTGTGAGGCACTGAGTTAAATGCTAGGATACCAAGAGACACAGTGTCTCAACATGCAGAGTTCTGGAGATGGATGAAGAAATGGGTACCGTCATGTGGAAGCACATCTCACAGAGCTATACGGTCTTGGGAAGGAAGATTGGCCAGTGGCAAAATGCACAGCGAAAGATAACAAGTGCCAGGGGAGATGTAGAAAAGGGCTTTGAGAGTTTGTGGAGCCAGAATGGGGTGTGTAGGTGTGAAGTATGTAGTATTTGAGCTGGACCTCAAGTGGGGAAGAGTTGGGTATGTGGAGATGGAGAGATGGTCAGGAGAGGTTGGGAGGGCATTCCTGGATGAGGGACTAGGTCGATTAAAAGAGCTGGGCAGAAAGAACACATGGCGCACTTAAGCAGCTCTTGCAGTGTGGACGGCTGGTGGGGAGCAACGTGACGCATGGTTGAGAAGGTCCTTTGTGGCTGGACTGGTCCACTCTTAGGAGGGACTTCCTGTCTCCTTTGATATTCAGCCCAGGCATATGCTGCATGTTATAGCTGCTACTTACGTTTTTAATGTCCTTTTTTCCTTGGAGAAGGAAACGGTAACCCACTCCAGTATTCATGCCTGGAAAATCCCATGGACCGAGGATCCTGGTGGGCTACAATCCACGAGGTCGCAAAGAGTCGGACATGACTGAGCGACTTCTATGTGTGTGTGTTTTTCCCCTAAGATTTTTTTTTTTTTTTTGATGCTGACCAGTTTTAAAGCCTTTTAATCTGTTACCATATTGCTTCTATTTTATGTTTTGGTTTTCTGGCTGCAAGGCATGTGGGATCTTGGTTCCTTGACTAGGAATTGAACTTGCATCCCCTGCGGTGGAAGGCGAAGTCCTACCCACTGGACCACTAGGGAAGTGCCTTTTAATGTACTTTAATGGAAGTAGATCTGTTTTATTTTCCTCTTGGCAAAGGCCATCCATTTGCGTTTGGAGCCAGTGGTCAGGTGAATTTCCCTGAGGGCTTCCCTGGTGACTCAGTGGGTAAAGAATCTGCCTGCAATGCGGGAGGCCTGGATTTGATTTCCTGATTTGGGAAGATCCCCTGGAGAAGGGAATGGCTACCCACTCCAGTATCCTGGCCTGGAGAATTCCATGGACTGTAGAGTCCATGGGGTCGCAAAGAGTCAGACACACCTGAGCAACTTTCACTTACTTATCCGGTGGTAAGGTGGTGTAAGCAAAAATGGGATACTTACTGTAAGGAGTCAGGGAGTCTTACGGATAGAAGAGGGGCTCTCAGGAGGGGTTTGGAGCTAAGAGTTAGCGCTCCTCTAGTTCTTCCAGCTTCTCTGTGCACCTGAGGAAGAGATGGGTGAGTCAGGGGCCATTCCTGTCACATTGGCTGTGGTCAGGGTACAAAGTCCTGTTGTACATAGTTGTCTAGCAAGGCTTAGCGTCATCCCCGCCCACTTCCTCTGCCTCAGCCTTGTGGTGTAGCATATCAGAAGGAGCATTGGGTTTGCAGTTGGACCAGGAGGTTGAATCCTAGCCCTGCCACTTCCTGCGTTGGTAATCTTGGTCAGCATTCTCAATGACTTCTAGGCTCTGTTTCCTCATCTGTGCGTTGAAGCGAATATTCCTACTTCAGTAAACAGCAGTAATATATTAGAGGGAGGTAACTGTGTTCTGTTGTGCACTTGGAGGTTAAAGACCTCTTGGTTCAACTTGTGACTCTGTGTCATTAGCTTTGACCTTTGGCAAGTCAGTCAGGATCCTGAGCCCGTTTTTTCATCTACACATGCAGACAATAGCTGCTCACCTCACAGGGTTTTTCTGAGGCTCAAATGGCCATGTAAAACTGCTTTTTGACTGTAGTATATTTACATACGTGTGAAGGAGAAGAAATTGAATACTTTTAGGGAGTCTGTTTCCTTGTGAAATTATTCTATTATGGTCTAGTGTATTTCAGTGGTAACTTGACAGATCTTTCTCAAAATATCCTGTAGTGTTGGATTGTTAATTGATTAATGATGCTGTGAGCAGTGGTCCAAGTATTTTCAGCTTTCCCTTTCAATCTCATCTTCCACTTCAGGCTTCTCAACCTCATTTATAATTTAAAATTTGCTTTCACATTCAGGAAAAAAAAAAATAATGTTGTTTGTAGAGAATTTAAACAAATGTAAAGAAATCTGAAACCTGTCCCCCTGGAATAACCATTTTTCTCTTTTTAATTCACACAAGTAATTCATGCTCATGAAATACTGATAAATTAGTAATGACATAGAATTAAACCAGCAAGCCAGAAAAGAATCCTCTGAAATTCGACCACCTAGGGGTAATTACTACCTTACATATAGTCCTTGCCCCGGTCCTTTTGACAGTAATGCTTTTCTTGCATACTTTCTAAGGAATGTTTTGATGTGTAAGTTGTCATGAAGAGGTGATTCATCTAAGGAAAGTGAGTTATTGCTTTTTCTTTTCTTCTTTCTTTTTCATTTTCTAAAATAATTGTTCCTTAAGTGATGATATGAGTGAAAGCCACCTTTTATAATTCTGTGAGAAAATAGCGTTTCTTTCCTGACTCAGAGGCCAAAGTTATATTTTTTGGAGAGCTATGAAGAATGAGTGATTTATCTGGACAGTTTTATTTCTCAAGGATAATGATATGTTTTCGGAATTATCCATGACTAATGGTAGATAACACTGAAATGAAGCCCTTAAACTTTTCCTAGGTCATTTCTTCCGTGAGGGTTAGGAGGAAGGAAGATCCTTTCTATCCCTTTAGCTGGATAGCTTATTCTCTGAATAATAAGAATCAGAGAATTATTTAATGAAAAGTGAATGAATATATTTATTCTTAGTAGATTTTTTTTCCTACATGAATGTAATAGCTGATATAAGCTAAACTGAAAATTGTTTATTTGGGGATTTAAGAATCTCTGTTTCTGATGTGTTTCCTTTGATACTAAGTGTTTTTTAAAGGCTTTTTAAGGACAGTTTTAGGTTTGCAGCAAGACTGACAGGAAGGCACAAAGGTTTGCCATATGCCTCGCCCTGCCCACCAGATGGCACATATCTTACCAGGGATGGAGCTACACTGACATATCATAACCACCCCTCTTCTGAAGTTCTCACCGTGGTTGACTCTGGGTGTTGTGTATTCATTCAGTGGGGTTGGACAGATGTATAATGATGCATATCCATCATTGTAATATCGCAGAGTATTTTCACTGCTCTACAAGACTCTGTGCTTGTCATATTCATCCCTCCTCCCCTCTTCCTCCCTGGCAACTGCTGGTCTTTTTACTGTCTCCTTTTGGAGAACATCAAATAGTTAGAATCATAGTATGTAGTGTTTTCAGATCGTCTTGTTTCACTTAGTAATATGCCTTTAACGTTCCTTCTTCCATGCCTTTTCATGGTTTGACAGCTCATTTTTGTTTAGTGTTGAGTAATATTTCATTGTCTGTGTGTACCAGTTTATTCATTCACTTGCTGAAGGACCTCTTGGTTGCTTCCAAGTGTTGGAGGTAAGGCTGAATGGATAAAGCTGTTGTCAACATCCGTGTGCAAGTTTCTCTGTGGACATATGTTTTCAACTCCTTTGGGTAAACACCAAGGAAGGCATTTGGCGGATTGTATGGTAAGAGTGTGTTTAGTTTCCCAAAGTGGCTGTGTCAGTTTGCATTTCTAACAGTAAATGTTCTAATTTTTGTTCTCCCGTATTCTTTTAAGGCTCCTTTCAAGTTTTAAATTTCTTTATCCTTGAAGCATAGATTCTTTTAAAAAAATTTGCTCTGTATGTTATTTTTCCTGAAAGAAATATATTTTTACTGAAGAATATTTGAAAAGTACATGAAAATATAAAGAAAAATTACTGATATATTTTCTTTTTATATAGTATCATAAAACAGTTATTATGGTATGTATGTATATTCTTTTTTAACATAATGAAATATTTCTAGTATGAAGAAAAATATATCGAATAATCTTAGAAACAGTTATGTCCCCACTTATCTTTGTCAGATCTGTATATTTTTTGCTGTTAGCTTCAGGTCTTTTTATTTTTTAATAAGACTAAACATTACTGATAAGATTCAAACTCCCTGTGTTACCCTATACAAATTTTCCTTTTTTTTCTCTCCTCTCCCCTCCCCTTCCCTTCTCTTTCACCTAGGGCTTGTCATTCCTGTGCAGCGTATATCATAAGGAATACACACACACACACTGAAGAACTTGACATGAGTGGAATTATAATGTACATATCCTGCAACTTGCTTTCTTTGTTTGATCTTAGTTTTTAAGATATTGTTATGTTGGTTCATGTGACATGTGACTCTTGCGTATTTTCATTGTTACATGCTGCTGCTGCTGCTGCTAAGTCGCTTCAATCGTGTCTGACTCTGTGCGACCCCATAGACAGCAGCCCACCAGGCTCACCCGTCCCTGAGATTCTCCAGGCATGGATACTGGAGTGGGTTGCCATTTCCTTCTCCAGTGCATGAAAGTGAAAAGTGAAAGTGAAGTCGCTCAGTCGTGTCCGACTTCACTGTTACATGAGCCTGCCACATTTGCTTTATTCATTTTCCCGGTAATGGACATGTAGATTGTTTCTGTTCTTTCTTTCAGTTACTGACCCCGTGGCAGTGAACAGTTTCTTTGTATTTTTAAAGTTTTTATTTATTCACTTATTTTCGGCTGTGCTGGGTCTTTGTTGCTTTGCACAGGCTTTTTGTAGTTGTGGCAGGCCGGGGATTGTCTTTCGTTGCGGTGCGCCAGCTCCTCGTTGCAGAGCATGGGCTCTAAGCACGCAGGCTTCAGTCGTTGAGGCGCGTGGGCTTAATTGCCCCGCAGCATGGGAAGTCTTCCTGTACCAGGGATCCAGCCCGTGTCATGTGGCCTGCATTCCCAGGTGGATTCTTATCCACTGTGACACTAGTGAAGTCCCGGAGCAGTTTCTTACAGGTGTCCTTGTGCTTGTCTCTCCCTGGGAGTTTTTCTCCAGGATTGTGATATACAAGTTGTTTTCTGAGACTGGGGAATTATGTCTTGCAGGTAGGGCACTCATGGCAGAATGTAAATCAACCCTCATTGTTATTTTATTTAACATTTCTTATGCTGGTAAGACTTTCCCAGTGAAGGAAGAGTTCCTTCTCTCTTAGGGGGCTGGTGGACTAGTTTGACCAGCGTTGCTCTAGAGTATATTCCCCTGGAATAGGGTTGCCAGGTTGAACGGATGTGCCTGTTGAGCTGCAGCGCAGACTGCTTAACTAGAGACTTGTTGCTTGGAGATGGTATCAGTGTACACCGCATGAACAGTGAGCCTCAGTTCCTCTTGGTTGGTTTCCAGTCCTTGCCAACATTTGAAGATTTTTTTCTAATGTGAAGTGAAAGTCGCTCAATCGTGTCCAACTCTTTGCAACCCCATGGACTATACAGTCCATGGAATTCTCCAGGCCAGAATCCTGGGGTGGGTAGCCTTTCCCTTCTCTAGGGGATCTTCTCTACCCAAGGATCGAACCCAGGTCTCCCGCAAGATTCTTTACTAGCTAAGTCACAAGGGAAGCCCATTTTTCTAATGTAAAAGGTGCGAAATTGTATCTCTTTATTGTGTTAAGTTTGCGTATTCCTGATCAGTGTGATCGAGCATCTTTTTATGTATTGTTAAATATATATGACTCTCATCTCATGTTCTTTGTCCATTTAAAAAGTTTGAATTAATTTGCTTTTCCTTGATTTGTAGGAGTTTTTAAAGTATGTTCTTTGCTTAAGTTCTTTTCATTTAAAAACATTGTAGCTATTTATAGCTTATTCTTTTACTTTATGGTGTGTTTTATGAGATTTTAAAATCTTAACCTATTAGCCTTTTGTGCTTTGTACTTGAACTTTAGCGTTCCCTTTTCACTTTTCTCTTAAAAGCTTTAAAATCTTGCTTCTTACACTTGTGTCATTTATTTCCCTGATGGAATTTTAAAATTTTTTGTTTTTAATACAGGCAAGAAAATTTTTTCCAGTTCTTCCTGACTAGTCCATTTTTTCTTCCCTTAGTTCTTATGACCTCATACTCAGTTTTCTTCCTGTTTTTGTGTGGTGCCTGTCCTTCCCTTTCTCAGATTCTCCTTCTTCCATCCTTAAATGCTCTTGTCTTGAGCAGTCCGTCTCAGGCCTTTTGTAGTTGTTTTTTTTCTCCTGCAGATACCATACATGTGTGCTAAGCATGAACACCAGCCTCACCTCTTTCTTCTCTGCTCTGTACCCATGCCCACCAAGTTCTGGCACACAGTAGGGTTTCGATTCATGCTGGAATGAGTGTGTGAGTGAATGAGTGACCTAGATAGGGAGTCTGCTTCACAGGGTGAAAGTAGCAGGTTGCTGGGCCTGGGAAGAGGAGAGAATCTGGAGGAGCAGGCAGAAAGAGGTCAATTATAGGTTGACACGTTTGGTCTTAGCTTCTTAATCATAGTAATGAGCTTTCTCTGGTGGTGTTTTCTGACCTTTGAATTTGTACATTTTCCCATCGTCACAGATAAACCATCTGAATCTGGCAAGTTCTTATGACCTTCTGGTGATTCTCTGAAACAGGGCTCCATGTAGAAGGTGCAGTGTACAGGGATCCTGCCCTGTAAAATATGGGTCATCATGGTGGACAGTTGCATGGGTGGCTGTGTTCAGTTGCTCAGCCGTGTCTGACTCTGTGACCCCCATGGACTGTAGCATGCCAGGCTTCCCTGTCCTTCACTATCTCCTGGAGTTTAATCAAACTCATGTCCATCAAGTTGGTGATGCCATCCAACTAGCTCATCCTCTGTTGCCCCCTTCTCCTTATAGGTAGGCAGAGGTTTTTAGACTGAACGTCAGAAGATCCCGTTCTAGTTCATACATGGCTGTAATTACCTCTGTGATCTTAGGTGACGTTAAAATTCCCAGTGCTTTTGCGTGTTCAACAGTCTTTCAGTCCTCTGTAGGTCGAATAGAAACCTTTCTTTGTGCGAGTTTCAAAACAAATTTTTCTTCTTGACTTGGGCAGTAGCTACATAGGTGTTTATAATAACTCGTTAAATTATATCTTGCACACATTTCTAAATGTTTTATTTCACAATGAAGGAGATTTAAAAAACCCACAAAAGACAAGGCTTCTTTACATCCCTCATGAGCCAAAAAAAAATTCAAGTTGGATTAAAGATTTGGATATAGAAAGGAAAATTTTAAGAGCTAGAAGAAAACACAGGTAAGTGTGTGTGTGTGTGTGTGTGTGTGTGTGTGTCGGGGTTGCCAGGACCACCCCCAGTCTCCGTGACTTGCTGGGATTCACAGGACTGTGCACTTACTTGTACTCATGGCTAATATTTATTACCATGAAAGGATAAAAAGCAGCAGTCTGGAGGAAACCAGGTACATGCTCCTGAGAGTCCTCTCCCAGTTGAGGCACGTGGGACATGAGTAATTCTTGAGCAGTGAGTTAGGACAACTCACACAAGTTATGACAACACGTGTGAAGTGTTGTCTGCAGGGGAGGTTCATTAGAGACTCATTACTGAAGGCTTTTATTTGGTGCTCTTCATATTGGCACCTTCTGCCTAACACATTCCACAATTCCCGATTCTCAGGAGGAAAGCATGTGTTGAGCATACAGCATATTGTTTGCACAAACAGTTCAGACACAGCGAGTCAGTCTTCATCAGCCCTGGCAATTGTGGGAACCCTCCTGAAATCCAAGCTTTCCCGTGGCAGCCAAGGACTGGCCTTGACTGACAGAACCTCGTAAGGACAGCAGTCTCAGGCCTGCTGTGTTAACTCTTTCCTGTAGAATATAGTATTTTCATAATCTTAGGGTTAAAAAGGCATTTCTAAGCATGGCTAGAAACTCAAAAGCCATGAAATGAAGGAATGGTACACTGATGTTTGAAAAACTTAGATACAGTAAGAAAAAAGTCACTAGGCATACTGGGAAAAAAGCATTTTAATTTATGGGGGAACAGGTGGAAATTTTTTCCATATTATATAGAAGCTTTTAGAACTTAGCAGGTCAAAAGAATAAGGTAATTCACTGAAGAAAATGTTTCAAATGACCAGTAAATATTTAAAAAGATACTTTACCTCAGTAATAAAATATATATGAAACAACAGTGTGGTTCTTTCTCATCTATCATATTCAGCTAAGATGGATTACTTACAATCTTGGTAAGATTGATTAGATTACTCAGTGTAGGCGGGAATACAGGGAAGTTGGTATTTGCAAGTACTGCTAGTGGTACAAAGGATCATAACCTTTTGAAGGGCATTTTTCAAAAATCTCTTAAACTTGACACTCCTACACTTTGCCTCAGTAGTTCCATTTCTAGGGTTTTAGCTTACAGAAACCCATCCAAGTGCACAGATACACAGGGATAAAGATGTTCTTTGGAGCGTTGTTTGTGGTACTGTAAATCTGGTAATAGCACATAGTTTATAAATCATTCTCCTTCTAAAGTTGCTATTATCAATTTGATCTTTATTTAGTGTCGAGTGACTGAACTGGACTGATGGAAAGATACTTAAAATTTTATACATATCTCAAGTTTTTGTCTTTTTTTTTTAGTGTAACTCTTTTGACATTAAAACCTGACCTGAATGGATGTGAGGTTCTTTATAATTGATTATCCCACATAGCAAGACATATCCATATGTTTTACTGCAGAAGTCTGAATGTATTTAATTATAGGAACTGCCCTAGAACACAGTGTGTTTAGGGTTATTTGAAATACAAAGCATATACACTTTATTTTAATTAAAAAAATCTGAAAAGTCCTGAGACATGCATTACTCCATGTGTTTGTGTTAATTAAAAGGAAAAAAAAGGCAAATTGTAAAATGGTATATGTTATATTCCAGTTTTTAACGTTAAAATAATGTTAGTGTATGAAGGAAAAAGTAATAGTTCAGAATATATTCCCCACATTGAACAATGATGATCTCAGGGTATGGTGATGTCTTTAATTTACCCGTGAGTGAAATTAAGTCAGTATGGATTTGAATAAGAGGAATAACATCACCGTTGATGGAACTTGCTCTTGACTCGAGAATAATGTCTGTCATACCTCAGATGCTTTGGAGATGACCCGGAGGATCTCAATTCCTACAACTGAACACTAAGTCCTTGCGAAGGGTGAACTTGCACGTTAGATTCCTCTTGAATTTTCAGAACGTGTGGTTATGCTTCTTGTTTCTGAATAGGCACGTCTGGGGTTAGAGGCCTGATGCTGACTGCCACTTTCACGGGGCTCAGTGTCCAGGGTTGAGGGGTTAGGGTTAGGGGTTCTCCTCCTCTTGTGCCTCTGACAACAGGATTCAGCCACCATCCTGTTGCCAAATGTTTCCCCCTGTTTTGTTGACTTTGTAGGCTGAAAAGGTCAGTGGTTGATTATATCTGCATTTTTATTTACATTTCTTTTCATAAAGTTGAACAGGATTGATGATGGTTTGTCGAAAGTGCCGCTGTTACTCAGAATGATGCAGCAGTGTGACACTGACCTCCCCAAAGGGTGAGAGGAAGGGTGCAGAGGCATTGCCTGTTCCCTAAGGGCGCTGGACTTCTCCGACAAAGACCCCCATGTGATGTCTGAGGCCCGTTCTTTCATTCCCACATTCCCATCATCTGCAATTTTACTGTGTTTGGGATGTTATCTTTTCCTTTCTAGTGAAGGAGAAAGTGTTCGGTGCTCTGCTGGGCATACAGAAGCAGCACCCAGATGATTGTATGAAAAGTGAAAGGGACCAGATGTCACTTGATTTTTTTTTTTTTTTAAGCCTTCGGCACAGGTTCTGCAGATGAGTTTCTTATGAAGAATCTAGCCCTGCCTTCTTCCACCGAACAATTCTAAGTTTCTATAGCTAAAATCTGTCGTTTCCACTGCCAGAGATCTGTGAGGCGCTGAGCCAGGGCCGAGACACCTTATCTCTAGCTTCCACAGATACATTGGATTGAATCCATTGTTCTTAAAAGCTACTTTTACAGCAGTGTTTAAACTACTAGCAAATCAAAGGGTTTGGTCTGCTAATCTCAGAGTCAGCATGCACACCTCCCCTCCATTCCTTTTATTTTAAAAGCTGAACTTGAGACTTTATTTGGATTTCACCAGTTTTTCCACTAATGCCTCTTGCAGTTCTGGGATCCAGTGCAGGTTGCTACGCTGCATTTAGCTGTCACGTCTCCCCAGACTCCTCTGGTCTGTGCCGGTTTCTTAGTCTTTCTCTTCCACGATCTTGAAATCTTGGGCAGTCCTGGCCTTGGATCCTGTAGGCTGTATTTTGACTTGGTGGTGTTGGTTTGTTTGTGTTACCCCACATCTAGATGGAGGTCGTGAGTTTTCGGAAGGAATACCCCAGAGGTGAAACACCCTTCTTGTCCCATTTGGGAGCCTGATACCCAACCATGGCATCACCTGGTTAAAATAGTGTTTATCCAGGTTGTAGTTGTACCACTGTGAAGTTAACGTCTTCCTCATTCTCTCTTCTATTCTTTGGAAGCAAGTTGCTAAATCTAGTCTACCCTACAGGGGTGATGGGTAGAGGCAGGAATTAAGGTCTATCTCCTGTAGGGGGAAGTATCTACACATAGATTCATTGAAATTCTGTAAGACAGACTTGTCTCTTTTCCTCCATGCATTTAACCATTCAATAATTTATTTATATCACTGGGTCATATAGATTTCTTTTATACTTTGGGTTAGAATTCAATACTGTGTTATTAGTTCCTCAATTTTTTCCAGCCTTGACTGTGATGGAGCTCTTTCAGGGTGGTTTCTGCATCCTTTTGACTCATTCCAGGCCCCCTTTCCTATCTGGCCCCCTTTCTTTTCTGCAGGACGCTTCAGGTCCACCTGGTTTTTCCCTCACCCTGGCCCTAGAGTCGGGCTACTTTGCCTGGAGGTGAGGTGAGGTGAGGTGAGGTGAAGTCGCTCAGTCGTGTCCGACTCTTTGCGATTCATCCATGGGATTCTCCAGGCAAGAATACTGGAGTGGGTTGCCATTTCCTTTTCCAGGGGATCTTCCCGACCCAGGGATCGAACCCGGGTCTCCAGCATTGGAGGCAGATGCTTTAACCTCTGAGCCACCAGGGAAGCCCTTGCCTGGAGAATAAAAACTAAGATCTGGGCACTGGGTGTGCTTGTTGCTACTCGATTGTGCCAGGTTGTCGTTGCCTCTAGGCTCCCCATAGAGATACATATCTACATATCTATATTTATGTATCTATATCTTTATGTGTATGTGCGTGCCTATATATATAAATCTTTCTCTGAAAATTAGTATGGAAATTTCGAGTATACACTAAAGCACAAATTCTCAGTATCTATCCCATAGCTTATACAGTTATCAGCTAATGACTAATCTTGGTGTCATTTATATGGCTTCTCCCTATAGCTCACCCCAGCACCCCCAATTATTTATTTATTTTAAAATGAGGACCGGAATGAAGCCATGGCTATTTTAATTTATTTTTACTTTTTGAAATATATATATTTAAGGTGTTCAGCATGATAATCTGATATACATAATGAAATGCATAGTTCAGTCAAGCCAATTAAAATATCTTTCTCACAGTTGCTTTCTTTTTTTGGTGAGGTGAACATCTGAAATTTACTCTTTCAGTAGATTTCCAGTACATCCTTGATTATTTGATGTAAATCTAAGTTGCTGTGTTATTTCACTTGTAGATATTTCAGTCTTTATCTCTGGAAGGAAAGAATTCTTTTAAATTTTTAAAAATTTTAAATAACTTTTAAAGTTGAAGTATAGTAGATACAGTAGAAAGTATGAAAATGTAGAGCTTGTGACTTTTTATAATAAATATCTTCATAATCACCACTTAGAATGTGAGATGTAGGACATTTTCAGACCCTTAGAAGGCTCCCTAATCACTACTGATCATTTTTTTTTTTTTTTTACTACTGATCATTTTTATAAGAACCTCTGAAAAAATAAACATAACCACAATACAATAACATCTAAAAAATGAACACTAATTAACAAAAGTCAAATATCCAGTCATTTGCCATTGGTAAATTCCGCTTTCACCTCTCCCCTCCCCTGCAGTGTATTGATTGAACAGATGTAAACTTTGAGTGTGTTAGTTATTTATCCTGTAGTTTATCACAGACTGAGTTTTGCTGAAAGCATCCCTATGGTGTTAAGATGTTTCTCAGTGGCTTTCTTGGTGGAAATTTATCTTTCACAGTCTGGTGTGATTCTGTCTTTGCAGAAATTTCATCAGTAAGATGGTTTCATCAAAGATCTATTATCCCTGGTATCTGATTAAAGTTCTCCTCTGTGGCTCTCTTATCTAGAAAATTTCTTAAAAACTTTTATATCTTTTCTGGTATCCACATCCTTAGAAACACCGAATAGTTTTGTAAGTAGGAGATAAATTTAGCCTTGTTTTCTTCCCTTCTAGAGGTTAAATGACCAGGACAGTTCTAGGACAATATAATTAGCTAGTAAACCTTTTTAGTGTTTTTTCACAGTGGGGCCAAAATCATCTGTATACAGGGCTAGCTATGGTTAAAGTTCTGACTGCAGGATCTGCATATAGAAAAAAGGATTAAGCAAGAAAAGTGATTAGTCTCGGTCCTGTTTGATTTGCTAAGTTTTCGTTTTTTCTTTTTATGTTATAGATCAGCTTGAACGAGTCTTTTTACGACTTGGACATGCTGAAACAGATGAGCAGTTACAGAATATCATATCTAAATTCCTTCCTCCTGTTTTGCTCAAGCTGTCCAGCACCCAAGAAGGCGTGCGCAAAAAGGTAAGCATGCTGGGACTATTGCGGGTGAATTAAATGGGGAATACATGGATGTATTTTATGAAGTGAGTTTTCTGTTCCCATTATTGAAATCCAGCTTCATGAACCCAGTTAAGGCCTTTCACAAATGGACAGTAAGTCCATAACCTCCTTCCATGATTTCAGAGTACCTTTTGAATGCTTAGCACAGCTACTTTTAGCTCCAGGAGTAAACTTGGCATCAGTACTAGATGATAATAGTTGAGATAATTGTTCTGGAATGTATGGAGGCCTGATCTAAAATCCATGCTCCTGAGTCCAGTAGGAAAAGTGGTAGTTGTTCAGTTGCTAAGTTGTGTCCCACTCTGCGACCACGTGAACTGCAACATGCTAGCCTCCTCTGTCCTTCACTATCTCCTGGAGTTTGTTCAAATTCATGTCCACTGAGTTGGTGATGCTCTCTAACCATCTTATCCTTTGCTGCCCCCGCTTCTCCTTTTGCCTTCAATCTTTCCCAGCATCAGGGTCTTTTCCAGTGAGTCAGCTCTTTGCATCAGGGGTGCACAAATCTTCTTTAATCATTGGTTATGAATATGAATATATGAGCTTAATTTAAAGGGATTACCGAGGCACCAGGAATTCCCTGGAGAAGGGAATGGCCACCCACTCCAATATTCTTGCCTGGAGAATCCCATGGACAGAGGATTCTGGTGGGCTGCAGTCCATGGGGGTCACAAAGAGTCAGACATAACTGAGCAGCTTAGCATGACAATGAATATGAACTTAATTTAAGGTAAGCAAAAGAGATGTTTTTAAAAGCGAGGCAGTCTTGCATAGCTCCTGTTTTAGGATTTTTATAAAGAACTATACTAGAAGTTGCATAACCGTGACATCAAGATGTTCTTTTTTAACCTAATGTTCTACAGGGAACATTTGGACTCTTCAGTTTAAAATAGTTCATTAGTCTTCCAGTGTATTTATACTAGACTTTAGGGTTTTTGAGCTCTCATCAGATTTCATCCCTTGGGCCACTCTAATTGATTGGCAATGACCTTCCTGGAGGTCTGCCCTGAGAGGGATTTTGAGTTCAGTGGAGACAGAGTTATCTTTCAGAATGTCTGTTATGTTTACAGGAAGGAATAGGACATTCTTGTCATAAGTTAATATTTGACATGCCTGTTGTTAATGACTGCTTTGCTGAGATAGATATGTGTTTATGTCACTTTCCTATTTAAAACTCTCCTATGGCCTTTTCTTACCCTCAGAATAGCAAGGTATAAAAGGCCTCCATGCGTTGGTTTCTGTTTCTTTATTTAGTCTCATCATTCATTTGGCAAATACTTGCTGAATACCTTTTATATGCCAGGTGTTAGGAATACCTTGGTGAAGGAGAGAAACGTCTAGTTAGGGAGACCATTATTAAACCATCAGGCAAATAGTATAGAGTTAAAATTGCAGTCAGTGCTAAGATGGAAAAGGATCCTATGAAAGAATATATTTGGGGACTTGATTTAAGTTAAATGTAGGGTGTAAGGGAGGCCTCTGTGATGTGTAGGAAATAGCCAGGCAGAGAAATGGGAGACCAGTAAGGGCAGAGAAGGCCCCGTGCAGAGATTTTGAGCTGGAGCTGAGTGTAAGGTCGGCGGGGAGCTGAAGAGGGCCACAGAGCTGCGCCCAGCGCATCAGAGGAAGCGGGGTGGGAGGTCGGGCGTGGGGGGTCCAGTGGCAGTTTGCCAAGGGTGTTGGTGATAGTGACTCCATCACTCTGGCTGTGGCGTGGAGAGAGACTTGCAGTGGAGGCCAGGAGAGGAAATAGGAGGAAGTTTCTGCATTAGTCGCGGTTAGTTTCTGCATTAGTCGAGGTTTCTCGGCTGAGTCTTTTCAGTAAGGTTTTTTTTTTTTTTTTTAACTTATTTACTTAGGATTTTTATGTTTCCTTGTGTTTTTATCTTTTATGGAAAATCATTTATCTCTAACCGTCTGTATGTTCCATTGTATATTATTCCATCTCTATCATACTATTTCTCTTAATAGTCTGTTAACCATTCAAGTGGAGAAATTCCATTCTTGTTTCTACTTTTTTTGTTACTACCAAACCTTTGCTTTTTTTTTTTTTTAAAGGCGAGAGAACACGTTTTAAAAAGAATTTGCAGTCTTTTTNCTCTAACCATCTGTATGTTCCATTGTATATTATTCCATCTCTATCATACTATTTCTCTTAATAGTCTGTTAACCATTCAAGTGGAGAAATTCCATTCTTGTTTCTACTTTTTTTGTTACTACCAAACCTTTGCTTTTTTTTTTTTTTAAAGGCGAGAGAACACGTTTTAAAAAGAATTTGCAGTCTTTTTAAAAAAATGTACTTGTTTATTTATTTGACTGCATCAGATCTTCGTTGGTATCGTGCAGGATCTTTCGTTGTGGCGCACGGATTCTTTCGTTGTGGCGCACAGGCTCAGTAGCGCTGCAGGCAGGCTGTCTCTAGTTGTGGTACCCGAGCTTAGTTGCTCTGTGGGATGCGGGATCTTCGTTCTCTGACCAGGAATTGAATCCTTGTCCTCTGCTTTGTAAGACAGATTTTTAACCAAGCACTACCAGGAAAGTCTCAAAAAACAGCTTTTAGATTTTTTAAAAAGTGTATTTTTCTTCTGTTTGTATGCAAATATTTCTTTTTTTGTTTTCCTTTAGTATATTTTTCTCACATAAGATTTCAGTTTATATAGTAATGATAAAGGTTATTATGTGCCAGGAAAAGTGCTAATAACTTAAATCCTCACAAGATTACGTGAGGTATAAATATGATTTTCATTTTATAGATGAAATTGAGACTTGGAATGATTGTCATTTGTTTAACATCAGATTAAAAAAAAAGAAACAACCAAAACCAGGTTCAGCTGAGGATTTCTTTTTGATTACTATTTTGGTTATTCTCCTTGGGCTTCTCTGGTAGCTAAGCTGGTAAGGAATTTGCCTGCAATGCAGGAGACCCTGGTTTGATTCCCGGGTCGAGAAGAGCCTCTAAAGACGGGAATAGGCTACCCACTCCAGTTTTCTTGGGCTTCCCTGGTGGCTCAGGTGGTAAAGAATCCATCTGCCTGCTTTGCGGGAGACCTGGGTTTGATCCCTGGGTTGGGAAGATCCCCTGGAGAAGGGAAAGACTACCTACTCCAGTATTCTGGCCTGGAGAATTTCATGGCCAGAGTAGCGTGGCAGGCTGTAGCTGGGTCGCAAAGAGTCAGACACAACTGAGCAACTTTCACTTATACTCCATTGTTATACTGATGAGCAGTATTAGGTTATTTTAATTTTGACTTAATAATTAGTTTATAAGAATATTGTTTTCAGTTTCAAAATTGTGTAAAATTTGCATGGTTTTATTGCATTCTGATTGGAAACCACAGTGAGCAAACGCTCTAATCTTTTAAAGTATATAATTTCTGATGTTCATGAAAACTATTCATTAGATTAAAAAAAATAGTTCCTTTGTGTGGAATATGGGAGCTCAGCGTGTGGAGAGGCCACTCAGCACTGTGCTCTCATTTCTCGAGAAGCCTGTCTTCTAGTCCTGTTGTAAACTAATAGTGAATTACAGTCTCCTACTACTGTTGTAAATATTCTGATTTTCTTTTTAATAATTTCACCTGGATGCCTTTTGGTGCACAAATTGAAGATCTTGTCTTTCTTAGTAATTTATAATATGTTACATACTTTTCTTATCTTTTAAATCCCATTTAAGATTTTTTTTTTTAACCCCAATATCTCTCATCTGAGATTAGTATTGTAACCAGTTTTCCTTCCATGTAGGTTTGATCGATGAATCTTTGGCTCAGCTAACCAGTTTAACTTTATTTACTTTGGCTGCATCTCTTCATCTATATAATTGACTTGTCACTTTTTTTTTTTTTTGAGGTTTGGATTGAGGGCATTTTACATCGGTTGCTCTGGTTATTAACCTCGCTCATCGCTTGATCCATTCTCAGTCTCTCCATCTCTCCCTCTTCTTCCTTACCTTCTCATCCTGCCACACATTTTCTGTGTAGGCCTTTGATCACCTGTATTCTGTTTTAATATAATGATTAATCAAGCCAATCTATCCACATTCTTAACATTTCAGTCCTTAATTTGTATCTGAGTAAAAAAAATGTTTTACTCAGTTACCAGCAATACATTCTTTTATCTTGATGAGATTTCTCCCCTCTCCCTCCACCCTTCTATTTCTTACTTCTTTGGAAAGCACTGAGGATCTGGTGAGCTGTTTTGTGGTTGGATCCTGTCTGAAACTTTGAATCACTTAACTGTTGTTAGAATTCTAAGCAATAGCAGCCTTTTTTCTTCAGTTTACTTGTTACATTTGTTCTCTTACTGCCTCCCCACTCCTCACTGTGTGTTCTCCAAGATATTTGTCAATAAAAATATGTATGCTAAAGATCTTTTCCAAAGAAGGTATAGCTGTTTCTTTGTTTTTCAAGCTGTAGAATTCAGGAAAAAATATTTCATTTTTATATTTCATTGTGTAGCATGTCAGGTTTTTAGAAACTTGCTAATTTGAAAAAGGACCTTTGGAGCCTTCTCCCTGGAAGTTTGCTTTTGATTTTCTTCTCATATTCCAAATAACGCTGACTTTGATCTATTGGTGAATTTTTCTGACCTTTTTACAAAAAGCTTGAAGGAAATATGTGAACATGTATTTACTTTGAGTGATGAATAGTACAGGTGAGTTTTTGAAAACAACTTTGAATCCTGTGGAATATTGTGCAGCTATTAACAAAGAATGAGTTAGGTCTAAATTAAGAAGCTTATATATTTTTAACTGGAAACAGAGTGGACTCTATGCTGATGTTAATGATATATAGCTCATTTTTGTAAAAAGTAAAGAAGTAAAATCTAAAGATGTAAATATGTTTGTAGAAGTTTATGTGACTGCAGAGAAAGATGTAAGGAAGAACGCTAGACTGTTAACACTGGTGTCTTTGAGTGGGTGTGAATGGGCTAGGGAAAAGGGATGATTACTTTTTTTTCGATTTATTGTAATAAATGGGTTTTTCTATTATAATTTTGAAAAGCAGCAAAATAAAGTATTAAAGATATAATTATTGTGAACTTTGTTTTATATTATAAAACATCGATTTTATTTGCTTTTTTTGCATATCATTTCTGTTGATAAAGAGGTTTTGCTGTTAAGTAAGTGTGAAAACTTCTGGCCTAAGGGAAAAGAGATTTAAGAGCTGAGATACCCTTTACATTCTAAGCAGTGTGCTAGACTCTGACATATCTTTTCATTTAATCCTCACAATGGCCTGTGAAGTGTTATTTGATTTCTGCAAATGAGGACAAGTTTTTTCTGAAAATGATAATAATGCAAAGCATTAAATGCCTATGTGATCATTGTCTCTCAATTCATTACAACTTACTTAACAGCTCTGCAGGGTATAGATGCTCATGTTTTTCCCATTTTATTGAGGAGAAAGCTGAGGCTCAGGGAAGCTAAATAATTAGCTTTGTGGCACATGGGATTTTATACCTGAGAGATGATCCTAAACTAAGTAATTTCTGCGAGGCTTTGCCTCCACTTGATGGCAAACATGTTCATTCTCTCTCTTACATATGAAAGTGAATTCAGTACATGAAGGGTCAGTGAATGAAAGTTGGGGATGAAAGGAATGACTGAGAGCAGTAACTTAATTTGCCTGCATGTTGTTTTGACTCTGGGCTTCCCTAATGGCTCAGCTGGTAAAGAATCCGCCTTCAGCGCGAGAGACCTGGGTTTGATCCCTGGGTTGGGAAGATCCCCTGGAGAAGGAAAAGGCTACCCACTCCAGTATTCTGACCTGGAAAATTCCATGCACTGTATAGTCCATGGGGTTGCAAACAGTCAGAGACGACTGAGCGACTTTCACTTTATTTTGACTCCAGGTGGTGGAGGCTTGATGTATGTTTCCCTCTTATTTGTTTTGAAGTATTAGATACTTGGTCAGATTTTTAATTATTTTGAAATATGACTGTTTGGTCAGACTTTCATGATTTGTACAGTCCTGTACTTATACTAATACCTTTTGCAAATAGAACCAGTATAATAATTGGACTTTTGATTATTATGTAATTGTTAATAAAGGATGTAGGTATTTGTCACAAATCTAGAATTCAGTTATAAACATTAGACCTTTTTTTAATCATAAAAATAAGACTCATATAAAAGCAGAGTATTTTTTAGTACAAGCTTGTGTATAAATAGTTTCAGCATGTAAAGTTTTATCATCAATAAAACTAGAAGTTAGTTCCCAACCAGGGATTGGATTTGGGCCATCTCAGTGAAAGCTCCTAGTCTTAATCACTGGACCAGCAGGGAATTCACAAGAGAAATAAGTTCTAGATTTCTACTGTCATATCATTAGAGTACATTTCCTGTTTTAAGGAAAATGAGATATGTTACGTAGAATTTTAGTTTACATAAAATTAAAATTAGAACTGACCACTGCTGGTGGGAGTGTCAATTAGTATAACCACTTTGGAAAACTGCTTGGAAATATTCTAAGGTTTATCATATGTATACTTCATGACCAAGCATTTCCAGTCCTGGGTTTATATACAATAAAAATGTATATATGTGTGCACCAAAAGACATAACTAAGAATGTTCATAGTAATTATTCCTAATGGTCCAAACTGGAAATAATCTAATATATATCATGATGGAGGAGACTGGATAAATTCTGGTTTTCTTATGGCAACCCACTCCAGTGTTCTTGCCTGGAGAATCCCAGGGACGGGGGAGCCTGGTGGGCTGCCGTCTATGGGGTCGCACAGAGTCAGACATGACTGAAGCGACTTAGCAGAGCAATGAAAGTGAACCGTTACTGTGAGCAACAACATGGATGAATATCAGATATAATACAGAATGAAAAACACATGAGTTCATCCTATTTTGTTTATATAAATTTAAATCTGGTATTAGAAGTCAGGAAGAGGCGTTAGTGAGTTGGGTGCAGGAATTTTGTACTGGTGTTGCAAAAATGTGTTTCCTTTGTGAAAATTTATTAAGCCATACATATTCTTAACTTTGCTCTTCAGCTATATGTTATACTTCCATTAAAAAGTTTACTAATGAACAAATGAATTTAAATGAATGAGTAGTAAGAAGAACTGATAGAGACAAAATATTATACACCCATGGTTAATAATTCTGGAGGTTTACTGACAGAGGTTAACTGTTGTTGATTTTAGCTGGGGGAAGGACTGGTTCAGCAGATTTCCTGATTTTTATGAGTTTATAAAGGGTTCCAGGCAGTAAATAATCAAATTTGGAAAGTAAATCAATATTTAAGGTGATAATATTGCTAGAAGAAAATTAATTGACTTAAATTTTAAAACTGTGATAAACAAGAGAGTATGTAATTCTGGGCACTGTTGCTTATCTCCATCAGTGATGATTTTCCGTCGGGTCCTTATAGGAATCAGCCCAGCTTAGATTGTCGGAGGAGGGCTGTTTTCTTTGGCCTGTCTCCTCCTGATTTTTTCCCCTGTCATCCAGCTGAATCACAAATCTGGATGGGCAGGAGGTTGGGTGAGGTAAGCACGGTAATGTAGCATTCTTGGTCTTTGCAAAGTGCCAGGGTCCTGAGAGTGCCTCACAGTGACAGACACCTTAGATGCATTGAGCTCAACTGTCAGTGTGTCTGATAAGGTTAAAAATACGGATCCTGGAGTCAGATCTTGACTTTGCCACTTGCTGTCTCAGTCAGCTTGAGCAAGTTACTTCCCTTCCTGAGCCTCTGCTTCTTCCTGGGTCAAGGTGAAGGTGAAGTCGCTCAGTCGTGTCCGACTCTTTGCGACCCCGTGGACTGTAGCCTACCAGGCTCCTCCGTCCATGGGATTCTCCAGGCAAGAATACTGGAGTGGGTTGCCATTTCCTTCTCCAGGGGATCTTCCTGACCCAGGGATTGAACCCAGGTCTCCCGCATTGGAGGCAGACGCTTTAACCTCTCCTGGGTCAAATGGGAGTGAAAACAGCGCCTCTCCCGGTTGTTCTGAGAATCAGATGAGACAAAGAATGCAAAGTGCTGTTCTGCATGGAAACTGCTTGATAAATGTTAGCTATTTTATGATTATTATCACTGTTTAACGAATATTATTAGATTTGTTATTCTTAAAATGCACTTATTTCATGATTGCTGTAAATAACTGAACTTTTGCTGTGAACATCCCTATAAAGCTCTCCTTAATACTTGCTTTGAAGCTAGAGCTCAAATTTCAGAAATGATGGAGAGTGGTGTAAGCCGTGCCCTCTGGAATAGTCTCACTTTAAATTCTTGAGTCTTTAGTTAAGGCTTTCTAAAAATCTTACATCTCAGTGCTCCTTTATTAGTTAGATAAAGTGGTGTTATCCCACTTTATAGTTAAGCCTGGGGTCGTTTGACATGAGCCTTTGTAACTTCCTTTCTTCCTGTGAGAATCGTTGCTTGTCGACCTCGGTTTCTGCTGTCTTTTCCCACTTAACGGGGAGGAAGCTTGGTGTTACTTAAACTCTTGAATAGAATCAGATGATCTTCAGAATAAAGCAAAAACTTCTCAGCATTTTACCCAAATCCTTTTTATAACCTAAGCCCCACTTTTATCTCTTACGAGTCGGGCACGACTCAGCGACTGAACTGAACTGATTCTGTGTTTCAGTCAGATACAGTGCACCATGTTCGTTTAGACCTCTTATACCTACTTATAACTGATCTTCTGCTTGGAGTTTCATCTGCTCTTTAGGACTTTGTTTCCTGTCACTTTCTCCTTGAAGTCTTTCTTGATCTTGGCAGACAAGTTTTCTTCTTGAAACTCACAGTACCTTGAACGCTTCTCTTTCTGTAGTACTCCAAGTCTACAGGGGCTGCTGTAACAGTGTTCCGCGGACTATATGACATAAACAGCATTTATTTCTGACAGTTTTGGAGGCTGGAAGTCCATGATCAGAGTGCCAGGATGGTCAGGTTCTTCATCAGGAACTTTTCTTGGTTTACACAGGGCTATCTTCTTGCTTTATCCTCAGATGACAGAGAAAGGAAGAACTCTGATATCTTCATCCCCTTATAAGGGCATCCATCCCTAACATGTGAACTCTGCCCTAATGGCCTCATCCAAACCTCATTACCTCCAGAACACAGTGGGGCTTTGCTATACGAGTTTTGGGAGACACAGATATTCAGTCTGTAGCATGGTGTGTTGCCGTCATTTGCTCACCATCTTCTAGGGGACTGTGCCTCAGTATAGGCCTCTGTGGAATCTCAACTTTAATTAACTTAGAGGACGTTGTGAAATACATTGCCTAGTAAAATTCTGGTGTTTGGATTCTTGGGATAGCATTTTGGAACAAGATTCCAATATTCTATACTCCCCTTCTGGGATGCCAAATCTACATCCTTTACCAGAAAAAAGTAAAATAGGTAATACTTGAGAAATGAATTTGTTTTTAAAATATGATCAAGAATTTCAGTTCACGCCTTCCTCTATTTTTAGGTAATGGAACTGTTGGTCCATCTGAATAAGCGCATAAAAAGCCGCCCCAAGATACAGCTCCCAGTAGAGACACTACTGGTCCAGTACCAGGACCCTGCCGCAGTCTCCTTTGTCACAGTGAGTATTGTCTTGGACTATTTTCTGATTTACAGTAAGTTTTCTTCCATAATGTTTAGTAGATGTTATCAGTATATTGGCCAGCCTAGAATTTCATCTTAGACTATTGCTAAATAAAACATGAGATGTTTTTCTTCAAACGGACGCACTGTTTTTCCATTGCGGATTGACCTGGAAGAAACGATAGGAACGGGTTAATGCATGGCCATTTTACACAGGGCGAATGTTGGTGTAGTGATGCGTGTCGGGTATGTTAATATATACATTGATTGATTAGTAAAAGATTGATTGATTCTTAGTAAAAGATTATGAAACATTGGTATGAATAGAAAGAGAAGGGTTACGTAGCATAGAATAAGTAAAGGATGATAGAAGAAGAAAAAAGGTAAAAAGACAGGAAGAGATAGGTTGAACTAAAAATAATATATTTGATATATATTATATATTTAGAAAGATATTCTTTTTAAAAGTGGAGTAAACTGGGGCTGGTAAGAAATATTCCTATTAAATGTTCTCTTCATGAAAATGAGATGTAAAAAATATTGATGCTGTGTAATGGCAGATGATGTCCTTTTCCTGGTCCTTGAGGTTGTAGCATTGGGGCAGAATTCTACTGGGTCTCATCTAACATCTGGATTCCAAACCTTTGGAGCCACCTACTGGCCCAGACCATCTTGTCTGTTCCTGCTGTGGGCATACAGCTCCATTATACATGTCTCTTCCCCTAAGCAAATAGGAACAGTGTGTGCCAGTACAACTGCCAAATAGGATGTCTTTAAAGGAATAATTTTACGAAGACTGTTCTAAAGTCCTTCAGAAAAGCAAATTTCTATCTTATGTGTAAATCTGGATAGGCATTTATGGGTTTGCTTAAAATGAGGCATTCACATGGTTTATAGTGATGCTCACACCCTGACCGCATGCAGCTTCCCCTTGCTTCATCATCCGTCGGTCAGATGTTGGAGTGAGGAACCACAGTGCCACAGTGTACTGAGGCTATTTAGTAATTGACCAGCTGGGAAATGACAGCCTGGAACTTAACATGGGCCTCTTCTCAGCTTGAAAGGATTAATGTAACAAACTGGGAGATCTGATTCTGGTGTGTAGTATGTCAGTTTAGGTAGGTCAAAGGATTACTTTTTTCTTTTCAGTGAAAAGTAACTGCATATTTGAGTACCTAATTCCCTGCCCAGGTTTATTGAAACATAGAATTGACAAATAGAATTGTATATGTTTAAGGCGTATAGCAGGATGATTTGATGTATGTTTAAATGCTCTAGACTAGGTCATGCTCCCTCCTGTGAAGCCCAGCTTAAAGTAAGCACTTTGAGTAAGTCGGGCTGGAGTTCTCCCTGAGACAGATTGGTTGGCCAGGCTGTAATAGGTGATAAGCATGAGGAAGGAGGATTCAGTTTCTTCATTATAAGATAACTACCTGGGCTATCAACCATGCACTTTTGTTGAAATCCTTGAATATTTCTTTTATACTAACTTGCCTTTCTCTCATTGCATCAGAATTTTACTATAATTTATGTTAAGATGGGCTATCCTCGGCTACCGGTGGAGAAACAGTGTGAGCTGGCTCCTACGCTTCTTACTGCCATGGAAGGAAAGCCTCAGCCCCAGCAGGACAGGTATGCTGTCCCCAGCTACCTGCCTCCCCACCTCTGAGAGTCAGTGCTGCCGTTCAAAAACAGATCCACACGTCTGGTTTCACCCGGTCAAATGCAAAGGCTTAAACTCTTTCAGCCGACATTGCTGTGTTACCTCAACGTGGCTGTTTGGTTAATTTTGTAAATTATAAAATATCTTGTGAGCATATGGGAAACTGTGCAGAACCGTTAACATTTTTTTCAATCTAAATGCATTTTCAGTTTGGTCAGTTATTTTGAAGCAACTGATTTTCTTGATTGCAAAAATTAGAGCTTGTGATTGCAAATATTAGAGTTCTAATATGTTTTTCATCAAACCTTTCTGTCTTGGAGGATATAAAGTTTCAGAGCAGTTGTCTTAAGAAATCGATTAATCGTTTGTATTCATGTGGGAATTGAAGAGATGAAGAGGTTTAGACTCTCATCCTTAGTTTCTCGGTGTAGCCCCAAAGTTCTATATCCTAGCCTTGTTCTAATGAGAAACATAAAGAGAAGCTATGGAGGGAAGAGTTAAGTCATGTTTTCAGTTCGCTTTTTAGAGCATAAACATTTTTAAAACATCTTAATGCTCACATTTACAAGTAAAAAAAAATTTCTTTGGGGAGTGTGTGGTAGGATCCCTTTAACGTCTGTGTGCTTGCGTGTAACAGGATAACAAGGTGCAGAAGCTGCGTTCTTGTGGTAGCTGGTACAAAAAGCCTTCCTACAAGTAAAATTAATAGACATTGTAAACATTGTTTGAAATTGTTTTCATAGCAACAGGTATAGTGAAAGAAGGAATTACTGAAGCTGTGTTACTTAAATTCACACAGTAGAAATTTAATATTATATTCCAAATATTGATATGATTCATGTTTAATTTCTTTAGCTTTCGAATGACTTTATTTTTAATTAAACGTAAAAAGGGAAAAAAAAAAAAAGATTGACAGGACATGTTGTCAGTTGAACTTTACCTAAGGTTTCATATTAAATCTCTTGTGGTAATAGCTACTAACATTGAGCTCATATTATATACATTTTTCTCAGGTGTTTTTGTGATGAGTCAGGTTGGCTAAAATGTCACTTATCACTCAATATACTGAGCTTTCAATAAGAAAGAAAGGAGAATGAAATCTAGGCCAGTCCCTAGACTTTGTAAATGAATAATTTTGAAGATGAATGGTCCTTGCTATTATTGCCATTTTTTGTCATGTGATTTTTTTGTTGTTATTGTTTTATCTGTTATTTGCATGTATAAAAAACCCTTATTTTTAAATAGTTGCAATAAATGTAATTGTTTTTTCAGCTTAATGCATCTTTTAATACCAACCCTTTTTCACATGAAATACCCTGTTGAATCATCAAAATCAGCTTCTCCGTTTAATCTTGCTGAGAAACCAAAGACTGTGCAGCTGCTTTTGGACTTCATGCTGGATGTCCTTTTGATGCCTTATGGGTAAGTAAACCAAAGCAAAAGGAAACAAGTGACCTGTTCTTGACTGCCTTTACTGTGTGGAGTCCAGTACTCTTTTCAGTGATTGAGCTTTCACGTGAAAATGAGTGTGTCTCAGGTCCGCTTTGGTGCAGCCCTGACCTCTCCTAAACTCCAGCCCCACTGCTTACTGATCTTAACGGCCTGGAGCCGTATTGTGCTTTCAGACTTGACCCACCCAAGCTGAAATCAATCTTTCCCAGTAAACGTAGTTTCTCTCCTTTAATTACATCAGCGCTGTGATGATTCTCTTAGCCGTGTAGGCATACAATTATAAGTTGCTCCAGCTTTCGCTTCCTGGTTGCTTCAGTGTCAGTTCCATAAAATCCCCTACCACTGCCTCCATCTGCCCTGGAATCATTCCCATTGCTACCTTCTAGTTCTGGCTCTTTTAACCTCTCTTCACGTTTCTCACCAGCTTCTCTTCTTTAGTACTGTCTACACTGCCGCAGAGCTTCCTGATTTTTCAAACACAGATCTTACTAGGTTACTCTTTAAAATCCTTGGGCTGTTGTTTTCCAGTTGTTACATGCACTGTGCATTTCATGCATTCCATGCACTCTGTATCTCCTGGCTTGTCTTTGTTTTAAGAGCATACAGTTCCCTCTGCTTAGAATGCTTCCCCATCACAAAGGAAAGGAAGAGGGAAAGAAAACAGCAAGAAACGACAGCTAAGAAAATCACTTTGAAAAAGCCTCGCAAAGGAGCTTAGACGTCAGCGCTGTTGTCTCTGACGTAAATGCCTCGCCCTAGGCAGAGGACGCTCTCCTTGTCCGCTATGTCTCTGATGCAAACGCCTTGTCCTAAGCAGAGGACGCTCTCCTTGTCTGCGTAACACTAAGCACCCGTCTGTGGGGCCGCTTGGTGTTTTGGTGCGGTGTTGACATGTCCCTCTCTCCTACTAGGTTGGGAGCTTTTTGAAGTCAGGAGCCGTTTGCTCCGGCTCAGGCTCCTGGTGCCCACATAGTGCTTCCAGCCTGCTCATTTTTTAGGTTGTCCTGCTGCCAGAGATATTTTTCTAAAGTCCTGCTTCCACTGTGCTTCTTCGGTAATCTACACCATGAGCACGGCATGTGGGGCTCCCCATCGTCTGTCCCTCCCTCGGCCACAAGAGAGCTGACGCTGTTCACTTTCTCTCCTCTCCCGTTGGTCCTCCTCTGCTTCTGCTTTGGCGGTTTTATTTTCTGGACCTTCCACTACCTCTGTAATGTGTGTGCTCAGTTGCGTGTGACTCTTTGTGACCCCATGGACCGTAGCCCGCCAGGCTCTTCAGTCCGTGGAATTTTACAGGCAAGAATACTGGAGCAGGTTGCCATTTCCTCTCCAGGGAATCTTCCCGGCCCAGGGATCAAACCCACATCTCTTGTGTCTCCTGAATTGGCAGGCTTGTTCTTTACCAGCTGAGCCACCAGGGAAGCTACCGTGGAACTTGTGTCATATCATTTCTTATTTCTCTGCAGTTTCTTTGTTGTCTGATAACATCCTGTGCTGTTGCGCGTGTTGTGGTGTTATTTTCTCAGCTTGCTCCAGTTGGCAGACACTCAGTCTTACACCTCCTGTTGTTCCTCTGTCTGGTGTTTGGGATGGTAGTCTGTACAATATTAGCTGTTCAGTAATTGATTGGTTTACTTCCCGTGTACTGCCAGTCTTGCTGTAACTTAGAGATAAATGAAAATCTCCTTTTATAGTTGTTAAATCAGGAGGCAGCCAGAATTGGCAGGTGATGAAGGCTTTGGTAATTTAATTTGGAAGTCCAAATTTAACTTAGGCACACAGTGTACCCAAACCAGCGGTCCCTCACATTTTTCTTTCCAGTGAGAATTTGCATTGTTTATATACAAATATTAAAGTGGTTCTTCAACAAGTTTTAAAGAAATTAGATGAATTTAGGAATGAAATGAATATGATATATAGTAGTGTGGAATAGTTTACTGTGCTGTTAGGCTCCTAGTGTTTAATTTTTACTGTAATTGATATTTTAGTATCAAGTCTGAGAATTTGTCAGCTTAGAATTTTAGATTTCAAATGGACTTGAATCATTATTTATATCAAAATTTTCATTTTGTAGATGAGAAATGCTTAATTGGTTTAAATGCTTCACCAGTTTAATTGGTTCAAAATGAATTTACCAGAAATCTTATTTTTAATCTATAGAAGCTAAAAATGAAATAGAATGATAAATCAGTAAATAAGTATTTGTGAAGCTGTATGCTTTGAACATATAATGGAAAAAGCTGGTCCTTATTATGATTTTTCTTCTTTGGGTCCTTTTGAATTTTTTCATTTTGGGGGCATTATATGATTATGTGGTAAGTGGTTTGGAGGTTTCAGTGGGTGTTTTAATGGGGAGATACAAGAAGTTTAAGGTGAATTGAACAGAAATGGGAATGAATATAAAATTATTCTCTGCTTTGGGTATAAAACAATAGCTTTTTTTTTTTTTTTAAACTTCCATTACAGTCAACAAAATGTAGTGGGTTCATAGTGTCTTTTAGAACAATAATTTATGGATTGAGCATGAACAGACTATGGTTCATTTGTAGTCAAATTGAGCAGATATACTCTAACGGTTAATTTGCTGAGGATGTGGATACCTTTTAAAGATACCTATTTTTAAAATTCTCCTTTATGATGAAATTTTAATTTCACGTGTTTATTCAACAAAAATTCTGTGGGAGGAAAGTATGTAATTGAATGTATTACATATGCATGTGTTTGCTTGTGTTTTTATAGAGGGGTTAAATTCCCATTTTCTTTCCAGATATGTGTTAAATGAATCCCAGAGTCGCCAAAATTCATCTTCAGCACAGGGTTCTTCTTCAAATAGTGGGGGAGGTTCTGGAATACCACAGCCTCCTCCAGGAATGAGCTTTTATGCAGCTAAACGAGTTATTGGAGATAACCCATGGACGCCTGAACAGTTGGAACAGGTATCACACACTGAGTGTTCATATGGAGCTTAACCCTGCACACTTGCCCCTGTGAAGTCAGTCCATGGAAGCATGTGTCAGAGAATTCCAGTTATTCAGGCTGTCTAATGAGATACGTTTGAGAGGAGCGATTGATGTAATGTGCTCACATCTTCATGTCATTTATTGGTTAAAGCCCCAGGGAGAGGGAGGAGTGGGAAAAACTCTTCAGGTTTTCAAATGTTGCTTCCGTATTTCATGTATAAAATACAGCCCACTTACAGATTGAATGTCTTCAACTTTTTTCATTTTAGTTTTTTTAATTATAGGTTTAATGTTTAGCTGCTTTGCTGCAGTTAAAATACAATTTATCTTACGTTATTCAGCTTTTTAGGGCTGTACGTTTTGTGTAAAGTGAGGAACAAGTGACCATGTGGGGGAAAAAGCATGACGCCCTTTTATATTTCTTCCTGGGAATTGAAAAATTGGCATTAAGAATTTTATTCTGGATTTAAACAGGACACAGATGTTCTCTGAGCAGCTTTTAAAAAAGACTGGTGCTCTACAGAGAAGGTGCCTCACTGTGTCTGTGTCATCAGGCACCTCAGGGAAGAACAGATGAGATCAGTATGTAATTATTTTGGAATTCAAGCAACATGGGTTAGTCTTCCAATCCTTCCTTTATCTCTCCGTGGCAGTCTAAATGATTTGGTCCTTTTCTTTCTGGCAATGTAAGTGATCACTGATCAAAACAGTGTTCCCAGGAAAGGGAAGAATTCAAGTGGGCATTCTTGCCGCTCACAAATTTATAGAATGATTTGTTCAGCAAGGGTTCTATGTGATTAGATTAAATCTTCATATTTTATAGACCGTTTTTCTTCTTAAACTGTGATGTAAGAAAGAAAGGTAAATACTAGCAGAAGCTACTCTTTTAAGTGTGATCTATGTGACAGGCACTATACTGAGTACTTTGAATACATTATCTCATTTAATCCTCACAGCAGAACTGACAAGGCATAGAAATTATTGGTTCCATTTTGTAAAAAGAACTGAGTTTGGAGATTCACCACAGTCTCACTCCTAGTAGGAGGCTTTGCATCTAGGACTCTCTGAGTGCTAAAGCTCTCAGTGCCAGAGAATCACTGTTAACATTAAATGGTAATCTTACATTGGTCATGATTTGCTAATTCCTAAGGGCTTCTGTATGCCTTTTGTCCATTTCATGGTCGAGCCTTGAAGAGTTTGGTTTCAAGGATGAAAGCTGTTTTCCTCTAATTTTTAAATATCCCTTTTGTTTTTTACATTTTTTCTTTCAGATGAAACAGCTTTCCTTTTTCAAATGATAGTGTTAGTGATAGTATAAATATTCAAATAATACAGAACATTATAACAAGAAATTAAAAATTTCGTAATCTCACCACGCTAGTTTGTCATTCATCTTTCACCTACTCTATATACGTGTGTGTACACAAATGTAATTTTACACATTACATTTTTATGTATGTAATATACTATTTGAACTTCATTTTTTTAAACAAAATGTCAGGTTTTAAAATAATGTCTTTTTAAATGTCTGTATTAACGCATAAATCACATAATATGTTTTAATCTAGTCTCCTATTCCTAGACATGAGTATTGTTCTCAGTTTCCTTTGAACACTTTTCCTGTAAATCTTTATGAGTCTCATAGCTACAGTAAATGCTTGCATCTTCTCTGTTGTAGCTCTTGTTGCAAGTCAGTTGTACTGAACACACAGAGGGAAGGCAGGCATTTTTATGATCCATTTGTCTGCTTTTTAAAATTGCATCCTTTGTCATTTAGTATTAATAATTGTAAACTTTATCGGTCCTATTTCATATACATGAGAACTATTATGTAACTGATTTTAAAGGTAAAATTTCATTTTTCAGGCATATTTATCCTAAATTCAGTTATTTGTAGTGAATTCATAGCTTCTTCATGTTGCATGAAGTTCTTAGCAGAATCTAAGAATCTCTTCTGCAATCTGTGTTTCATTATAGCCAGTTAGATTTGAGTACTGTTTGATTAGAATTCTACTAACATTTTAAATTCTTGCATATGTTTGAAATCATGTTGTTTTCAGTATGTAAGAATGTAGAGGGCAGAGTTAGTATGTTAGCAGTAGAACAGAACTCCACGGACTGTGAGTTTTCTTTTTGAACTGTCACAAGAATCCATGGAGTACTTGACTCCTCATGTACCACACTCTACCTAGAGGCTCCAGATCTGGACTTCAGTTCAAGGCTTCACCTTTCTAGAGAGGCTTTTCACCCAAATAGGAAGGCTTGTATCATAGTGGCCTTGGAGTCTGAGAGACTTGGGTTTGGATTGTGCCGTCATCATTTATTAAATGTCTTATTAATCTCTTCAGCCTTGCCTCAGTTTTCTTATCAGAAAAATGGGTATAATGATACTCATTTTGTAGATTGTGAGGGTTAAATGAAATCATGAATAGGTATGGTCTGGTATGGTTCCTGGCACACTGTAAGGCTAAATAGGAGTGGCTACTGTTGTTCTATTAATCTTTGGTTTATGACATAGTAATATGTTAAACAGATACCTCAGGTTGGTGGTCTTTGTTTCTCTGATCGATATTTTTCCTTCCCTTCATTTATCTACAGTGCAAATTGGGTATAGTGAAATTCATAGAAGCTGAGCAGGTGCCTGAGCTCGAAGCTGTTCTCCACCTGGTGATTGCTTCTAGTGACACACGCCACAGTGTAGCCACCGCAGCCGACCTCGAGTTGAAAAGCAAGCAAAGGTGAGCTCCTTCCCCCTTTAAACTTTAAAAATTGAAAGATGCTAGATTTCTAAAAGCTTGCTCAGCACATATTCTTTTCAGCTTTTGCGTAATGAGGCATTCAATTTATGAGATTGTGAAATATACCTAATTTGTATGAAAGACAGTTTGCTGAGGAGCAGAATTCTATATAAGGCAAAGAGGAAAAGCTGTTTGGAGAAGCAGTTTAAAATTGGAATGGATAAGGATAAGAACTGAGATCTTTGTTTAGGTAAATGAATTTAAAGAACTAATGTTAAGAAAAATGTCAAAACCCAAAAGTTACTCATTTTTGATTCTTCCTCTAAAATTCTTTGAGATGGCTTTTAATAAAGGATATGTAGATATTATGGTTAATATGAAAATCAGGTCCCATGAAAAGGATACTGAATAGGTCTTAATATACACAGGAGAAAATACATATAATAAATAGACTCATGGAAAAAATTGTATATAAGAAATCAAATCATGCACAATAAAACAATAGTCTGTCTCTTATACACATCTGGAACACTGTTTTGATCAGTGATCACTTACATTGCCAGAAAGAAAAGGACCAAATCATTTAGACTGCCACGGAGAGATAAAGGAAGGATTGGAAGACTAACCCATGTTGCTTGAATTCCAAAATAATTACATACTGATCTCATCTGTTCTTCCCTGAGGTGCCTGATGACACAGACACAGTGAGGCACCTTCTCTGTAGAGCACCAGTCTTTTTTAAAAGCTGCTCAGAGAACATCTGTGTCCTGTTTAAATCCAGAATAAAATTCTTAATGCCAATTTTTCAATTCCCAGGAAGAAATATAAAAGGGCGTCATGCTTTTTCCCCCACATGGTCACTTGTTCCTCACTTTACACAAAACGTACAGCCCTAAAAAGCTGAATAACGTAAGATAAATTGTATTTTAACTGCAGCAAAGCAGCTAAACATTAAACCTATAATTAAAAAAACTAAAATGAAAAAAGTTGAAGACATTCAATCTGTAAGTGGGCTGTATTTTATACATGAAATACGGAAGCAAGCTCCAACATAATGACAAATGAATAACACATAATACAAAATGATATATGTCCTGACTTTTAATAAATGACATGTGCAAAGACTGGAAAATACATGAAAAATTGAAGATACCTTGTTTTAAAAAATCAGATTATGGAATACTTCATTCTTGGATTTATTTTAATGCTTAATGTAATAAAAAGACCATGGAATGTGGGTAAGATGATAAAACTTAATAAAGGTATATATCACAGTTTTCCGTCTCCAAAGAAATATAAGTAGGTGTCACAGGATAATGAAATTAACTTCATTGTGTCTTAGTTTGCTTGTTCAAATATAAGTGATCTGTGTCTGTGTGGTGGTGGTTGGGAATGCATGTCTGTCATGGAATTAATTCTGGTCCTGCCTCTTGCTGATTGTCTGAATTTGGAAGATTCACTTAACTTTGGACTCTGTGAAATGAGAAATTTGAACCAGATTGTACTTAGCATTCCCTACCAAGTCTAAAATTCTTTCATGCTGCTATGACTGTGACTTCCTGCTATCTCCTTCAAGAAATTTATTTGGTTTTGAAGTGTTTAAAAAACCTTTTTAAAAAATTTTATTCAAGTATAGTTGATACACAGTGTTGTGTTAATTTCTGCTGTACAGCAAAGTGATTCAATTATGTATATTTTTTAATAGTCTTTATAAAAATATAAAATATATTTTTTATATATATACTTCTCTATATTCTTTTCCATTATGGTTGACCACAGGATATTTAAGATAGTTCACTGTACCATACAGTAGGACCTTGTTATTTATCCTTTCTATATATAATAGTTTTACGTATTTATATTTTAAAAATTTAAGTATAGGTGATGATAGCATTGTTTATTTTCTGCTGTACAGCTAAGTGACTCAGTTATACATATATTCTTTGTCATATTCCTTACCATTATGGTTTTTCACAGGATATTGAATATAATTCCCCGTGCTATACAGTAGGACCTCATTGTTTATTCATCCTGTGTATAATAGTTTTGCATCTGCTTATCCCAAACTCCCAGTTCTTCCTCTCTCCTCCCCCTTGGCAACTGCAAGTCTGCTCTCTGTATCTGTGACTGTCTCATAGATAAGTTCATTTGTGCCGTATTTTAGATTCCACATACAAGTGGTAGATCATGTGGTATTTGTCTTTCTCTTTCTGTCTTCACTCAATATGATCATCTCTAGGTCCATCCATGTTGCTGCACATGGCATTATTTCACTCTTTTTTTGTGGCTGAGTAGTATGCCATTGAATTTATGTGCCACATCTTCTTTATCCATTCATCTGTTGATGGGCATTTAGATTGTCTCCATGTCTTCATGTCTTAGCTATTATGAGTAATGCTGCTGTGAACATAGGCATGCATGTATCCTTTTGTATTATTGTTTCGTCAGGATGTATACCCAGGAGTGGGATTGCCAGGTCCCACTGGCAAGTCTTTTTTTTTTTTTTTTTTGAGGACCCTCCAAACTGTTTTCCAAAACTTCCTTTAAAACTTTGTTTTGTTTGGACTGGCTCCATTCTTTACACCATGCAATAGATTGGATTGTTGCATAAATAAATGTGGTGCTTAAGTATTTTAATTAGTTTTGGTTTTGTTCATGAAAACAAGTGTATTTTCCAAAAAAAAAAATAGTGTAACATTGTTGAGAGGTAAAAAGTGAGTTGAGAACAATATGTAGTTAGCCCTTTTTGTTAAATAGAAATCCCAAAGTATCTCTTCAAGCGATCCTTGTCTGTATTGATCTGTTTCTATCTACCTGCCATACCCATCTAGCTATTTTATGTGCATAGGAAAGAAGTCTAGAAAAAGATACACCAAAGTTAGTGGTTATTGAAAAGAAGTCGAGAGGGTTAGGGGGCAGAGTATAAGCAATTGTATTCTCTATATTAATAATTTTTGAATTTTCACAAGTGTGTAATCAGAAAACTAAAGCTAGAAAGGTGACAAGAGAAAAGTAGAAGAAACAGTGAAAGTTATCCTTATTAGTTAACCACTGTTAGGTTTTTTGTTTGTTTTACTAAAGTGTGTGTGTTTTGTCAAATCTGTAAACTTGAAGTATTTATAGGAGAGAAACAAAGGTGGAACTCAACGATTAGTTAGTAGAAATCAGCCGAGGAAAGATATAGGTAAATATAAGTAGGATTGTAGACTGCCTTTGAGGATAGTGGGATTGTGGCTATCCAAATGAGGTAGTTTGATAAGAGATGAAAGAAGAGGTGGATTAGGAAAACAGTCTAAGCGCGTGGTAACTTACATTTGCACAAATACAACATGGTTTGAAAGCAGAATCAAGGTCAAAGGAGAGAAGATAGTGTGGTTAAATCTTACTATTTCAAGGGAAACACAGAATTGCATTATCACTTGGTTTGTAGAATGACTGGCTGGCGGCTGCTGCAGAGGGTGGGTGTACATCACCAGTCACATTATATTTCTAAGTCAGGGGTCCCCAGCCTCCACACCATGGACCAGTACCTGCTCTCAGATCAGCAATGGCATTAGATTAGAAATTAGATTAGAAATAAACTGCACAATAAATGTATTGCACTTGAATCAGTCCCAAACCATCCTTCCCTCCACCAACCCGTGGTCTGTGGAAAAACTGTCTTCCACAAAATCAGTCCCTGGTGCCCAGAAGGTTGGGGAGTAATGTTGTAAGTCACCTTATTGTGGGGCCCAATTAGGAATAAGTCTTAACGATTAAGTGGCAGCAAGACTGCTCTGTAGAATTAGATGTTAAGACCGCAAGTGTGTGCTGGGAGATAAGAGGGGAATGCTGGAGGTCACAGTGACACAATTTGAGAAATGCCATGGGCTGCAAGCTTCCTAGGGTTGTGGCTTTAATGGGTAAAATGTTTTTTTGGTCACTTTCCATATCACTTTTGAATTTCCAAGTGGCTAAACAGAAGAACCGTGCCTCAGGGCTCTTTGAACAAGTGTAGTGTGGCTCTGCTCTGTTGGACCTGCTCCGTGTCATTAACCCTGAGAGTGGAATACAGTCCAGATTTCTTGAGTGGTACCAAATCGGGCCACTGGCTGCAATGATCTATGTTACATTGAATCATGGTGGGATAAGGGACTTTATCTTTCCTGTTTGAAAACTAACTTTGATAGAAATTAATCCCTTTCCTTCTCTTTTGCAGTGTCAATTGCCTTCTCTTCATTTGTGTATTTATAACATTTTTCTTTAGTACTGTATTGAGGTTACAATATTTTGAAATTATTGAAGTAGGAGAGAAAAATAATTTTAACAAGCTTTGTTGAAACTTTCTGTAGCTTGATTGACTGGAATAATCCTGCCATCATTAATAAGATGTACAAGGTATACCTTGGAGATATACCACTGAAAACAAAAGAGGTAGGTTGTTTTGGTTTATTCTTGCATCATCATAAAAGCATTTTATTGACATGGTGATACTTGAATATTTTCTCCAGGTTATTTTGATTTAGGCTGAACATACGCTATAGGAAGTACTAGTTTGAGACCATACTAGTGTCTATGGTCTCAAAATCTCCTGAAGTAGCTTAGTTTACGTGATGTGGTGTTTTTTATTCAGCTGCCTAGACTAGGCCTCAGTAAACATTTTCTGTAGATATTTTAGACTTTAATGGCTTTATAGTTCTGAGGCTGCAGCTACTCAATCCTGCCATAACATGACAGCTGCCAGAGAACATAGCTGAAGGAGCATGGCCTTGTTCCAGTAAGACTTTATTGACAGTGAAATTTGAATTTCTTATTATTTTGTGAAATACAATTTTACAGAATATTGCTTTGGTTTTTAAAAAATCATTTGAAAATGTAAAAACTTCTTTTAACTCACAGACCTTACCAAGACCTAGTAGGCTGGATTTGGCTCATGGGCTGTAGTTTGTTGACTCCTGGTCTAGAATCTAGGACAGTAGGTGGGTTCTTCTGAATTTTCAAAGTAAGATGTTGCTTAATAACATAAGTTCTTTTTAGTTCACTGTGTTTAGAAGTATTCCAAGTCTAAACCTAGACATACAAAATTATTTGTTTGCTTTATAAACCATAAATAGTTGTTTTAAAAATTGTATTAACTCCTGTTAGATTAAATTGAGTGTAATAGAGACTTCCCTGGCTGCCCAGTGGTTAAGACTCCCTGCTTCCATGGCAAGGGGCAGGGGCGTGATCCCTGATTCGTGAACTGAGATCCCTCATGCTGTGACACAGGCCTCACCCTGCCCATCCCCCCCGCCCGCCACCCATCCCACCCCCGACCAAGAAGAAAAAGCTGTGTGCGATGTAGCAGAAAGAACAGTGAGTTGGGAATTCTCACTCCATCCTGATTCTCCTCCTGAATGGATGCGTATAAATGTCTTGGAGAGGAGAGATCTGGCTGATTGCACAACTTTTCTGGGCATCCTGTTCTTCATGTAGAAGAACCACTAGGTCAGTGGTTCTCAGAGTGTGGTCCATAGGTCACAGAGGGTCAGAGGTTCACCAAGCCAAGACAGTTTTTGCCTTTTTTTTTTCTTTCTATGTTGAATTTTGCACTGATGGTGCCAAAGCAGTGATGTGTGTCACTACTGGGACCTTAGCATGAATCAGAGCTGTGTCATTAAATAATGATTAGGAGTCATTCTGTTCCTCACTGTCAGCACTCTTGGTTAAAAAACTCAGCTTACAAATATCCTTGATGAAGCAGAAAAAATTATTTTATATTAAGTGTAGAGAGACAAACTCTGGTTATTAAGATGGGTATTTGGCATGAATTTTCTCTTTTAAAATGAAAAAAATAAGGTTTCAAGAAAAACAACATGCTCTGTTGGCAGTGGTGAAAGTTGAGCTTTTTAAGCAAAAACTAGAATTTTGGGAAATTTGTATTCATTGTGTTAAGCATGACAGCTTGTCAGTATTTACAGAGTTTTCTGATAAGATTGGTCATGATATTAACGTGTGATTTGTGTGTATATAGATGTTTTATAATGAAATATTTGCGTAACTCAGTGAGCCAATATTTTCCAAATGACCAGTGTTGTTACCGAAGCATACAAGGGTAAGGGAGCCATTTAATATAATTTAATAGAGTGGTGTTATTTAGTATACTGTAACAGAGTATGCAGAGGTTCCATTGATACATTTTCAAATCCACATGACAGCCTTTAAGAAACTGTTGTATATCAAGTTCGTGGAAGTTTGTGGGTGGTATCTGTATTTAGAATATCTGTAATTACCTGAAAAACCTAATAAAATCATCACCATCTTTCCAGTCACATATCTGTGTGAAGCTGGCTTTATTTTTTTTTTTAATATACTTAAAATAACATCACAACAGATTAAATGCTGAAAAAGATACAGGAATCCAGCTTTCTTCTATGAAAGTGGATAGTGAAGAGATATACAGAAAAAACAGTACAACTCTCTCGGTGCAGTTTTTTGGAAAATGTAGTTTTTAATTTGTTTTAAAAGTATGTTATTTATGAAAATACATCATGGCTTTAATACTATTTTTAAGTGAATAAGTACTTAAAATTTTTTTTAGTTTTAATTTCTAATATAGTAAATATTCATAGATATTCCAGTATAAAAGAAATATCTTTGGAAGCTTCAGTAGTTTTTAAGAGTATAAAGGGATCTTGAAACAGAAGTTTGAGAGACCATTGATTTAGATGATCTCTCATGATTTCTTTCAATTGTTAATAATTTTGAAGTGCTGAATTATAATGTTTTCAACAGGGAGCAGTTCTGAAGCCAGAGCTGAAAAGGGACCCAGTCAGCACAAGGGTCAAATTAAAGATTGTCCCCCACCTTCTTCGTTCTAGACAAGCTGCCGAAACGTTCCCAGCTAACATTCAGGTAACTGACTTTTTTTTCAAGAGAAATACGACCTGTTTACAACTTTTATGTCTATGTAACTAGAAAAAGAACTGCATTAATGAATATTCATTAATGAATATTCTTGTTATTCATTAATAACAAGATTAATGAGATTCTTTTTTCTCTCTCAAGTTTAGCTGTAGAAAATACTTAAAATTTTTTATTATCGAGACTTCCCTGGTGGTCCAGTGGTTAAGACTTTGTTTTCCAGTACAGGGGGTGCCAGGTTCCATCCCTGGTCCGGGAGCTGTGATCCCACATGTTTTGGAGCCAAAAAACCAAAACATAAAACAGAAACAGTATTGTAACAAAATCTGTAAAAATTTTTAAAAATGGTCCACATAAAATATTAAAATTTTTTGGTTATAGAATATATACTGTATATGGTTACCATTCACTCTAAATGTATGGTGATAATCTCTTTCACACTGTGCTTTTCTGAGTGGTGTTTTTCCAAAAATGGTAGTAGCAGAAACTTGTGGAATAAGTGGAATAATGGGTGGAAATTATGAGTCATCCTTGCTTGGAGCCCCACATGTAGGCAGCGGCCACAGCCTCTGAGCTCTGCCGCCTCAGGACCTTCGTCTCCCTAAGGCAGGTGCTGACGTTAATGGAGATTGTCACTTCTTGTTTTGCTTGTCACAGTTGTCTTCCTTGTTGCCCCGTCTTGCCCACGGCCAGTCTGTTTTCTGTGTTGCCACCAGAGTTATTTTTGCACCTGGAAATCTTTGTACTCTTTGGTATGGGATATGAGCCCCTCCGCAAAAGCCCTTGCCTTTCATCCGAGTGATGACCAGTCCAGCTCTAGAGACAATTTATTTGAGCATGGTTTTGTCATTAGTTACTTGCTTTTGATCTTAAAGAGGGCTTTCCTGGTGGCTCAGTGGTAAAGAACCCACCTACCAATTGTAGGAGAGGTGAGTTCGATGCCTGGGTTGGGAAGATCCCTTGGGAAGGAAACGGCAACCCACTCCACTGTTCTTGCCTGGGAAATCCCATGGACAGAGGAGCCTGGCTGGCTACAGTCCATGGGGTTGCAAAGTGTCAGACATGACTTAGTGACTATAAACAAGAACAAAAACAACTTTTCATCTTAAATAAACCTTAAGGTTTTTTCCCTGTTTTTCTTTAAACATTTTAAAAAAAATCTGTAGAATGGGTGTAATGATAGTAGATAGCTCATAGAAGTGTTGTAAAGATTTGAGTGGGATAGCCGATAGAAGATTTGGAGCATGCTGCTAGTACTCATTCAGTGAGAAAGTTCTCAGTAAATGGTGGAAAGGCAGCAGTTATTTCCCATCTGGTCTCGTATCTCAGCACCCCTCGCCCTATAGCTTACGCACCAGCAAAGATCGTTGCTCTTAAGCAACAGAGCCATCTTCATGGCTCTGTTTCAGGACCCCTGGTGTAGGGCCTCTCCCCCTGTAGCCTGGTAAACATCTACTCCGGTTTCAGGATTTTCTCTAGTGTGCCCCCTCCTGCCTACAATGTTCTTATTTCCTGCCTCTCCTCCCTTTCATTCCCAAAGTAAGAACACACTCGTCTTGCTCACTGTGTGTGTATGGTGGACATTGACTTCGGTCTTCACGTCTCTCCCTCTTAAGACTTATTTGAGTGGCTGCTTCCTCTTCCTAACTTCTGTCTTCATCTCTCTCCTTCTTCAGGCTTGTTTGTTCAACTTCCTCCTCCTAGGTGATACAGCTTTTAATCCCAGTATCTGCTCTCCAATATTTAGCAGTAGTAGCGTTAGTCACTCAGTTGTGTCTGACTCTGCAACCCCATGAACTGGAGCTCACCAGGCTCCTCTGTCCATGGGATTCTGCAGGCAAGAATACTGGAGTGGGTTGCCGTTTCCTTCTCCAGGGGATCTTCCTGACCCAGGGATCGAACCTGGGTCTCCTGCATTGCAGGCAGATTCTTTACCATCTGAGCTATAGGGAAGTCCTTGACTGATTTCAAATACTGTGTTCTGTGTTTCCATAAACATAAAATAATCACAGAGCTTCTTCCATTCTGCATACTAGGCACTGTTTTCCCTTGTAGTGGCTTAATAATTTTGGTTCAGAAATGGTGGTGGTAGTAATGCTACATTATATAATAAGCAGCTAGAATTATGTGGCAGAATACTCATAGACCTCTTGTAGGTCTACACTTTGTCAGCCAGTTCAGTTCAGTCACTCAGTTTTATCTGACTCTTTGTGAGCCCATGGACTGCAGCACACCAGGCTGCCCTGTTCATCACCAGCTCCCGGGGCTTGCTCAAACTCGAGTCGGTGATGCCATCCAACCATCTCATCCTCAGTTGTCCCCTTCTCTTCCCACCTTCAGTCTTTCCCAGCATCAGGGTCTCTTCAAAAAAAGTCAGTTCTTCCCATCAGGTGGCCAAAGGATTGGAGTTTCAGCTTCAGCATCAGTTCTTCCAATGAATGTTCAGGATTGATTTCCTTTAGGATGGACTGGTTGGATCTCCTTGCAGTCCAAGGGACTCTCATGAGTCTTCTCCAACATCACAGTTCAAAAGCATCAGTTCTTTGGTGCTCAGCTTTCTTTCTAGTCCAACTCTCACACCCATACATGACTACTGGAAAAACTGTAGCTTTGACTAGATGGACCTTTGTTGGCAAAGTAATGTTGCTGCTTTTGAATATACTGTCTAGGTTGGTCATAACTTTTCTTCCAAGGAGCAAGTGTCTTTTAATTTCATGGCTGCAATCACCATCTGCAGTGATTTTGGAGCCCAAGAAAATAAAAACCTGTCACTGTTTCCACTGTTTCCCCATCTATTTGCCATGAAGTGATGAGACCAGATGCCATAATTTTAGTTTTCTGAATATTGAGTTTTAAGCCAAAATTTTCACTTTCCTCTTTCACTTTCATTAGGAGGCTCTTTAGTTCTTTGCTTTCTACCGTAAGGGTTGTGTCCTCTGCATATCTGAGGTTATTGATATTTCTTCCAAAAATCTTGAACCACCTTGTGCTTCATCCAGGCCAGCATTTCGCATGATGTACTATGCATAGAAGGTAAATAAGCAGGGTGAGAATATACAGCCTTGACGTACTCCTTTCCCATTTTGGAACCAGCCTGTTCTTCCATGTCCATTCCAACTGTTGCTTCTTGACGTGCATATAGATTTCTCAGGAGGCAAGTCTGGTGTTCTGGTATTCCCGTCTCTTGAAGAATTTTCCAGTTTGTTGTGATCTACACGGTTGAAGGCTTTGGTGTAGTCAGTAAAGCAGAAGTAGATGTTTTTCTGGAACTCTTTTGCTTTTTTGATGATCCAGTGGATGTTAGCATTTGGATCTCTTAGAAACGGCAGGTTTCTCTGCTTTTTCTAAGTCCAGCTTGAACATCTGGAAGTTCACAGTTCATTTACTGTTGGAAGCCTGGCTTGGAAAATTTTGAGCATTACTTTGCTAGCGTGTGAGATGAGTACAGTTGTGCGGTAGTTTGAACATTCTTTGGCACTTCCTTTCTTTGGGATTGGAATGAAAACTGACCTTTTCCAGTCCTGTGGCCACTGCTGAGTTTTCCAAATTTGCTAGAATTTTGAGTGCAGCACTTTCACAGCATCATCTTTTAGGATTTGAAATCGCTCAAGTGGAATTCCATCACCTCCATTAGCTTTGTTCATAGTGATGCTTCCTAAGGCCCACTTGACTTTGCATTCCAGGATGTCTGGCTCTAGGTGAGTGATGACACCATCGTGATTATCTGGGTCATGAAGATCTTTTTTGTATAGTTCTTCGGTGTATTCTTGCCACCTCTTCTTAAAATCTTCTGCTTCTGTTAGGTCCATACCACTTCTGTCTTTTATTGTGCCCATCTTTGCATGGAATGTTCCCTTGGTATCTTTAATTTTCTTGAAGAGATCTCTAGTATTTCCCATTCTATTATTTTCCTCTGTTTCTTTGCATTGATTGCTGAGGAAGGCTTTCTTATCTCTCCTTGCTATTCTTTGGATCTCTGCATTCAGATGGGTATATCTTTCTTTTTCTCCTTTGCCTTTTGTGTCTTTTCTTTTCTCAGCTATTTGTAAGGCGTCCTCAGACAGCCATTAAGCCTTTTTGCATTTCTTTCTTGGGGGTGGTCTTGATCACTGCATCCTGTACAGTGTCACAAACTTCCACCCATAGTTCTTCAGGCACTCTGTCTATCAGATCTAATCCCTTGAATCTATTTCTCACTTCCACTGTATAATCACAAGGGATTTGATTTAGGTCATACCTGAATGGTCTAGTGGTTTTCCCTACTCTACAATTTAAGTCTGAATTTGGCAATAAGGAGTTCATGATCTGAGTCACAGTCAGCTCCCAGTCTTGTTTTTGCTGACTGTTAGAGCTTCTCCATCTTTGGCTGCAAAGAATATAATCAATCTGATTTAGGTGTTGACCATCTGGTGATGTCCACTGTAGAGTCTTCTCTTGTGTTGTTGGAAGAGGGTGTTTGCTATGATCAGTGCACTCTCTTGGCAAAACTCTATTAGCCTTTGCCCTGCTTTGTTTTGTACTCCAAGGCCAAATTTGCCTGTTACTTCAGGTACCTCTTGACTTCCTACTTTTGCTTTCCAGTCCCCTATAATGAAAAGGACATCTTTTTTGGGTGTTAGTTCTAGAAAGTCTTGTAGGTCTTCATAGAACTGTTCAGCTTCTTCAGCATTTTTGGTCGGGGCATAGACTTGAATTACTGTGATATTGAATGATTTGCCTTGGAAATGAATGGAGATCATTCTCTCGTTTTTAAGATTGCATCCAAGTACTGCATTTCAGACTCTCTTGTTGACTATGATGGCTACTCCATTTCTTCTAAAGGATTGTTGCCCACAGTAGTAGATATAATGGTCATCTGAGTTAAATTCACCCGTTCCAGCCCATCTTCGCTCACTGATTCCTAGAATGTTGATGCTCACTCTTGCCATCTCCTGTTGACCACTTCCAATTTGCCTTGATTCATGGACCTAACATTCCAGGTTCCTATGCAATATTGTTGTTTATAGCATCGAGCTTTACTTCCATCACCAGTCACATCCACAGCTGGGTATTGTTTTTGCTTTGGCTCTATCTTCATTCTTTCTGGAGTTATTTCTCCACTGATCTCCAGTAGCATATTGGGCACCTACTAACCTGGGGAGTTCATCTTCCAGTGTCTTGTCTTTTTGCCTTTTCATACTGTTTGGGGTTCTCAAGGCAAGAATACTGAAGTGGTTTGTCATTCCCTTCTCCAGTGGACCACATTCTGTCAGAACTCTCCACCATAACCCATCTGTCTTGGGTGGCCCTACACAGCCTGGCTCATAGTTTCATTGAGTTAGACAAGGCTGTGGTCCATGCGATCAGTTTGTGATCTTTTATACTGTACTTTGTTCTTCAAAATTAATGCAATCTCTTTCATACAAGTATTCTAGCTGACGGCTGTAGGAAGCCAACAAAGTAGCTTCAATAAACCGTCTGGATAACAAACACAGTGGAAGCTACCACTAGGAAGCAACAGAGAGTTCAGGCTGCAGTGGGCCACCGCTCTCTTGCAGAGGACATCAGGAGATTAAATTATTTGGGAGGTATTAGGTTTCTTGATTACATGTGAACTTATTTTGAAAGTGTGTTCTCTGTGTGAGATTGGTGGCCCACTGCAGCATGAACTCTGGGTTGCTTCCTCGTGGAAGCCCCACAGATAGCGCAGACATGAACCGTCAACCATTGTGTTTGTTATCCAGGTGGTTTATTGAAGCTACTTGTTGGCTTCCCACAGCCATCAGGTAAAATTCTTGGTGAAAGAGAACTGCATTAATTTTGAAGAACAAAGTGTAATACAAAAGACCTACTGTTGAATCCTCAGTTGTATTTGAAAATAATAAATTGCTGTTCTTCTTAATTGATATTCTTCATATTCTGTTTTCATAGGTGGTGTATGATGGACTCTTTGGTACAAATACAAATTCAAAATTAAGAACATTATCCCTGCAATTTGTGCATCACATTTGTGTAACGTAAGTTTTTTGCACTGTTTATAAAGTTTTCAAGCTGTTCGGAGTGATGAAGGGATGTAAGAGCATCTCACCTAGAGAGAAAATGTGTTTGCTTACCAAATATGTCACATTTTGATAGATTATTTAAACTTATATCATTATGTCTCTGTTTTAAGTAATAATCTGAAACAATACGTAATTACAAGATTCTTACATCTTGCTTTGTGTATGTGTTGTTTTTTAACAAGCTGTCCAGAAATCAAGATTAAGCCATTAGGTCCAATGCTTTTGAATGGTCTCACCAAGCTAATCAATGAATATAAAGAAGTAAGTGACTTGTTTTTTTTTTTTTTTTAATTTTTGTTAATATTTTAGTTTTTAAATTCTGTTTTAAACTTTCCTGGTCTGTATGTTGATACAGTTAAAGTTTGCTGTTATTCCATCACTTCTTAACATTCTGAGGTGGTGCAAATTTCAGAAATTACCACCATCTTTTGCCCCTATTTTGGGAAATAAGCATTAAAAATTGATATGGACCTTGAGGTGGTCTTATCATTTCTTTATGTAACATTTTAAAAAGCTGGTACATTTTATTTTAGAAACTGCACAAAAATGGAATGGAAAGAATTAGGTTTTATTTTATGGTTTATTTCCATATAGGTCTATTTGGATTTGCTTGTATTGAGAAACTGTTAATTCTTAGAGACTGAGATTTTATTGATTCAAAACTGTCAAAACATGCATTCAGTAAATTTTTGATTCCTTAAGTAGGATGAGGATTCCTTGGATTGTAGTTTTTCAAATCCTGTTTTTTCTTGCTGTATCACTCTTAACATTTCTAGTGTTTCAAGGGAATTGGCTAAAAAGAAAAAAGGTAAAGTTTTAAGAACTCTAGTTAATGTTCTTTTCCTAAGTCTTAGCTAAATAATGAATGCATGTTTGCAGTAGTGTAGTGACCAGTATTTTGCCATTTGGAGTTAGAATTGAGTTTGAATCCTAGCTTTGTTCCTTTGTGAGTAACTTAAATTCTTTGGACCTCTGTTCTTTATTAGAAGAATGAGGCTTATAGTATCATTTCATTGGATTATGGTGAAGATTAAATGATTATAGATGATTGTGAAGATTAAATGAGCCAATTTAGCATAGTGAAGGCATGTTAGTAGATATTATTATTGAAAACTGTTCACTTGCTGTGCAGCTGTGCATTGGGGCAGTCCTAGGCCTGACTCTCCTGTCTTCTGTTGAGTGAACAGAGCTTGCATGGTGCTTAAGGCCTTGGGAACCTTTCAGATTATTTTTATGGCATAAATACATGCTTTGGATGGCTTGTAGAAATAAAAATGCTTTGGGACTTTTGGGGGAGAAACTATATATTTGAGACTAGATTAGAGTGGCCAGGTAATCTACAGGGCTGTAATTATCTTAACCTCCAGATGACACCTGCATGTCTTCCCAACTGATGACCCATAAGAGTGGCCATGTGGGTGTGTGAATCCTTTGTGAAGTGTATAAACCTCAGCTCACAGAAGTGCCACTGTGTTCCGAGTAGTGTCAGACTCCTGATTTTCATAAAGCAATGTAAAATTCTATCTCTATCCTGAGTGGAACCCTCACTAACTCACCCGAATACTATGATCCCTTTAACTTTTTAAGGTGAAAGATATGAGAAGAAGCAATTTACTATAGTGCAGATTTCTAGACAATTGCTCTCCTGCATCCTGAAATTTGGGGAGAGAGAGGGTGGATCCTAGTCTGTTGGGCAGTGATTAATTTTCTGATAAGTTAAGCTGTCTTCCTAGTATGTTGGTGGTGAATTTTGGTATTTGCAGGTTACATAGTATTGAAAGGATCCTGAAGTTAGCATCAGTGGAGAGAAACTTTTCTATTATATGACCTCTGCATTTTCCGTTGGGAGTGAGTGGGGGATGGAAAGTTTTGTTTTGTTTTTTCTTTTAGTAGTCTGATGCATCCTGGGTTTGGACATTTTTATTTGTTTTGTTCAGATTCTGGTAGCATGTAGGTAGCACAGTGAGACCTAGGTTTAACAAGGAGTAAAATAATGCATTTCATTGCAGCAAAAAGGTTTTGCCGTTTACTGTGTTTTTGTTCTGTCTGCTTTTTTGTTCTTTTTTTTTTTTCTTCTCTTAATTTCAAGGACCCTAAGCTACTGTCTATGGCATATTCAGCTGTTGGAAAACTCTCCAGGTGAGTAAACTCCTTTTCAGTGAGAGATACCTTGTTGGTAAACTAAGAAAAATTGTGGCATTTAATAGTGGATGGATAATAAATTTGTGACGATTCTGAAAGGAAATTATTTAATGGCCATAGGTTGTTTAGAAATGTCTTCCTTGTAGAAGGATAATGATGTGAAGCGTCTTAATTTATATTTGAAGATATGTTACCGTATTAAATGGCAGTATTGAAATGAGGTTTTGAGCTGGATTGTGTCCTAACGTGTTAGTTTTCTTGTACCCTACATAGAGACATTTGATTGATCTTAAGTGTTCTTATTATGACTTACTACTAGTGTTTATCATATCAGTAATCAAGGGTTTTTCTAGTGATTCTCTTTTCTGATAGTGTTAACGATTCTTGAGTTTCCAAAGGTGGATTTTTTTTTTTCTCCTTTGTTTAGTATGGTTTCCTGTACCCACTTCTTCGTGGTTTCCTCTTTCTTCACGTATTTCAGAGCAGGGGGTGAGAGGAGAAACATCTTCAGTGGCCCTAACCACTGCCTGCACCCCTGCACAGGCTTCTGTTGGCCTGTGGAGACTAGGTCAGGCTCTTCTGCACTGTGTAGGGAAGGAGTTTGGGGGCTCAGGAGACAGTCATTTCAGATCAACTGATACAGCACAGCACTGTCAACAGACCTTGTCCCTCATGTGCTGGCATGCAGTTGACAGAGCTTCTTGTCACCGTAGTCTTTAGTTTAAGTAGCATTTAGTCTCATCTCTTTTCTTTGTTTCAAAAATCAGAAATGTTAACTGAATGCATGGAATATTCTAGTGAGACTATCTGAATAACACGTATATTAATCTAGAGTTACTTGGATTAGACAGTAGAATTAAATATTGACTTTAAAGCAATGTTTAGTTCTTTGGGGAGGTAACCCACTGATGCTCACATGGTGCCCAGGGGTGAAAGTGCAAGTTCGGGAACATGTGTGTTTAGTTTCGTTCTTTCTGCCTTATGGAATTTTTGATAGTAATGATGGTCTCACGTTCTCTTGCAGTCGAATGCCACATTTATTCACTAAGGATATAGCTCTCGTGCAGCAGCTTTTTGAAGCCCTGTGTAAGGTAGGGAAACACCTGGCAACTGTGTGCTTTCTGTTCGGATGCTCAGCTGGAAACTCGAGCGTGAAGGAAACACTTTTTATCATCTTTCACAGGAAGAGCCCGAGACGCGACTCGCTATTCAAGAGGCATTATCCATGATGGTTGGAGCTTACAGTACTTTGGAAGGCGCACAGCGGACTCTCATGGAGGCACTTGTGGCCTCGTATTTAATAAAGGTAGGTCCAACTGTGTGAACCGCAATGGCTGGTAGTGTACACATTTTATATTTTTATGATCAAAATTTGAATTTCTTTTCTTCTTAATAATGAAGAGGAGTATTTGCTTTCCCTTCGACTGTGATTTATGATTTGTTTTTTTTTGCCCCTGTAAAGTCTTTTATTGTCAGTCTTGCCTTTCAAACCAAGGTTTCTAGGCACAAACTAGGCATAGAAAATAGCTGTTTGAATGGAAAATTCTAAAGTGCTGTGTTTTTAATTCTTCATTATGGAAATGTGATTTTAGAGATGGAGTAGTGATATGCACAGAGGCCTTCTGTTTAAAGCCTTCCTTGTTGGAGAACTGTTTTTAATGTCATGTTCTCCTGATTGGAAGTGTTTTGTTTTAACTGGTAGCTGAGCCCTACAGTCCCTTGGAGTGGAGTTCTGTAGGTAACACTGGGGGAGAAGAGCAGAAGGAAAGACACATTTTATGTATCAAAATGAGTCTGTAGGAAATATCTATGGTTATATACACATAGTGTTAGTCACTTAGTCATGTCCAGCTCTTTGTGACCCCATGGACTGTAGCCCACCAGGCTCCTTAGTCCATGGGATTCTCCAAGTAAGAATACTGGAGTGGGTTGCCATGTCCTTCTTCAGAGGATCTTCCTGATCCAGGGTTCAAACCCAGATCTCCCGCATTACAGGCAGACTTTTTACCGTCTGAGCCAACAGGGAAGCCCAATATACATATACACGTGTGTATATATGATATATAATATACAGTATAAAATAATATGTATTGCTTTAGTCAGTTCTTTGACCTCTATTTCTAAGAATAGAGAGAGAGGGAGATTAAAGAGGGAAAAATGTCAGATGTTGGTGAAATGAATATGATTTACGTGCCACTGAATTTGGCTTCCATATTTATATTGAGGGAATTACTAAAGGTTCAGAAACGTGTCTGGCTTCTGATGAAACAGAACAGGATAATTATGAACATTCAGAAATCTTACTATATGTAGAGTCCCATTGTCAAGTGCTCTTGGTTTCCAGTGTACCTGGTTCATGGTCATATAACATGAGCAAAGTAGTATAGGCTTATCTGGAAGCTCGTTAGAATCAAACACTTAAAACTCTTCATCAGTAACCTCGTAAGAAAATGGAATGCTTGTAGAGTGCACATGGGTGCTGGTTATACTTAGGCAGATCAAGTCACATAACAATATTACCAAGTCATAGGTGATTTGGTTTGTTTTCCCGGACTACATGGAAGGTAGCCAGACTGAGGGCTAAGTCATACAGACTAGTCCTTAGTATATTGCCCTATAAGGGGAATGCTAAAGAGTAAGAACACCTGAATGAATGAGGTGGCACATGTTTCTAAGCACCTCTCATCACACGTTGTGACTGGAGGATTGACCCAGGGGGAAGGTACATGAGAATAAAGCTTCAGCATCATTAGACTCTACAGCTGCTTTTTCTGGTCGAACTTTGTATTTATAGGTTGCAGTCTCAATCTATCTAAGTTAATTGGATATAGGTGAAAGTTGCTTAGTCGTGTCCGACTACTTGCAACGCCATGGACTGTACAGTTCATGAAATTCTTCAGGCCAGAATACTGGAGTGGTTAGCCTTTCCCTTCTCTAGGGGATCTTCCCAACCCAGGGATTGAACCCAGATCTCCCGCATTGCAGGCAGATTCTTTACCAGCTGAGCCACAAGGGAAGCCCAAGAATACTGGCGTGGGTAGCCTATCCCTTCTCCAGTGGATCTTCCCGACCCAGGAATCGAACTGGATTCTCCTTCATTGCAGGTGGATTCTTTACCAGCAGAGCTATCAGGGAAGCCCCAATTGGATATATGAGCTGAGATTTTGCTTTGGAGTCATTTTTAATTTTAGAGCTAACCAGAAAGTGTTGGCGATATTTTACTTTAAATTTGTCGGGACTCCAGGTAGGCTCTGTTTGTGTTCCCTGCAAGCTATATGAATTTCACTCGTGTGACTGAGAGCTTGAGAGTTAAGGAAACAGAGGTGGTGGCCGGAAACTGCCCCTGTGACCTTGGTCCCATGACCGGGCTGAGTATGGGCATCTACAGAGAGATTCTCTGATAGCGGTCTTGGTGGGGTTTCCTGCTTTACTTGGAAGATCCCCTTAGGTCATAAAAGCACTTTTTAAATAATGCCTTTGTCCAGAGACTTTTAAACAACATGGTTAAGGATCTCGACTAAAAAGATTTTTATTTATTTAGATATATTTATTGAAATATCAACTTAAATTTTGGTTGTTTACAGTTAAAACGACTTACCTTGACTGGAATGAGTTGTTACTTGAATTTTTCTTTTTTAAATCTCTCTGTTATGTGTCTGTGTGTGTGTGTGTGTTTATGTGTCAAATAGCCTGAAGTTCAAGTTCGACAAGTGGCTGTGAAATTTGCCAGCACGGTGTTTCCCTCAGACCATATTCCTTCCAGATACTTGCTCTTGTTAGCCGCAGGAGACCCGTAAGTTTCAAAGGTGTTGATATGAACTTGGGTTTATTTCAAATTCCGTTGAAAATTGAATAAAATGTATGTTGCTTGTAGCATTAGTCTGTGGAATTTAGAAGCAATGTATTAGAGTTAAAAATATGGCCCCCTTGACACAGCATGCAGACCTGTAGTCATACCCTGTCTTGTTATTTCCTGTGGGTAAAACTCGAAGATGCAAGCCGTGTGACGGATGAAATTTCAAAAAAGAAGTGATTGCTTCTCATGTATTTTATGATTCTTTGCATGTAGCCAAGAATTATACTTAAGACAGATGCCAGATAAAATTGCTGTTCTTTGTCTTCATATGATCATTCTCTGGTTGGTGAAATTTATTTATCTTTCTTCTCTTTCCGGAAGGCGGGAAGAAGTTCATGGAGAGGCACAGCGAGTTTTAAGGTGTCTTCCTGGTAGAAACAGGAAAGACAGTGCTTCTAAGCAAATGCCGTCTTTCCCAGAAATGGTATACTATATCCAAGAAAAGGTATGGTATTTACTTTCATATTATTAGTTTGAGTCATATAGTGAATGATGAAAATAAACATACCGTTTTTTTTGGTGACACTTTGTAAAATGCTAATCACTAAATGCTGGATAGTAGTAAAGTTTCTAACAATGTTAATATTGACAATAAGAGGGAGGTACAAGATGAGAAAAATATAAATCTCAAATGTAATTAATCTGCCCAAATCTAAATTATTTAGTTTCTTTTATGCTCGTCAACATTTTTGGCTGTGTTTAAATTTTTTCCCTTTGGCAAGGCATGCTTAAAAATATTAACTCTTATAATTTTTGTGTTTATTTTTTTAGTTGTATTTATTTGTTTAGTTGTGTGTATTTTTTTAGGCCGTGCAGCCTGTGGGATGTGGGATCTTAGTTCCCCTACCAGGGATTGAACCTGGGCCCTCAGCAGTGAGCATGGAATCCTAACCACTGGATTGCCAGGGAATTCCCTCAAATATATCTTTTTATTTTTAAGAGCATTATTTAAGGCAATGTAAATTTAAGAACACTTTAGGGAGCAGTTCAGATTTTTTTCCCCCTGTGTTTATGAGAGAACATCATACCTGCTTTTTGCAAGTCTCCTATTTTACTGGTAGATCAGAGGATTGGCAGTCACCATCCAGACCTGTCCGATTTTTTACATAAATGTTTCTGTAAGTGTGCTGGGGGACAGCTTACTGCCGTCATCTCTACCGGTGGTCTTAGCTTTTTGCGTAGACAGACATCTTACAGGTGTTGGAGGGCAGTTTGTGGCAACCTTGGTTCTCTTCCCTGTAGCACTGTCATAATTGGGGGCAAAAGGTGCTTTCATGCTAATATTTTTCTTCTACCTTCTTATTAATGAGAATAGCCGCATTCAGCGCCCTGGTGCGGCTGTGTCAGTAGATGCCTGGAGTAGGCTTATTCTTCTAATTTTTACTCTTAACTGTGTCATCTATGGAGCTTTTTCTTTTTTTCCTTTCTTTTAATTAAAGTGTAGGTAATCTGTAGGTTTCTCCTTTTTTAAGAAGCCAGTCAAAAGGCAACACATCTGTCACTTGGGGTTTGAGGTCTGTGCACGATCAAGCATGAATAATGTAAAAATGTTTGACTAGAAAAAACAGTAGCAGACAATAACGTAGCTAGAAATACAGTTAATTTTGAGTCAAGAAAAAGTACATGTGCTTTGTTTTTCAGTAATTGGTTTTGGGGGGTTTCTTCTTATTAGGCTTCCCATCGAATGAAAACACCAGCCAAGTACATGACTGGGACCACTGTCCTCCCATTTAACCCAGCAGCCTTTGGAGAGGTAGGACCAGAGTATATTTCTATTTCGCTTTTGCAGAACGTTCTTAAGGATAATATTGTCACAGTCAGAGAGATGTCCGTGAATTTTTTGTGTTCTAGGTAAAAACCCATACAGTGATGTCATTGTTGTACATCAGATTTATTTATTAGGAAAAACAGTGCTTGATAATTGGCATTGTTTTAGTTCACAGCAGAGTCAAGAAATAGATTTATCTCAGTGAGATTCTCTTCATGAGAGACCTAGGTACTTTACATTGGTTGCTATTGGGAATTCACAGCAAATTAGATTTGAATTTTAAAGCCAACGATATATTGAGGTTATTTGGATTATCTAGTTTTGGAGGTTGGAGGGTTAGATTAATTTACCTCATTTACTAAGGAAAATTCTATTGTTTCAGTCATTGGCTTGAGATAAATGGCAAGAGGTAATCTTGTTCACAGTGAGTGAGAACACTCACGATGGAATTGCTGCCAGTCCTTTTCCAGCTGTCAAGGAAAAGCGCTTCCAGAGGACTCCTGAGCAGCTAATTTGTGTCAGAGGTTTTTAATGACGTCGTAGCTACTCTTTTGTAGATGATTTGAACCCATTTTCTCAAATTTCTATGCCGATGGAGATTAAATTCAGCTGGAGTTCCATAGGAAAAGATCATTGGCCCTGGGTTTCTGCCTAGTGTCTGTCTGTCTGTCTCTCTCATGAACACACACACATCTCTAAAAAAAATGATTTTCATGATACCTGTTTTAGACTTTAAAAGTTGAGTGTGCATTTTAACTCCATTAAACTCTATTAAAAAGCACTCTTTGGATTATAAAAGCTGGTTATGTAAAATTACGGTTTTTTCAGTTCACATATTGAGTCCTGTTTCCCAGCTACTGTGAGGATTATTGAATAGCTTTGTGAAGGTTGGTGGGGGCATCAAAGCTGGGAACTGTCACTTTGAAGAACATCTCCCACCTTGGTTTTTTTGAGAAGCTTATCTGGTGTCCTTCTTCCTTCCATCCATAGATCGTCCTGTACTTGCGCATGTGCCTGGCTCACAGCGCGGGGGTGGTGCCCACCTCTCAGAGTTTAGCTGATATGCAAGACCACGCCCCAGCCATTGGACACTACATTCGGACTTTAATGTCCGGCAGCCAGGCGGCACCCTCCTCCTCATCTTCCAAGAGTGGGGACACCAACCCTGTGCAGATCTACATCGGCCTGCTTCAGCAGCTCCTAGCAGGTGTCGGAGGTAGGAGGTCATGATGCGAGGACAGATACTAAAGCACTTAAGCACAAACCTTAATTTTAAACTCAGCTGACGATTTTCACCAAAATTATTTTCTCTCTTCTCTCCTATAACCGAACGTGAATCTTTCTTTTCTAAACTTGTCTAATTTCAGCTTTGATACACTCTTTCTCTTTGCAGAAAGAAATGCTAACAATAGATAATATATTTTTACTTTGGAAGTGGGAGTGAAGAACAGGGCATCTTTTTATAGACAGTTGGCTGTAAATTTGCTGTATTGAGTCACATACTGCATTCAGGTTAACGTTTGTTTTGTAAAACTTGGAAATGCCTCCTAAATATGTAGCCTTATGCTTTAAAGGAATTTAGTGATCCCTGTATGTGTATCACTTTCCTTGACATTAAAATGCTTCTGAATTCCTTCTTCTTTAGGTTTGCCAGNCGTCACATACTGCATTCAGGTTAACATTTGTTTTGTAAAACTTGGAAATGCCTCCTAAATATGTAGCCTTATGCTTTAAAGGAATTTAGTGATCCCTGTATGTGTATCACTTTCCTTGACATTAAAATGCTTCTGAATTCCTTCTTCTTTAGGTTTGCCAGTCATGTACTGTCTACTGGAGGCTGTCTCAGTGTATCCAGAAAAGTTGGCCACCAAGTTTGTAGACAAAACTGAATGGATAAAGGTATATCCTTTGCCTGGGTGTTTCTTTTTGATTCTCTGTGTTTTAAACTTCAGTGTCACGATTTCGCCTTCCTACCAGGGTTCCTGTGACCCTTTTTGCCTTTAGGTCACTTTGAAAACTGATCATCAGACATTTCCTAGGAAGCTTGTAGGTCAGTGTGCAGCAGTGATCCATTTAGGTGAGAGGGAGAGATGAATTGAGAGTCATATAAGTAAAAAAGAATTATTTTTCTGCTTTAAAACTAAAAAAGTAATCTTTTTTATAGTTTACAAAAGTAAGCTTTTGTATAGTTTAGATAAAACATTATGTAAAACATTTTTCTCTGTCTCTCGCCTGCCCAGATTCCTTCAACTTCCTGCCTCTTCCTCTGTTACCTGGCAGACATATAGGTCATCACTTATTTGTATACGGTGTCCCTTCTAGAGTTTAGGTACACGTATAAACGCAGATGAAATCAATGTTCTTAATTTTTCTTCCTTTTTCCACATACAGGTGTTACACAATACTTTGTCACACTGCTGTGTACCTTCTTTTGCTTAGCTTTAGAACATGGAGTTGTTCCGGCATGACTGTAGAGAGAACATCCTCTTTGTTTTAACAACTTCTTTATTTTCTGCTCTCTGGCTGTGGAATTCTTGTTGTTCATTCGTTCAGTTGTGTCCAGCTTTTTGTGACCCCATGGCCTGCAGCACGCCAGGCTTCCCTGTTCGTCATCTCCCGGAGCTTGCTCAAACTCATGTCCATTGAGTTGGAATTATTCTAGATCCTTATTGATGGTCATTTAGGGTACTTGCAGGCTGCTGCAATGAACAGTCTGTCATTTTGAATACGAGTGGGTGTATTTTTAGTTGAATTCTGCAGAAACGGAATTGAGGATACATGGATGCGATTTTAATAGACAGTGCACATCCTCCATATGAGAAAGTGGAGTCTCGCTTAGTCATGTCTGACTCTTGGCGACACTGTGGACTGTAGCCTGCTGTCCGTGGGCTACACGCTCCTCTGTCCATGGGATTTTCCAGGCAAGGGCACTGGAGTGGGTTGCCATTTCCTTCTCTAGGAGAGCTTCCCAACCCAGGGACTGAACCCAGGTCTCCCGCATTGCAGGCAGACACATTACTGTCTGAGCCATGAGTAGTTCCAGTTCACACTCCCGCCAACCATGCTGGAGAGTGTTCTGGTCCCGTGGTCACACCAAAAGAGTTGCCAGGTTTAGCAAATAAAAATGCAGGATACTCAGTTAAATTTGAATTTCAGATGAGTAGAATGAATAATCTTCCTTAGTACAGGTCTGGCTTATGTAGTTTTGTGTACCTCTTGTGCTACGTACTGCAGTTCTTTTTGGAAGGTACAGTTTGAATTATGGTAAAATGTACAGATTCTTTTAAGTGTGAATGCGTGAATGTAATTTACCAAGAGGAATGAGTTTTGCCCTTCTCTAAAAAAATCTAGTCTTATGAAATTGCATCTAGTTCAAAAAGATTTTTTATTCTGTGGAGATTTGCTGATTTTAAAATGATTTTAGACCTTTGGTCTTGTAGATCAGGGGTCATTAGCCTGCAGTCTGTGTGCCAAATCTGTCCTGCCTCCTGTTCATGTGGCCTGCCAGCTAAGATTAGTGTTTACATTTCTTAGGGGTTGAAGGAAGAATCAAAAGATGAGTAAAATTTCCTGACATGTGGAAATTATAGCGTCGCTAAAATTGTACTGGAATCCAGCCACACCCATGTGGTGTTTGTGACTGCTTTTATTAACAGTGGCAGAGTAGACTTGCTGCATCATTTGGCTCTCTGTAGAAAACATGTAAACCTCTGTTTTAGATCAGCTGTATATTAATCCCACCTGTTTTGTATCTTTGATGAAAATGCGCATGAGATTTTGGTCTAACTTGTGTGTGGTCAGTCGTGTATGACTCTCTTTGTGACCCTATGGACTATAGCCCGCCAGGCTCCTCTGTCCATGGGGTTCTCCAGGCAAGAACTCTGGAGTGGGTTGTCATACCCTACTCCAGAAGATCTTCATGACGTGGGGATCGAACCCACATCCCTTATGTCTCCTGCTTAGGGGGGTTCTTTAGCACTAGCACCTTCCAATCAAAAAAAGAAAAAAAGCATTTAATCCTGGGAAGGAAATCCTGGCACTTCCTGCCCCCTCCTGGCCCATGCACAGGCTCTCCAAAGATGAAGGTGCATTTTGAGGCAAGGCACTCCTCGCAGAACAGTACGTGCCTGGCTCAGGCCTGCAGTGACTCACTGTTATTCAGAAATGGTATCATCAGAAGTCTGCTGGCCCCTTATCCTGCAGTGACATTCAGGGACGTGCAGATCCCTTTCTTTCTTGAAGAGGAAGAAGTTCCCAAAGGACAGATTGGGATGAGGAGGAGGGTGTGGTCCTCTGTGCTAAGGACCCAGGGAATTGCAGGAACTTGCCAGGAGGGAGAATGAATGCCCTTGTGGTCCAGAGGGCAGAGCAAGGGCGCCCCCGTGTGACCAGAGGTGCCACCTGCAACCATGTGTTCTTTCCCATGGGCTGCGTCCATCAGATGCCTCAAAGCTAAAATGCTCATTTTCAGAAAGGGAGGGTAGCTGGGCTTTATTTTGTTTTGAAATAATAGGTTTTCTTTTCTCAAAAATACCAATAACTTGAACATTGTAATGTATCATGTATTCTTTTAACTTTAAATGTTAGAAGTTGTCAGCAGGGAGATGATCCTATATCATGTACATATTTCTTTCTACATTGCTCAGAGTCTGATGAATAGCAGTAAAGAAGAGATGCGTGAACTGGCAGCCTTGTTTTATTCCGTGGTCGTATCTACAGTGTCGGGAAATGAGCTGAAGTCAATGATAGAACAGCTGATAAAGACTACAAAAGACAATCACGTATGTCCTCAGTTTTGCCTTTCTCTTTTGTGTGTGTGTGTGTGTGTGTGTGTGTGTGAAATAGAAGTTTTACAAAAGCATCTAATATGTTTTTTCTATGTTCTCATTTGTAAAATGAATGCATAAATTGCTTGCTTTTATGATGGTAAAGATGAAATGAGACAGACAGCGCTTGGATGCAGTCAGTTCAGTCAACAGGTTTGAGTGCCTGTGTCTCGCAGGCATGTTTTGGGTGCCAGGAGGACAGTGGGGAGTAGATGCGTGAGAAGCTCTGGTAGTGCTTGGTGCTCAGAACTGGTGGTTCCTTTTTTCTTCCCCATCTCCTGCCGCCTCTCTTTGTACCTGTCCCATCCGGAAACACTGTTGAAGTCATGTGCTTTTCAAGTCAGGCCTGCCCGTGTTTGGAGGTTTTTGCAATTAGAAATAGGCTCTAGTTCATTGTATTTTGTTGGCAGTAGGGGAAATATCATGCTTGGAAATTATGATGGTATAGTTATATAACTGTTATAAGGGAGAAGAAAGCGTATGTGCTTATCAGAGCATTGAGGGAGTCACCTCACCAGAATTGAAGTATGGGATTCGGGAATCCAAATATAAGTCACGACTCAACTCAACTTCTCAGAATTCTCTGTGTTTGAAACTCTAGGTTTCTCTTGTTCGCTAGCTGATTTATTAACATCCCGTGGAGCCTCCCATGATCACTTTATTCTTTGGCCTTGTGTTTTATGGGGGAGATGACTGTGATAAGCACAGTTATTGTAGTGCATTCACACATGTGTGAGAGGGAGACAAGACATACGCTGTTGTGTTGTTAAATCCAGAGCCCGGAGATACAGCACGGATCCTTGCTTGCACTGGGATTCACAGTAGGAAGATATTTGGCTAAGAAGAAAATGAAAATGGCAGAGCAGCCAAACTTGGAGACACATGCTGATTTCCTGCCTGAACAAGAGGAACTCATTCAGAGTGCCACAGAAACAATTGGTAATGAATGTGTTTATGCTGATGTGGATGTCAGCATAAACAGGTTACAAGATTTTGAATGAGGTTAAAATTTATTGTAACGTTTTAATTTCTTTTTATAGCATTGTACTCTATAAATACACAAGCTTTTTCACAAAATCTTGATGCTAAATAAATTCTGTTTTTAATAACTGAAGGTATTCTCATTTTTCTGTATATATTTTCTATTTGTTTCTGTTTAACAGAGATGATTCCATTATGGGAAAAAATTTAAATGTCAAGAAAGGACCCCACTCCGTGGTGTTTTATTACTAAAGAAATGATAAATTATCAACTAGAAAATATATTGTAGACTTTGATTTTTATTTCCTGTCTTTAAGAAAATCTCAATTACGTCTCTGGTTGCTTTGGATTCCAAGGGTGATAAAGTATAATTCTCTTTTGTGTAAATGTGTTCACAGGCTCATTTTTGGATAGCACCTCCCCTCTCTTGGCGATTGCTGCCTGTACAGCCCTGGGGGAAATTGGCAGAAACGGTCCCCTCCCAATCCCCAGCGAGGGATCGGGCTTTACCAAGCTGCATCTGGTGGAGAGCCTGCTAAACAGAATTCCCTCCAGTAAAGAAACAAATAAGGCATGTCTCTTCCTTTTACCCTTCTCTTCTAAAAACTGTTTAATTTTGAGTTGTGGGTGATTTGCATATAGCCTTCGTGTGTGGAGGAGCCTGGACAGAGGAGCCTGGTAGGCTGCAGTCCACGGGGTCACAAAGAGTCGGACACGACTGAGCGACTTCACTTTACTTTCACGTTCGTGTGTGTGCCCTTTGGACCCAGTTACTCCAGTTAAGGCCCATAACTTGTAAGATTTGGGTAAAGATGAAATGCATCAAGTTTATTCTTCTGTCATGCAGAAGGTAGATAATAAAGTGTTAAATAGTTATATGATTTTTATAATTTCAGACCAGATCTAAATCTTAACCTATAGCTAGGTGGATTTTAATAAGTTTGGGCATTAGTAAGCAGTGTGAGTCATCTCTGAGGAAAAGGACCTTTGAATGTGAATGTGAAAGCTGCTCAGTCGTGTCTGACTCGGCGACCCCATGGACTGTAGCCTGCCAGGCTCCTCTGTCCATGGAATTCTCCAGGCCAGAATATGGGAGTGGGTGCCATTTTCTTCTCCAGGGGATCTTCCCAACTAAGGGATCGAACCCAGGTCTCCTACATTTTGGGCGGTTTCTTCACTGTCTGAGTACCAGGGAAGCCCAGAGGATCTTTATAGTATTTTAATTTTAGATAGAAACCTTCATAGACTTTAAAATTTTTCTTTGGGATAAGAGTTCCTCAGTGTTGAAATGTAAGATGATTTAATGAACAGAAAAACTCAGTTTACTACAAGTTTAATAAATATGTAATCTTATTCTCAATCTAGCTAGTTTTTAAAACTTACTGAGAAGATCTCAGTGTAATTTTTATTGGCTGTCATTAGCTAGTCATTAGCATCCAAGCATATGCTGAGTGCCTCACATGCGTTTATTAACTGAATCCTCAGAAGGTCTAGTGAAGTAGGTATGCTTGTCATCTCTGTTTTCCTAGAGGAGGAGAGTTCCGAAAAGTGAAGTAACTTGCCTGAGGTCACACAGCCTCAGAGGCTACTATAAATGGTCTAGCTGTGACCCGATCTGAGGTTCTTCTGGGCCCGGAATCTGCATTTGTAACTGTTATGGTTTGTAGGGTACTGAGCTAGTTAAAGACTTTGTGCTTCCTTCTTTTGTACTGGTGGACCCTTAATAAACTTAGTTTCGTGTCTTTCAACCTCCAGTGTCTTATAGACATAATTCTGTAAAATTGGATGCTTAAAAAAACTTGCCCTGATGCATTTAGTTAGACAGACTCTTCCTCCCTACCTTCTCATTTTTCTCCCAGAAGACATTTTTCTGGGACCAAGCTGTTATATACTTCATTAAAAAAAAAATTCTCTGTTCTTCCAGATGAAAGAAAGAGCTATCCAAACCCTGGGGTATTTCCCAGTTGGGGATGGAGATTTTCCTCACCAGAAGCTCCTCTTGCAAGGTCTGATGGATTCTGTGGAGGTATTTATATTGCTATCTGATTGTTAGTTATTCAGACAAAAGGCATTTTTTGTTGTTGTTGGAATTTTGCCTGTTGTGAGGTTTTAAAATGAGACTTTTATTCATTCATTCACCAAGTGCTTAGGGTACCAGGCATGAGCTATGCTAGTCATAGCATTGATTGAGTCACCTGTGTGGAGAAGTCCTTATCTCATGATTTGTTCTGTAAAGTGTGGTGCAGGGTGAGTAGAGGGGGAAATATACCCAGGCACCGGGCTGTGGGGAGTAGGTGCCGGTGTTCTGGTTGCTCTTGAGTCTGAGGTCTTCTAGATAAACGTCCAGTGTGGTGGAGAAGACCTCCAGGTAGCTGCTAGCCGGTGTGATCAGTGACTCAACACAGTTGGCCCCAGTTGGGCTTCTGCTCTTTTCACTTGCTCACATTTTTCTTCACCAGCCTCTTTGTCTGTCTTTGTTCCGAGCTTTTGAAAGACCCTGATTTACTTCTTTCTCAGGTTGCTGCTGCACCTCTTTGGAAACCTCCCCTGACCCCTCACACGAGGGTAGATTTGCTAGTTCTTTGTGCTTTCGTGCCTCTCCATATTTTTCTTCACGTTTATCACAGTTTCTCATTGCCCACTAGACTAAAGGCAGACTTTGTTTTGTGACTCTCTCTGCAGCCCATAAAACTGGGGCCGGGCGGTGTGATTGGCAGAGTCTCGATGAAGTATTTTTGAGGTGAAATTTTTAGACAAGAAATTAAACTCATGTCAGATTCTCCCTGGATGTCACCGACATTGTAAACTCTTGGGGAAAAGTTTGTGATGTCTGGTTTCTCATCCTTTTTCTTTTTTTAAATCTGTGATATAGATGGGCTTCTTCCAGTTTTATATAAATAAATGAAGGTGTGTCTCGATTCTTAACTTGCTACTGAAGACATTATAAGAGTTTAGAAATTTAGAAATATGAAGAGCTTGAAACATGCTGGAGAGATTAAAGGATTAAAAAAAAGAGCAAGAATCAGAAGCAAAATATCTTCACAGTCAGCTAGTTCTAAAGTTTTTTTTGTGGTTGTTTTTTCTTTTGACTTTTTATTATGGAAAATTTCAGACATGCACAGAAGTAGAATAATAATGTAATGATCTCTCTTTAGCCACTCTTTATTTCTAGAATAGTTAAAAGTCTAGATATCATCTTCACAGATGGAGTTAGGGAGTTTTGTTTTTGTTTGTAATGCCAACTACATTGTTATTAACATGTGAACATGTAAAAAGCGGCACATAAATGAATCCCTTTTATGAGATCCTCTTGTGTTGAGATAGCTTTTCTCAGTTTAGAGTTGCCAAGAGAAGCTTTTGACCAGGAAAGCTGTAAGACCAAAGCCCTTGAATCATTTTTCCTCAGAGAGGGACGTGTGAGGTGTCAGCACCTGATGGCTTAGCAAGCCTAAAGCCCGTGGCTGATGACTCTTTGGGGCCCCGTGTGTGTCTGTCCGTGTGTCTGTCTGCGTGTTAGTCTCTCAGTCGTTTCCGACTCTTCGTGGCCTTGCGGTGTGTGTGTGTGTCTGTCTGTCAGTCTCAGTCGTTTCTGACTCTTCGTGGCCCCGAGAACTGTAGCCCACCAGGCTCCTCTGTCCATGGCAGGCAGAAATACTGGAGTGGGTTGCCATTCCCTTCTCCAGGGGATTTTCCTGACCCAGGGATTGAACCCTGGTCTCCTGCATTGCAGGCAGATTCTTTACCATCTGAGCCACCGGAGACTGAGCTTGGATTAGCTAAACTCCCATAGCCCTCTTGCTCTCTGTTCTTCATTCTCTTCTTATTCTCCTATCCTTAAGTCTCTTCCGGTTCCTAGCAAACATGAGAGAGAAATGCCAAAGACTGGCCCAGTTCCATATCAGTTGTGATTCACAATTGTGAGATGTGTCAATTTCCAAATCTGATTTTAAAAATTTGGGTATATGTATAAAATATACATGGTTTTGATTTTTGAAATAATTTCAAATTTAAAGTGAAGTTGTATGAATAATTTAAGGGACTCCTCTATATCCTTCATCCAAATTCACCAAATTACATTTTACCACATTTGCTTTTCGGTTCTTTGGGTTTTTTTCCTGAACCATTTGAGGTGGTGAATTAGTCACTAAGTTATTGTGTCTGACTCTTGCAATCCCATGGACTGTAGCCCACTAGGCTACTCTGTCCATGGGATTTTCCAGGCAAGAATACTGGAGTGGTTTGCCATTTCCTTCTCCAGTGGATCTTCCTGATCCAGGGATCTAACCCGGGTCCCCTGCACTGCAGGCAGATTCTTTATCGACTGAGCTACCAGGGAATCCCTAACAACCATTTGAGAGGATCTTGCAGATATCATGTAATTTAAGTGTACAGAGAGGAGATGTCTGCCAGTGATAAAGGCCAATGTTATTGTACAATTACTACCTACCAGGTGTCTACTAGTCGCCGTTTGTACGCTAACTGTGTTTAATCCCTGTGGCCTGAACAGGGTGGGTGACAGTATTATTTATGCTCATGTTACAGATGTCGTTGAGGCTCAGAGTTTAGTGCTGTTAAACTTAACTGGTGAGAGACAGAATTTCCCTCGAGATGTGTGTAGCTTCGCAGTCCGTGCCCTTCTCCCCAAGTGAACGATTCCAGTCTTCCAAAGATTAAAAATCGGTGCTTATCGGTTCTCTGCTTAGGTAAAAAGTGCAGCGTGGACCTGGGGAAGGATCCTCAAGTCATTCTTGGGTGCTCTGTCCCCTCACCCTGCCCCACTTTCCAACCATCCTGTCAGAGCGTTCCCGGCAAAAGAGTGGAATCAAAGCACGCTGAGAAACAAGACCAGCAAGCAGCCTTTTTATGGACATGCATGTTTTGGGGAATGTTCCCTCTGACCCCTGGCTTTCGTCCCCTTCATTGCAGGCCAAGCAAATAGAACTTCAGTTCACCATCGGTGAGGCCATCACCAGTGCTGCGATAGGAACTGGTTCCGTGGCCGCCCGGGATGCCTGGCTGGTAACCGAGGAGGAGTACACGCCCCCCGCCGGTACCGTACAGTCAGCAAATCGGTCTATTCCCACCATGTAACCTCTTCTGTTCTTGCTACCACCTCTGAAGCCAGAGAAAAAATACATATATTCCATTTTGACTCTTTTCCCAATAATTGTATATGTCTCCTGATTTCGGCTCAGTCAAGAAAGATAGCTGGTTAAAGGAGACGGAGCACAAAATGAGCAAGAGCCGTTCCTTTAGTCCTCTGGCAAGGAGGCCGAGGAGTTAGCTGTCGATTCCCTTCAGACCTGTGCCCTGTCCATGAGCATTCCTTGGGGTGTTTAGCCAGTGTCAGAGGTCAAGGCCTAGCAATCTCCCAAGTTTTGTGTGCCCTGATTGTTTTTTTTTTTTTAATTTATTTTTTAATTGGATGAAAACTGCTTTATAATGTGTTGATTTCTGCCATACAGGAGCGCAAATCAGCCATAATTAGACATACATCCCTTTCTCTGGAGCCTTACTGCCCTCCCGCATCCTACCCCCTGCATCAGTAATTTTATTTATTTATTCTTGGCTGTGCCGGGTCTTCGTTGCTGTGTGTGGGCTTTTCTCCAGTTGGTGGCAAGCAGGGGCTTTTCTCTAGTTGCAGTGTTGGGCTTCTCAGTGCGGTGGCTTCTCCTGTTGTGGAGCATGGGCTTAGGGTACTTGGGCTTCAGGAGTCGGGGCGTGTGGGCTCGAGAGCACAGGCTCGATAAGGCGCCTGGGCTTAGATGCTCCTTGACAAGTGGGGTCTTCTCAGACCAGGGGGTCGAACCTGTGTCTCCTGCATTGGCAGGCAGATTGTCTACCACCAGGGAAGCCCACCCCTGATTCTTTTATCACACAGTGCCAATCATGCTGCAAGTACGTCTCTCCACCAAGTTGCCCTGGCTTTTCGTGACCGTGTAGGTGAAGGAACGTGCACTTTCTGACTGCACGTTACAGATGAGTGACTTCACATCTCTTGTATGCTGTGAACATCCTCCAGGGCGCAGGATGGCTCTCCACAGCAAGGTGTCCTGCTGAGGCTAATCCTGCCCGCCTCAGTAGTGCCGAGGTTGGGGAACTCTGAAGGGACAAAGGAAGGAGAACAGTGGTGTAGTAGCGGGAGGAGGAAAGCGAGGTTAATAGAGGTTGGTTTATGTGTTAGTTTTTAGATGGGAGATGGGAAAGATACAGCAGAGAAGGGAAAATTGCTGGCACCAGAGAAAATGGGGATAATGAAAATTAAGACAAAATTAAGCCAACATTGTAAATTAACTATACCCCAATAAAAATTTAAAAACAAAGCCATTTATTTTAAAAACTTCATGTGCAGTTAAGGTTCAAAAGGGAATATGAAGGAAGGGAAATAACTTTTTTCCCCTACAGTCATGATTTAAATGAGTAAAATTATATTAATCATATGGATATTTTAAAAATTAAGATAGTGTCTTAGAGAAGTTTTAGGTTCAGAGCAAAATGAAGAGGAAGGCGCAGAGGTTTTCCACACCCTCCACCGCTGCACATGCCTAACCTCCCCCATGTTGGTGATAATTTTTTATTCTAGGACACTAAAAGTGTCTGAGTACCTTTGAAAAGTTATTTAGTTTATGCTAAGTTCTGAAGTGAATGATTATCAGTTCCTTCAGCAATTTATTTAAACACCTTATTTGTTTAGATATTAATATGCTGTAGGATTGTTCTGTTGAGTAAATGTTGATTAAAATTTAATATTTTTTTCAGAAGCTCTATTCAGTTATTTTAATTTGCTTCTTATCATTCTTTGCTTTTCCCTAGGAGCCAAAGTTAATGATGTGGTCCCCTGGGTGCTGGATGTGATTTTAAATAAGCACCTTGTCAGTCCCAGCCCACATGTGAGACAAGCAGCGTGCGTCTGGCTCCTTTCCCTTGTGAGGAAGCTCAGTGCCCATAATGAAGTGAAGGTAGGCCGTCTGTAAATGTGATCCAGCTCCACTGCAGTCTGTTTATGAAGTATTTATAATAGGTGGTCAGAAGGGAAATGTGTGGGGGCAACGGCCATTAACCAGTAACAGGTACTTTGAAATAAGCTACACATGAAGGAATGAAGGCTGATACCTGGTATTTATGAACTGGAGGATGATTCTTAACTGGAAGGTGTAAAGTCAGAGGAGGTGGTGAGGACGGGGAGGTTTGGACTGTGTGAATGGACTGCTGTCAGTGGTACGCCTTCAGGTAACTTGGCCACCTTCCCAGATGAGGGTACAGCAGGGTTTGTGACTGCCTCAGGTTGTGAGACTTCACAGGTGGTGTGTACCCCGAGAGCAAGATTCACAGTCTCCCAAGGGGGTAGAGTTTCAGTGTTCTGAATGTCTCTTTTCTTATTTCAGTCTCATCTTAAAGAAATCCAGAGTGCATTTGTTTCTGTTCTGTCAGAAAATGATGGTAAGTTATTGGTAAATATTTGATTTCCAAACTTCTTTAAACTTGTATCTTAAATTTTGAAAAATCTGGATAATGACCATAAGAGAAGGCTACAGGAAACTTGATTCTAATGTACTTATTCATTGTGTGTGTTAATTGCTCCGTTGTGTCCAACTCGTTGCAACCCCATGTACTATAGCCTGCCAAGCTCCCCTGCTCATGGTATTCTCCAGGCAAGAATACTGGAGTGGGTTGCCATGCCCTCCTCCAAGGTATTTTCCTGACCCAGGGATCAAACCCACATCCCTTGCATCTCTTATGTCTCCTGCATTGGCAGGCAGGTTCTTTACTATAGCGCCACCTGAGAAGCCCATTAATTTTATTCATTAATGAATCATTTATTCATTAGATCAGTTTTGCATTTGAAAGTGGAGCCGAGGCTATCTTTAACATGCGTAGCTTCTACTAAATAATAGCTTTCTTCTACTTAGGATTCATTTTTTCCCTTTGTGATTTAAGCTAGGAGAGGGTGCAAATATATGTGTTAGATATTTAAATAGTAGCTTTGTTTTATAAATTGTTTTAAACATGTGATATAATATTGACCTTTCATTTAAAAATTACCTGTGGGTTCTCCTGAAATTGATTACCTCTCACGTGTGCACCTTGCATCCACTGACCGTTTGTCACTGTGCAGTGTGCACTGCATACTGAGGCCCAGCAGGGTTGGCTCGATTTATGATTTGGATATTGTGTGAATGCAGTTCTCATTTACAGGGACTTGGCTGGTGTCCTGTCCACTCAGATGATTTAATACATTTTTTAACAAAATAGGTTGATGGTGTTCTCATATCTTTGCTTTGATATCATTTTTGGTTAATGTTGCAGGTTTATTAAAGTTTTTTTCCCTTGATGGCTAGAGAACAAATTTTTCTGAATATTGTTTTGTCTGACTTTTGTGTAGAACTGAGCCAGGATGTTGCCTCAAAAGGCCTTGGGTTGGTGTATGAATTGGGCAATGAACAAGATCAACAGGAATTGGTTTCTACTCTTGTAGAAACACTGATGACTGGCAAAAGGTACGGTGAACTTGAACACTTCAGATTTGAAACCGCAGGGCAAGTTTTGTACATACCAAGAATATGCAGTGAAAGAAGGAGAGTTCAGCTTTTGATTTTCCTGTTTATTAAGCCTTTTCTAAATTGCAAGTCATCAACTGCTATGCTGTGAACAGCAGTTTAATTATCCAGTGGATACTGTTTAGAAAGTAAATTACTGTTCACAAACATGCCAATAACTCAGGCTTTGAAAACTGAATGATCTCGGGACAGGTAAAGCATTGGATTACAGAAGTACCATAGAGTTGACTCATTGGAAAAGACTCTGTTGCTGGGAGGAATTGGGGGCAGGAGGAGAAGGGGACGACCGAGGATGAGATGGCTGGATGGCATCGCTGACTCGATGGATGTGAGTCTGAGTGAACTCCGGGAGATGGTGATGGACAGGGAGGCCTGGCGTGCTGCGATTCATGGGGTTGCAAAGAGTCGGACACGACTGAGCGACTGAACTGAACTGAAACAGAAATGAAGACAAGAGAGGGCTTGCATGTCCTGCACCTCCTGATCTGTGAAGAGAATCGATTTGTTCTTCCTGGACTTTATTTTACAGAATTCTCAGGCTAATGGGAAGGGCGAGTTGGCTTTTACATCTTGCTCACTGTAGATACTTAATAGGGAATTTGATTTTATCAGTTTACAGCTGAAATGTTTACATTAGTTGAATGGCAGTATGAAAATTTTGAGGCTTATGTAAATTCTTGCTGTTGTTTTTGTTTAGAGCTAAACATGAAGTTTCCGGAGAGACAGTGGTGTTTCAGGGAGGAAGCCTTGGCAAAACCCCCGACGGGTAAGTGTGCCAGATCCACCCATCATTGGAGAAGCCTTCCGTCCAGTGGCGAGGACACTCACCAAGTTGATTTCCAGCCTCGTGGGAAGTGTTGTGTGTTAGCGGAAGAAGGCCCTTCAGAGAAAAAGCATAGATTTTTAGATTCAGTTTCCTAGAAACCAGACTGAGATGGAACTCTATGTGCTGAAATTTGACTGAAGGGGACCTCGGGGTCCTCACCTGGGGAGTGAGGGGGCAGGACGCGGCCAGGAGCCAAGAAGGAGCTGAACTGCTGCCCATGTTTACAAGGTCCTGGCCCATCAAGGAGCCCAGGACAGGACTGGGAGGGTTATTCAAAAAAGTTATCACTCTAGCTTAGAAAAGACGTAGGGAAGACAGAAGTTGTCTTCAGACGGCTCCGTCAGGATCCACAGACTTTGGTGCACAGTGTACTGAAGGATTATTGCCTCTCGTGACGAGGGCTCCACCCGCACGGGCGTCGTGCGTGCCTTAGGTCATTCACCAGCTGTTGCTGAGAACTGAATTAGGCAACTTCTTATTTTCTCTTCACCCTGGTTCTCTGCCTCTGTGGTAAAGAGATAACTCAATTGGAAATTTAGTGAAAATAATTTTAAAATGTCCCAGTGATATTGGCAGTGTAATTTTTGTTAGACTGGAGGTAGAGAAATACATTACTGCGTACTTTTGGTTCTTGTTTTCAAGCCAGGGCCTCTCTACTTACAAGGAGCTCTGTTCTCTGGCAAGTGATCTTAGTCAGCCGGATCTGGTGTATAAATTTATGAATCTAGCCAACCACCATGCAATGTGGAACTCTAGGAAGGTAAGTGGCTGTTGCTGGACAGTTTTATTTTCTTTTTCTTCCCTTCAAATCAAACCTGCCTCACTGGCAGACGGTGACAACTGATAACGCAGTGTGTTTTGTACAAGTCTGTGGTGAGAGAGCGCTATCCCACCCCAGAGCGGGCGTAGTATTGATACTGGACACTCAGTAAATCAGGCTGTCTTCAGGGACAAGTCCAGGAGGGAAAATTTTGTGGTATTTGATGTGCTAATATTTTATTGCAGTAGGTGTGTCTGAGCTACTTCATCTTGCTACTGTGTTTTTAGGGTGCTGCTTTTGGTTTTAATGTAATTGCTGCCAGAGCTGGAGAACAGCTGGCTCCTTTCCTGCCTCAGCTAGTTCCGCGTCTTTATCGTTACCAGTTTGATCCCAACCTTGGCATTCGACAGGCCATGACAAGCATTTGGAACGCACTGGTCACTGACAAGTCGATGGCAAGTATCTGTGAACCCTGGTCGCAAGTTACAGGCGGGGTGCAAACCCAGGCTTACCTTCCTTTCTCCTCTGTATACCTGTTTGTTTAAACAAATAGCCTTTCTTTCATCTTTTTGCTTTCTTCCTCCTTTCAAGCTACCAAAGATGCTCATGGCAACATTTACTGAAACCTCACAAATGGAGGTAGTGAAACGTCTAGTGGGTGGATGGTTAAGGAGATGGCAGTATATCCCCACCAGTGGGAAACTGTGTCGGTAGCGCTGATGCGGTGGAGAACAGGAGGCAGATGAGGAGGCAGGCAGTTACCATGTTTGGCTGCTTCTCATATTCTCTCGCATTGTTAGATACTAGGATTTCCCAGGACTTGCCTCTGAGTACCTTTTTCTCTCTCCGCTTTCTCTTTTGAGATGAGCTCTCAGTTCCAGGGCTTGTAAATGTCACCTTGATTGTGATGGTTCCCAGTCTTATTCTTCTGACCCAGGCACGACTTGTGTTCCTGACTTGTATTGATATATCTCACTGCCTGCTTGACATTGTCACTTGGATGTCATTTCAAAATATGTTAGACATAACACGTTCAGAACAGGACTTAAGAGAAACGGCCTTCCCTTGGGACTTCCCCAGAGGTCCAGTGGTTAAGACACTGTGCTTGCACTGCAGGGGATGTGGGTTTGATCCCTGTTCTGGGAGCCAAGATCCCACATGCCACGTGGCCGAAAACAAAAGCCATCGCAGCCTTCCCGCTCTCTCCTCCGTTCATCCGTTTCCCCAAGCTGCAGAACTGGGCGGCATCTTGCTTGCTGTCTGTCTCATCCCACCCTCAGTTGAATCTAGTAGCAAATTCTGTTGATTCTTCTTCCAAGGTATTTCTTTTCTTTCTTTCTTTCTTTTTTTTTTTTTTGACTGCACAGTGTGGTTTGCAGGCTCTTAGCTCCCTGACTGGGAATCAAACCTGAGCCCGTGGCAGTGAAAGCACTGAGTCTTAACCACTGGACTGCCATGGAATTCTCTGCAAAATATTTCTTGAATCTGCTCTCTTTTTTCCCTAATTCTTCCCTAATGAATACGTTGTCATCTTTCTTTTCTATTTGCCCTCCTTCATTGACTTACTAGCAGTAAAAGTGATTTTTAAAAATGCAAATTGGATTGTGTTTTGGGTTGAAATCCTTTGGTGGCTTCCTAGATCACTTTATTTTTTATTGATTTATCTTTTCAAGCAGATAATGTTTTATTTTAGTTGCTGTTTTTCCAAGGATGAGAGTAGGTCAGGGAGCGTTCCATGGTGAAAAACATGAAAATATCATGGGTTGAATAATATAGTTTCCTTCTGTTATTATTAATGTATTATTATTTATTATTCCATTATGATCAAACACATTTTGTATGATTTCAATCCTTTTAAATGTTTTGAAACACTTCATGATCTTGCAAATAGTGACCCTGGAGAATGTTCCATGTGTACTTTAGAAGAATTTGCATTCTGCTATTATTGAAAAGAAAATGTCTGTTGGATCTAGGTAGTTTATCTTGGTGTTGATCTCTTGTCTAGTTGTTCTTTTTTTCTGGTTTGTATTTCTTTAAAAATTTTTTAAAATTGATTTTCAGTTGGAGGGTAGTTAGTTTACAAGATTGTATTGGTTTCTCCTGTCAGCAGCATAGATCAGCCATAGGTATACGTATGTCCCCTCCTTCTTGAAACTTCCTCCTACCTCCCATCCCATCCCACCTCTCTAGGTTGTCACGGAGCACCGAGTTGAGCTCCCTGTGTCATACAGCAAATCCTAGTTCAGTTAAATAAACCCCATGACCCTTACTGTGTCTTTCCATCCCTAAGCATGATGCAGCCCGTTCCTCTCTCTCTGGTCTGGTGCTGGAAGGCACTGGAGGGTTTCCCTCTGAGGGTTCGATGAGTTCTCTTTGCTCTAGGAGAGTACTTGGTACAGAGGAGTCAGCCGAGATCTCGTAGGCTGAGTTCAGGGTCCAGGCAGAGGCTCTTGAGATGTGAGTGTCATCTCTGTGCATGGAAGATAAAGCCACAGGTGTGGGTGGGATCACTGTGGAGGTTGTCTAGAGACATGGGCTTAGAAAGGCATCAGTTTCTTTAATCTTAGATGAGTTATTCCCTTCTTCTCTTGGTTTTCTTGCATATCAGTGAGGATAACAAAACCTCTCTTACCTACGAGAGTAAAAGTGGAAAAGCTGTAAGTTTTGAAGTTCTGTTATTGTTGTTTACTTGCTAAGTCCTGTCTGACTCTGCGACCCCACGGACTGCAGCATGCCAGGCTCCTCTCTCCTCTACTATCTTCCAGAGTTTGCTCAGATTTGTGTCCGTTGAGTCGATGATGCTGTCTAACATCTCATCCTCTGCTGCCTCCTTCTCTTTCTGCCTTCCCCGCATCAGGGTCTTTTTCAGTGAATCGGCTCTTCATATCAGGTGGTCAAAGTATTGGAGCTTCAGCTTTAGCACCAGTCGTTCCAATGAATATTCAGGGTTGATATCCTTTAGGATTGACTGGTTTGGTCTCCTTGCTGTCCAAGGGACTCTCAAGAATCTTCTCCAGTAGCACAATTTGAAAGCATCAATTCTTGGGTGGTTTGCCTTCTATTTGGTCCAACTCTCACACTGTATATAACTACTGGAAAAACCATAGCTTTTTTGCAAAGTGATATCTGATGTTTGCAAATTGATATCTCTGCTTTTTAGTATGCTGTCTAGATTTGTCATAGCTTTCCTTCCAAGGAGCCACGTGTCTTTTAATTTCATGGCTGCGGTCACCATCCACAGTGACTTTGGAGCTCAAGGAAATAAAATCTGTCATTGCTTCTGCTTTTTCCCTCTTCCTTTTTTGCCATGAAGTGAGGGGACTGGTTGCCATGATCTTAGTTTTTTGAATGTTGAGTTTTAAGCCAGCTTTTTCACTCACCTCTTTTACCTTCATCAAGAGGCTCTCTAGTTCCTCTTCACTTTCTGCCATTAGGGTGGTGTCATCTGCATATCTGAGGTTATTGATATTTCTCCCAGCAGTCTTGATTCCAGCTCGTGATTCATCCAGCCTAGCATTTCACATGATGTACTCACGTATAAGTTAAATAAGCAGGGTGACAATATACAGCCTTGTCATATTCATTCCCAGTTTTGAATCAGTCAGTCACAGTGAATCTGCTGTCAGTGTGTTGTTGTTATCAAATGAAGAAGTGTATAGCAAAACTAAAAGGTTAAATTCATCTTCATTCTGAATAGTCAGATCCTTCTTCATGTTCCAGACATTGTGCAAGGTACCAGGGAGGCAAACACAAGTGAGATGCTGTCCCTGCCCTTGAGGTCTCAGTGTGAAGGGGCAGGACCGTTACTGTGCTGTCTGATATGATGCACTTAAGCAGGTGCCATGGGCATATATGGGGCAGGATCGATGATTCTTATCTGTCAAGGTGATGCCTGATTTGAATCTTGGAGAAATAGAAGTTAGCCAGGCAGGTAGGTGATAGAAGAGCTCGAGGTAATAGGTGCCAGGAAATGGAGGTGAATGAAGGTGAGATAGGACATGAGACCGTGGGAGCCAGAGAGCCGCAGGAGGTCTTCATATCCATACTTGGGTGACTGGACTTTATTATCACACACTGAGGAAAATAAGAGGTCGTGCTTGCATTTTAAGCTGATTGGTTGGGCAGCTTTTAGCAACCAAAGTGGGGAGAAAGTTGTGGACTGAAAGGCCTAGAGAGACACTTAGGCTGTTACATACAGAAACGCAGTGTGGTAGAGATGCATCATTTGATTACTGATAGATTTTGCATTTTTAATTTTATCCTTTTACTCTCATTAGGTGGATAAGTATTTGAAGGAAATTCTTCAAGATTTGGTTAAGAATCTAACCAGCAATATGTGGCGAGTTCGAGAATCCAGGTATCATTTTTGGAAATATAACTAGTCAAAACTGCATTTTTTTCCCCTTCAAATTTCCAAGTTTTATACCTTGTGCAAAAAGAATGAGTTAAAACCACTAAAAAGCATATTTCTGGTTGGGTTAGATCATTAATAACATTCAAGCTATAGCCAGTGGTTTTCCTAAGTTGTCTTAGTTTTTCTAAGTATGATTTATTGGGGTGGCCAAAGTGTGTTCAGAGTTTTCCATGCCACCGTACTGAAAAACCTGAATGAACTTTTTGGCCAGCCTGATTAAAATACAAGATCACTTGTTAAATTAGACATCAGGGTACATTTATACAGTCTCATAACTTTGTAGGGCAGCGTTCATTTATACATAAATAATTTAGGTTTACTGTCTGCTGTGTGCTTGGTAGTGTGTGCTAGGCTCTGGAAGTATATTGCCAAGTAAAAAATGATGATGTGTCATCTGAAGGAGATTATATTATAGTGCGGGACACAGACATTTGATGGCTGTAAACTCCGTATGCCTGGGGTATATCTCAGGCATCAAGGAGAGAGTACTCATAGCTATCTTGGGGTAAAGGGGTTAAGACTACAGGTATAGGCAGAAACCGTATTCTTATCTGATATGAATATTTTGTAGTAAAAGACTGAGCTTTTTTGATCATATATTTGAAACCAAATTATTTATTTTCAGCTGCTTAGCTCTGAATGATTTATTGAGAGGAAGACCCCTAGATGACATCATTGATAAACTTCCAGAAATTTGGGAAACCCTCTTTAGAGTACAAGATGATATAAAGGTACTGTATAAATAAACCTGCATTTATTTGTAGACTAGCATAAATTGGAATTGTCAAGATATGTATGTTATATATTTTAAAATTCAGTATCCAGACAATTTTTTAGAAGACCAGAATTTTCTGAAATTTCCTCCAGAGTCTCAGTCTTGATCTGTCTATGAAGTGGTAAGGTTAGATATTTTTAGGTCTAAATTTAATTACCTTTTTTTAAAAAATAAAGGGTAGCTACTACTTGATTTTCTTTCAGTAGAGATCTTGCGATGCTATTGATGAAGGACAAATAATAGTTTAGAAATAATCCAATATAACTCTACTTTGATCAATTTCATAACGTGGATCAGTCATTCCTAAATAATGTGTCCAGTTTTTCTCTGAATTTTGCCTTGGCAATCTAAATTTTAGATTTTTCAATCTTACAATCAAAATTAGATGCTTCTTCTTTTTTTTTTCTTTATTCATCAGAGATTTTTTAGGTCTTTGAGAATCTTCACATACGTCTTCACACAGTTGCTTTTATAATCAATTTAGTTTCTAAGCTGTTATACTTAATATCCATATTTTTGTATGGTCAAAATAGGTTGTATCTAATTTAAAAAATAATAGTCCATCATGGTAATATGCTCCTTGATGGGCACAGAGCCTAGTGAAAGACTGTTTTTACTTGTTAATGAAAGTAGGGTTTTTCATCAGTTTGTGTAGATTTGGAGGTAGTTTAAATGCACGTTTGGGGGTAGATGAGATGGAAACTCTGACTTGTATGATATCAGACTTCTCTTTTTTTTTAGGAATCCGTACGAAAAGCAGCAGAACTAGCTCTGAAAACTCTGAGCAAGGTGAAAACTCTTAATTAATCTTTTACTGGGGGTGAAGTGGGGCAGGATTCTATGTGACAATGAAAATAATAATTTTTTGTCATATAAAGTGACATTTAGTTGCATTGTAATTGACTTCATGTTACAACCTACTGTTCTTAACCTACTGTTCTTAACGATGAATGGAAGAGTGAAAGAAAGTGAAAGTCCCTCAGTCATGTCCCAACTCTTTGCAAACCCATGGGCTGTAGTCCATGGAATTCTCCAGGCCAGAATACTGGAGTGGGTAGCCTTTCCCTTCTCCAGGGGATCTTCCCAACCCAGGGATTGAAGCCAGGTCTCCCGCCTCGCAGGCGGATTCTTTACCAGCTGAGCCACGAGGGAAGCCCAGTGAATGGGAAACTGGGTGCTATGACATTAGAATACGAGTATTTTAACAAAGTTTATCTCTGGGCTCTTTAAATGGTCGGCTCCTCTGGGCCTTTATATAAGACATGACTTTCTCTTGACTCTGAATCACGCATTACATTTAGATCAAGCATCTGTTCTTTTCATTATTGCTCTGTTTATGTGTTAACCTATCTTCATAGTTATGAGGTTGGCAGCCTTTTTGAAACTAGTTTCCCATTTGTATTTTGTTTCGTGGTTTATCAGGGCCTTCTAATGTGTTCTAGCTGTATACGCCTTGCTGTAAGTCACGTTACTAGTACATAGTAAAACTGGGTTTTAAACCCAGGTGTTTGTTCTTCCACATTTGTGTTCTTGGCCTCTGTGCTGTGCTGCCACCCAAAGGTATTGATGATCATCATGGTGACAATACCTTAAGCCTCTTTCGAGTGCTTTCTTAAATGGTTTCTCATCTCATCTTCAGCTGCTGCCTGTTTGACAAATTAGAAGACCAAAGCTTAGAAAGTAAAATGTGTTACCCGATTTTCTGTTTAGCTGTTGGCAGCCCTAGGACTCAACGCCAGATCACGAGGTCTTCTTTTTCTCTCTGGAATGGTAGAAAGGGTCGCAGCACTTGCTCTCTTCTGTGGCTGTAGGAAGTAGGAAGTGTTTTGTCAGATGAACGCTTTGCCGGATGAGGGGTCTGGTTCACTGATTTCCGTGCTCTTTGTCTGTGAGGTCTGTGTGAAAATGTGTGACCCTGCCAAAGGAGCAGCCGGCCAGAGAACCATTGCTGTCCTCCTGCCCTGCCTTCTGGACAAAGGAATGATGAGTCCCGTGACAGAAGTTCGAGCCCTCAGGTTTGAATCAGCTAATGAGATGAATATACTGGATTTACGTAGTTCTTAGCCATCCGCTAGAAATTGGATTTCTTCAAAGGTTAAGGTTCTGGAACTTATGGAGAAGGGATTTGAGGAGAATCCATTGGGGTGACCCAAGAGCGTGTGTGAGAAGTGGCGAGTCGGAACATTTTTGCAGAGACGTTCCCTTGGGAACGTTGCTTCCGCCCAGCGTTCTGCCACCCAGCCTCAGCCATGAGCGCAGTGCGCTCTTCTCTCGTCACTGGCCTCTGCCCCCCGCAGGCACATCTTGTTATGCCTCTGTTAAGCAAGGTCTTGGGAAGCTTGCTTGTTGATTATATTACTTAGTAACATTTCACCGATTATTAGATTTAAAATAAGCTGTTTACTACCTGTGAAATGTTCAAGAAACATGTATTTAGATCTATATGACTCTTCTAAGTTAAAGTCAGTAGTGAAAGAGTCTAGTTTCGTTTTTTTTTTTTAAACTAGAATACTATCTAGAAACTTCATGAATTCCATTTTTATTTCACTCTTTATTAGATCAAATTAATAGTATCAACACTGTTTTGTGGTAATCAAATAGTTGGTTTGGGAAAGTTCTTTTTAGAAGGATTCAGCTAACAAATGCACAGGAATGATAAATTTAGGATACCACCATTTTGCTGTCATCAGTAAGATGACCCAGGTAATGATCGTAAGTGGCTCTAAGTCCACTGGTGAAAGGTTGATGGGGAGAGTTAAGGTGGATGGTTGGTTTGTGCTGACCAAACTTGAACCCTCTGATCACTCTTCAAGAGCACAGAAAAAGATAAGCATTCTAATGTGATGGGATAGGACATGAGAGACCATCTATGAAAGATTCTTATTTAAAAAAAAATTTGAACTAAACTTGATTTAGCCTGCAGATCTGTATAAGCTACAGAGGAACATGTTAAGTGATAAAGTGATACCATCAGAATACGATGAGTGAGGACAAATAAGTTATAAGAAAAAAAGAGGAAGGAGGGCACTGTGAAAAAAGATTCAGGAAATGCAGTAAATTGCAATGTGTGGATGGACTCTGGATTCAATTCTGTCAAACCAGCTCTTAAGGACATTTGTGAAACCATCAGGGAAATTTGGATATTAGATGATATGAAAAGAATTCTTAATATTTTTTGGGTGTGAAATTATATTCTGATGATGATAAAGAGTCCTCCTTTCTTGGTGACACTTACTGAAGTTAACTTAGGGATTATGCTTCAAAATACTACGACGGCAGGGGTAAAAATTATATGTATGATCTGTATGCATGGTGGATGTATAAGTGAGACAGAATTGGCCAAAGGTTATTAATTGTTGAACTGAGTGGAGAACATAATAGAATTTCACTTATGATCCTCTCTGCTTTCATACATGCGTGAAATTTTCTTTAATCAAAAGTAGAAACAAAATCCAAAAAAACAACACAGAGCTAAGACCAGGCTCTGAACCCAAGGGAGTATGTTCCTTAATGCAGGAAACTGCAGAATATCCTCATGATTAGACTTGTAGGGCTTCTTCTTTTTGTTAAAAGAGCTCGAGAGTTGTGTTTTGTGCGTCTGTAGCATCAACACCCTCGTGAAGATCAGCAAAAGCGCAGGAGCCATGTTGAAGCCACATGCGCCGAAACTCATCCCAGCTCTGCTGGAGTCCCTGAGTGTATTGGAGCCCCAAGTTCTCAATTATTTGAGCCTCCGGGCTACAGACCAAGAAAAGGTGAGTTGACAGCACAGGCGTATTGACAATTATTGTGAAAGGAGAGGCCTGTTAAGATACTGAATAGGTCCTCCAGGGTCCTTGGTCCAAACTACACGACTCAAATGATACTTTCAACACTCTCAAACAACTTGACTCCTATAACCACATGCAGTGGGTTTTTTTTTTAGTAGTGGGGTGGGCAGGGAGAGGCCTCATACACTATTATGTGAAAAATGACACTTCTAGCCAAAAAAATACATCAGTGTTTTTGATACATGTCTGTTTATTTTTTAGGGGTTAAGGCTACACCCTCAGAGTCTTTTTCTATGAACCATTCTTGCCCTGCAAGTCAAGAGGATTTCTAGCTAGACTTTGGCATGGTTCAAAAGTATTTTGCTTTTTACGTATGCTGTAGTTCCCTAGTCTCTTAATCAGAGTGTTGGGGTGTTTTTTTTTCCTTTAAATTACAGATGAAATATATTTATTGTGAAAAATTAAAACAACGCAGAAGTGTAGAAAGGATTCCGCTAGGAGTCCCCTCTTTGGCAGCACAGTGTCATTCCCGAGGAGTCCATGCTGTCAGCAGTTCCCTGTGTCTCCTTTCAAGTTCTTTTGTAGTCACAGGCTACAAAATCAACACACACATAAGTTTAGAAATAGAACCAAGCTACAAAAGTTGTTCTGCAACTTGATTTGTGTTTTTAACAAGATACTGTGTGTGTATGTCGATCTGTTTCATTCTTTTTAGTGCGTGTGTAGTGTTCTATAGTGAGGTTATGTTGAGCTTTTGTGCAGGAGATTTCATAATGTCAAAAGTTACGAATGTTCTGTTTCCCTCCACGTCTGTGCCAGCACTGAATAATCTCAGTCTGATAAGAATCTCATTCTAATTTGCAGCTTCCTGTTATTAGTGTTGTCCATTGTCTTTTCATACTGTGTTAGCCATCTGTATTTACTTTGTGAGTTGTATTGTTTCTTTTCCGTGTTTATTTTTCACTTGTTTATATTTTTGCATTTGTCAGGCTCCTGTCATGTGATTGTAAAAGCTTTCTCTAAGTTCGGTATTCGGTTTTTAACTCGCCTCAACTGCCCTCTTCTCATTCCCTCTGCCTCTGATACTGCTCTTTCTTCTTCAGTCATTCTTCCTCTTTCAGCAGTAATCTTGCCCTTTCCTGTGTTCCCACCTAATAGGTGTTGAGAGTGAAGAAACGTAAACTATAGTCCAGACTTTGCAGCCGTAGGCAAGTCACTTCTGTATGCCTAATTTCTCTTATTATGTCTGGATAGTGTCAGCCTCTCCTGCTCCTTAGTTCTTGGACTAAGATACCATATGAGGGCCCTTTGCATAGTTAAAGGAAAACATGTATAAAAATTAAAAATCATGTCCTAGATGGAAAATTATTTGATCTGTTTATTTACTGGATGGAGAACCTGAGGCTCCGGAAGGCTGGATAACTTGCTCAGAGCCATGCTGGGCTGTGTTCTAGCTGTGGTTAAGACTGAACTGTCGTCTGCATGTCTAACCTGTGATGAGATGCTGCCTTTACATATCTGTGGTTGAATGCAGGACCAAAGAAGTTATTTAGACTTGTGTTTTAATTTGTTGTATCTATATATTCTTTTTAAAAATATTCCTTAATTTGGCAGTCTCACCCAACGGGAGTCTGCGGAGGTTCTTCTTGATTGATCGAATGTCCCTGTATTTGTGTTCTCAGGCTGCAATGGATAGCGCCCGACTCAGTGCTGCCAAATCCTCTCCCATGATGGAAACAATCAACATGGTCGGTGCCTCCTATAATGAGAACGTTTGTCGGCTTACTTTAGAGTGTAATGTTCAGTGTTCAGGTTACAGTGCATTGAATGAACTAGATGTTTAAGGGACGAGTCAAGCAGCTGTTGTGACCCTAGTTTTTCTTAAGAATTCTTTTCTCTTCTGTATTGCTAAAGGAACACGTTCTTTACCCAATACCAGACTCCATTAGTCCAGATTTGTTGTCATGCAAGGAAACAATATATTAAAAGATTTCCCTGTAAATCTGTATCTGTATGTCTTTTGGCCTGCCTGTCTAAAGAAAGGTTCAGGTATTTGTCTCTGCCTGAGCACTGCCTTGGGGACCTAGGAAGGTGTAAGCTGGAGGTGTTCAGAGAAGTAGACAGCAGAAAAGGTAGGGAGAGAGAACTGAGCACCTTTGATAGGTTGTTCAGTTAAAGGAAGGGGATTTGCAGAAAAAAGCTGCTTAGCACCAAGTTTCAAAGTTCCAGTGATTGTGGAGTTGTAGATTAAGAGTCCCTAAGGTCACAAAAGCCGGCTCTCATGTGCCTGCCCTGGAGTGGTTAACTGAGAACTCAGGAGCTACTGGAAATTGTGGTGCCAGGCAGATCACAAGATTAGACAAGAGAAGAAATTTTTCTAGTGCTTACTGGGGAATTATTACCAAAATTTGGTCTAAAGATGTTATATTTTAGTTGGATGATGGGGGAAGAAAGATTAAAGAGATAGAAATAGTTAGCAAACTTCTTATAGATATGTTCATCAGTAATAGAACATAGAGGTTACACTTTCAAAAAAACAGGATCACAAATTCAGCCTAAGAAGTCAACTTTAATAAGATGACTTGGTAGGTCCGTTTTAATCTGGATTGATAAAGAGGAAGTAGACCCAGAGAGATCCTTTCTTCTTGGGTGCTCCTTATTTATTTTCTCCTTTATAAATCGGTGCTTTTTATTATTTTTGTTTCTAATTTTGAACCACTGATAAATGGCTTTCTTGTGTGTAGTATAATGGTGGTTTTAACACTGAAATTAGAGCAAAATTAAACCAGTAGTTTTTCAACTTCATGTCAAAACCAGCTGGGTGCATAGTTGACGTGGGCAGTTTTTTGAGGGGGAGGAGCGTGGCTAGTTCCCTGACCAGGGATCACACCTGCTCCCTCTGCAGTGGAAGCTCAGAGTCTTCACCACTCGACCACCAGGAAAGTCCCGGGCAGTTTTTAATTGAAGATATGGTACTGACTGACTGACTTACTTATTTCCTTAAGTTAACTTTATATTTATTCTCTTCCCAAAGTGCCTGCAATATCTTGATGTATCAGTGCTGGGTGAGCTAGTTCCTAGATTATGTGAACTGATCAGAAGTGGTGTAGGTCTTGGAACCAAGGTAAGCAAGTGTATTTTTTACCAGAGAAATTTGCATCTTCATTAGTTTGGGCCACAAACATAGAATAGACGTCATGTGTGAAATACATTTTTTTTTTTTCTTAAAACCTAGTACTGTTTTACGTTAACTATTTTGTTTCTGTGACTGCATTAGTAACTTAAAACATGTAACTCATTCAGAATATAAAACGCATGACTTACTCAGTAAATATCGTCTCCTCTGTCCATGGGAATTCTCCGGGCAAGGATACTGGAGTGGGTTGCCTTCTGGTCTCTCGGTGTGCATGGGTCTTCCACAGTGCCTTCTTTAATGGCCACATGATACTTATTCTCTTGTGTAGCTGGAACATCATTTATTTTAACCCATCAGGGAATATCTGATTGGTTTTCAGCTCTTTTGATTCTCCACAAAGCACTGTGGTGAATGTCCTTGGATACATCTGAAGCTACTTCCTTTGGTTAAATTCCTAGAACTGGAAATGTTAAAACAAGAATGGACAGGATGGCAGGTTGCCCTCCCAAAAGATCGTTATGAGTCTCCTCCTCACTTGCAGTGTACATTTGTGCAACAAAGGTTCCTGCTGGAAGTCTTGAAGAAAATCTTCATGTTAGTAATTTAAAATAAGAGTTTTTCCTAGGTGGTTTCTTGGAGGGGCTGTTAGGCTTTGCGTGTTTCTTTAAATCTTTGACTCCTAAAACAAAGTTTGATAGAACACTGTGACCATCAAATTTAGACCTTTGCCTTTGTGACCCTGCAGGGAGGCTGCGCCAGTGTCATTGTATCATTAACTACTCAGTGTCCCCAGGACCTAACACCTTACTCAGGTGAGTTTGTCTAAACCGTGTGGGGCGATGTTTTGGTTTGGCCATGTCTTGTGCGACAAGGTTTTAAATGGAAAAATAACCGTCACTGAGCCACGCTTGAGATACTGTGCACTTCTTCTTCCCTCAGGCTCCTCTGCCTCTGCCTTTATCTCTCTTTGCAAGAGGTACAAGATGATCAAGTTTAGCACGTTTTCACTGGTTTACAGATTTTATTTCTTGCTGGTATAAGGAGGTGAAAATATCTCCTCTTCTGTAGGATTTGTAATGTTACATCAACATTTTTATCTTGGATTGATTTCCAGGTGGGGCTGATGGACTTTTGTAAAAGTACCTCACTCTCATTTTTGCAGCTTTTCCCCCGGTATTCTAGGCACAGACTGTTATTTGTTTACTTTTATTTCTTGGACACACTGTGCCATCTGCAGGATCTTACTTAGTTGCCCCTGGTACCTCCTGCATTGGAAGCACAGATTCCCAAAACTGCCAGGGAAGTCCTGATGCAGTTTAATTTTTAATTTTGAACCAAGCAAAGAGAAGCGAATGGATAGTAGAGATGTAACGTGCAAGAGCTCTAGGCTACCATGGAATAAATCAGATACTAACTACAGGTTTAAGTTTGTTTGGGTCCTGGGAACAGAGCAGAGCGGTCGGTCAACCAGGTATCAAGATTTTCCTCCTTTGTTTGTGCCAGGTAAACTCATGAGTGCTTTGCTTAGTGGCCTGACTGATCGGAACAGTGTAATTCAGAAATCCTGTGCATTTGCCATGGGCCATTTAGTTCGGGTGAGTTGAATTTCTTACTTAGTTAAATAAGTATAGTGGCATAGTTATAGAGAAATGACTGGCATCGTTTCTCTTCCAGACCTCACGGGATAGCAGCACTGAAAAACTCCTGCAGAAGCTCAATGGCTGGTATATGGAGAAAGAAGGTACCTTTCTTTTCCTACTTCAGTTACTATTAATTTAGATGTAGACATAAACAGCCTAATGTAACAGGACAAATCAGGTCTTACCCTTTCTGATTTTATGTGCTCTGCGAGGAACATTGCTGGTTGATTTTACTGGTTTGTTTTGTTGTGGTACAAGTTCTGCAGTGGTCTGTTTCAGCCAGTTACTCTTAAAGACAGTACGTGTCATGAAGATTGTGGGCTTTTCTGCTTCTCTTTAGAACCCGTCTACAAGACCTCTTGCGCTTTGACTATTCATGCTATTGGACGATACAGCCCCGATGTACTGAAGAACCATGCCAAAGAAGTTCTGCCTTTGGCATTCCTAGGCATGCATGAAATTGCTGATGAGGAGAAAGCAGAAAAAGAAGAATGTAACTTATGGACTGAAGTGTGGCAGGAGAATGTCCCTGGTTAGTAAACAGTGCCTATGAATTAAACCTGTTTCTTAAGAACCACAGTTGAAATTTATTTTTCTCTTAAAAAAAAAAAAAAAAAACTTTTACTGGAGTATAGTTGAAATAAAATATTGTGTTAATTTCTGCTGTACAGTGAAGTGAATCAGTTATACATACACCCCTTGTATTTTATATTCTTTTCCCATATAGGTCATTACAGAGTATTGAGTAGAGTTCTCTGAGCTATACAGTAGGTTCTCATTAGTTATCTGTTTATATATAGTAGTATATATATGTCAGTCCCAATCTCCCAATTACCCCTCCTGCCAAACGCCCCCAGTAACCATAAGTTTGTTTTCCGCATCCCACTGCTGGAATTTCTAGCTCACTTTTTATTTGCAAACTTCCATATTACTTTTCCCAACACGTTAACACTGTGTGTCCCGTTGGGTTCTCAGCCTGTCCAAATTGCTGAGTTCTCAGGTTGGCACTCAGAGCTCTTTTCTTTCCTCTCTCATTGCTGCCCATGTGAAGAACAGGAACTGCCCTAACACAGCAGAACTTGGCTTATTTCAGTTGAGCATGAACAGTGATTTTTCTGTGGCTCTGAGTAGTATTTTAGAGTAGTGCTTCTCCACTCTGTTTTTCACCCGGACACACATTCACGGGTGACAGCCCGCCTGTGGGCGCATCCAAGTTCATAAAGTCCTGCAGCTGTGAAGACTCTTTACATCCCTCCTTTCTCTTCCTTTCAGAGAGTGATATGATGCAACATCACTGTTGAGTCACTGCTTTAAACTGACGTTCACTGACTTTTATTCCAGACTTAGGGAAAAAAAAATCCATTAGTTTTGGGGGTTGTTTTGGTCATTTAAAAGTTGCTTTAATTTTGCTTTTCATAATCTAGGTTCCTTTGGTGGCATTCGGTTATACCTGCAGGAGTTGATTACCATTACCCAGAAGGCTTTACAGTCTCAGTCCTGGAAAATGAAAGCGCAGGGTGCAGTTGCCATGGCGTCAATTGCAAAGCAAACCAGCTCCCTGGTACCTCCGTATCTGGGAATGATACTGACCGCGTTACTACAAGGCCTAGCTGGAAGAACGTGGGCAGGAAAGGTAAAGGAACCATTCATGCCCAGTTAAACGTAAAGTATCCTTAAAGGATTATGACTTCATCCTTCACTTTTCATTTTGTATAAAAATTAAAATGTTGTTTTTTGGGACAAAAGATGGATGGTTTTTGTGAACCAGACAGATTACCTAGGCAATGGGAAGCCTTGGGTAAACTTTGATTAAATGTGATATTTCATCAGAGTATAACCCACGTGTCCTTGAATAGTGCACAGTAATGCTGGGGGTTGATTTTTATTTATCCTGTTCAACTTTCCAAGATAAGTCTTAAACCAAGCGGTCATCCTTTTGTCTCTGTTGACCTCATGAGCAGACCATCAGGATTGGGCATATGTGAAATTGAGTGGCCAGGCCAGTGAGTCTGAACCCCCGAGTTCAGGATGCACGTCTCTGGGCCTCTGAATGGGTCATTTGTTGCAGATGGTTGCTGGTAGGCTGCACACAGTGACTGTATATGGGGAGCAGGAGACTGTGGCATCGTATATAGGCTGCTTGACATGGTGGAAACCCTGGTGGCCCGTGCAGAGCTGTAAATGAAGTGGGGGCCTCGGAGTCAGAGCCAGTTCTGATTCCATTGTTAATGCTTCTGCCTCTATGCCCTTGGGCAGGTCGGTTCTCTAGGCTTCACCCAGTGGAGATGAGGACAATTATCCTGCTTCCATGGTCTGGAGCAAAACTCTGTGGATGTGCTCGTTAAACGAAAAGTGTGTTATAGATGTGGTGACTGGTTCATTTTTGTTGCCATAATTTTTAGATACTTCTGAGGTAGTTGTAGTCATGTGCAGAGAATGTGAATGACACATGGGTGCTTATCTTTTCCTCTTTCAACCCTTTAGGAAGAACTTTTGAAAGCCATTGCCTGTGTGGTGACAGCTTGCAGGTAAATGTTCCTTCAGTGAATCAGACGCCATTTCTTAAACTGAGCCGGAAAGCCGCAGTCTTTATTAATTGTTAGATGCTTTCGTGTGGGTCTTACAGTGCAGAGCTGGAGAAGCCTGTGCCCGGTCAGCCCAGCACAAATGAAATCCTGCAGGCTGTTCTGAAGGAGTGTGGCAGAGAGAACCCCAAGTACAAGATTGTAGCAATCAGTTGTGCAGGGGATGTCTTAAAGGCCACCAAAGAAGACAGATTCCAGGAGTTTGCCGACATTGTCATACCTCTCATCAAGAAGGTAATGACTGCCACCTTCTTTCAGGTCTCGTTTATACTTTAAAAAATTTTTAAAAAGATAGAAAAGATTTTCCTGTGTCCTTTTTGCACATTTTGTTAGGATTCATGTAGCTGCAAATTGCAGAAGATCCCAAAACATCATGGCTTTAAGCAAGACAGATGTTTGTCTCTCACATACTAGTTTTGGGAGTCTGGCTGTTTACAGCTCCCAGCTCTGCTATCCCTGGGGGGTGGCCACTATCTTCACAGTCCACTGTGTGTCTGCGTTCCAAGCGGGTGATGGCAGAGGAGATGGAGAAAGGATGAAAGGTCAGAGTAGGCACATCAGATCTCTTTTAAGGGGAGCTCCTGGAAACTGTAGCAGGGCCTTTTCACTTCTCCCATTGGTCAGTGCTTAGCCAGATGGCCATACCTGGCTGCAAATGAGGTTGCAAACAGGAATCTTCATTTTAGGTATCCATTTCCCCTCCATGGGATAATGGTGGATTTTTTTTTTTTTTCCAACAAAGCAGAGGGCTTCCCTGGAAGTCCAGTGGTTGTCTCTGGACTTCAGTGCAGGGGGTGTGGATTTGATCCCTGGTCATGGCAAAAAAAAAAAAGAAAACAAAGCAGAAAGATGAGTTTAATGCAGAGATTTCATCCTGAGAGCCAGGAAACTTAGGGCTGTGGGACCAGTGAGTTCCTGAGTCTGGTGTTGGAGTAGACGAATAGTCTCTCTCATGGTGGTAATGAGCCTTGCCTTGCAAGTCTGTGCAGCAGCCAGCCCAGGCATCCCAGAGTGAAGACAGGGAGCTCACTGTGCCACTGTTGACTGCTTTTGCTGCAGATTGGGGGACTTTGATCAAAAATGGACTTTGATTTCTTTTGGATAATGAAGTTCTTGTTTTTAAAGGTTGGACACTGATTCAGAGAAAGAAGGGTATGGTTTACCAATTTTTTTTTTTTTTTTGATGACACAAAATATTTTAAATAACATTTTTATTTGGTTTCTTGTGTTGCTGCTATTTTGCAGTTGTAAAAAAATTGTTTAAATAATTTCTGTTACATACATAATGGTAGTGTATGGATTTGGGAGACCTGTATTTTAAATGCATTATTTCGCCAGCCAGCTGGACAAGTGACTTCCTAGCTTGTTTCCTTATCTTATAAAGACAGAGTTTGGATTTAGATCATTACTGAGTTCTTTCTCCTTTAATTCCATCATTGTAATGCCACCCTTTCTGTGTTGTGCTCAAAATACTATATATATGATAAGTTTTATCACCTTTGCCCACAGAGGCCTTTACAGGATCACCCAAATTTATTGGAGAGATGTAGTCTTCCTGTTCGAAATTCTTTTAATGAATAGAGTGACCTATGGTAGAGAATTTAGCATTTAATTCCTGGTTAATATCTCATACTCTGGTACCCTGAATGTTTTAATAGTATACTTGTAACTTCAAAGAAAAAAATTTTTTTAATTTGCTTTCTTTTTTTTTTTTTTTGCCTTTCAGAACTCACCTGAAAGCATTGGAGTCCGGACAACCAAAAATGAAGATGAGAATGAGAAGGAAAAGGAGCTCCAGCTGGAATCTCTGCTGGGAGCCTTTGAGAGCCTGGGCAAAGCCTGGCCCCGAAGTGCGGAGACCCAGCGTAAGCAACCGAAGCTGCCTTTCAAGAAGGGCTGCTGTAGTCAGGAGTTGCTTCACGAGAGCAGAGGCGTTCTGTGTGATGATTTATAGCTGCAGTTTGCTGTAGAGCCTGACTGATGAATAGAGAGGATTATCCAATATAAATCTTACCTCTATGTTGACAAATAATCTCATTGACTATTAATTTCATACAGCTGCTGTAACATAGTCCTGCAGGCTGGGTGGCTTCTTTTCTCAAAGTCTGGAGACTAGAAGTCTGAGATCAAGGTATCACCAGTGTTGAGGTTTCTTTTGGGCCCTTTCTCCTTGGCTTGTAAATGGCCATCCATGTCTCTGTGTTCTAATGTTCTTATATCTTATTACCAGTCATCTTGGATTAGGGCCCTAATGGTCTCTTTGAAAATCATCTCCCAGCACAGTCACATTCTGAGATACTTGGGGTTATTAGGACTTCAACATGTGAATTTGTGGGAAATGGCAACCCACTGCAGTATTCTTGCCTGGAGAATCCCATGGACAGAGGAGCCTGTCAGACACAGCTTAGCAACTAAACCACCATAACAGCTGTGATACATTTTATGTAGATAATTTGACTATAATAAGAATTCTCTTGGTCTTGTTTATGGCACTGTGTTCGGAGAGATCCATGGAACTTATTAGTGGGGTCTCTCTGTCTCAAAATTAATGGCCTCGTTACTCAACCTTTAGTAAGCAAATGAAATCTGTCTGCCTGAGAAACTTGTAGTTTTCTGAGAGATTTGCAAAATTGAGCATAATCTTTCCAAGTGAAAAGTGAAAGTTGCTCAGTTGTGTCTGCCTCTTTGTGACCCCATGGAATTCTGCAGGCCAGAATACTGGAGTGGGTAGCCTTTCCCTTCTCCAGGGGATCTTCCCAACCCAGGGATCAAACCCAGGTCTCCTGCATTGCACGTGGATTCTTTACTAGCTGAGCCACAAGGGAAACCCAAGAATACTGGAGTAGGTAGACCCCTTCTCCAGCGGGTCTTCCCAACCCAGAAATTGACCTGGGGTCTCCTGTATCGCAGGCGGATTCTTTACCAACTGAGTTATCAGTGAAGCCCAAGGTTTAAATAAATGGTAAACCTTTACTCGCGGGTTAGGTTGTAGTTAGTAGGAGTTTGCCTTGTATTGGTTCTTGCAGTGTATCCTACATCTGAATATTCCTGAATCTTATGAAAAGCATCACTGACTCTGTGATTCAGTTCAGTTCAGTCGCTCAGGTGTGACTCTTTGCGACCCCATGGACTACAGCACACCAGGCTTCCCTGTCTATCCCCAACTCCAAGGGACTCTCAAGAGTCTTCTCCAACACCACAGTTCAAAAGCATCAATTCTTTGGTGCTCAGCCTTCTTTATGGTCAGGTCTCACATGCGTACATGACTACTGGAAAATCCATAGCTTTGATTAGACGGACCTTTGTCGGCAAAGTAATGTCTCTCTGTTTTTTAATGTTTTGGATGTATCTAAAATCACACTTAAGAGTGTCATTGAGCCTTGCCATCCTTTGTGTGAACTTCAAAAAGTATATTTGCTTTGTATAGGATGGGTTTCCCCAGAGATACAGATTTGTAAGAGGTTTTATTTCTTGGTGTTAAGTTTGGACTACAGTGGAAGCCCACTTATTTGATTTCATTAGGGCTCTTAATTTTTGCTTGATAGATGGAAAAAATTCAAATAGGGAGTTATATAAAAAGATGATACATATACAAGGCAATCATCAGTTCAGTCACTCAGTCATGTCTGATTCTTTGTGACCTCATGAATTGCAGCACGCCAGGCCTCCCTGTCCGTCACCAACTCCCTGAGTTCACCCAAACTCAGTATCCATTGAGTTGGTGATGCCATCCAACCATCTCATCCTCTGTCATCTCCTTCTCCTCCTGGCCCCAATCCCTCAAGGAATAGAGATGTACATTCATATACCAGTTACAGGGGAAGGGCAAAGGCCTTTGAGAATTTGTTCCACACTGGCTTCTCATATACATCTTACTCTTAATATATCATCTTCAATTTCTGGTTTTATTTCCTTTTTTTGTTTTTGGTTTTATTTCTTTATAGTGGAGAAAGAAAGCACAATTTCTTAGGAAGCAGTTCAAATGCAGAATCTAGATTCTTAACCCCTATCCATCTTTACATTTGTGAACCTTACTAAATTCTGCAGCATTTAAAAAATAACTACTTTGTTGAGTGTTATGCTCTTGTTTCATCACTTAGCAAAATATTAATTACATAATTATAATAAGAGTGCAGTTGGCATAACAGATTTGGAATAAAGCACCATTGACTCTAGTTAAGTCTGCAATATGCATAAGCTTGTGAGTGTTCAGCAAGGACCCCCCGGCCTCCAGAGACCTGCTTTCTTTGGCCGTCATTCATGGTAGTTTACAGGGAAAACACAGTGTGGTTGACTCTCTGTCAGTTTTGTAGAGAAGGATATTGCCTTGACAGTGAATAGTTTTAAGTTTTGAACAGTTATATACGATTTGGGGGGGGGGGGCATATTTCTGATCAAGGAAGTTTGTGGGAATTTAACAGAATCATGCTGAAGTGTTTTTGAAATTTCATGGCTTTAATTAAAGACATTTGTGTTTTTTTTTTTTTCACTTTTTCCTCTCTCCCTCTCTCTTCCACTTACCTCCCAACCCCACCCTCTCTCTGTTTGTCCGTCTCACCCTCTCTGTTCTTTGTTTCTCTCACTTGCTCTGTCTCTTGCTTCTTCATACTCTCTGTCCTGCTCTGTCTCAATCTGTCTTTTTTCCCAGGTTGTTACCGTCAGGAGTTGTGCAAACTGATGTGTGAACGGCTGAAACTCAGCACATGGAAAGTGCAGCTGGGAGTCCTACAGGCAATGAATGCCTTTTTTCAGGGGTAATTCGTTTCATAGTTCAGTCATAAATTTTACTTTCCCTTTCCCCTTAGCATTTTATGTGTCATCAGTGGAATTCTTTTAAATTTCAAAAAGCTAAAATGACATCTAAAATAATGCATACAGATAGGAATTGTTTGTGCCAGAAAGGCTTTAGAATGTTTCTGAAATAACTAGTATTTGGATCTTGCTTTCTGATTTGTACAGATTAATGCTTTTAGAAGAAGAACATGCAGATCCTGAGGCTCTGGCTGAAATTCTCCTTGAAACTTGTAAATCAATCACATATTCTTTAGGTGAGTGGTAAACTGATATGGTAAAGAGTCTGCCTGCAAGGCAGGTGACCCTGGTTGGATTCCTGGGTCAGGAAAATCCGCTGGAGAAGGGATAGGCTACCCACTCCAGTATTCTTGGGTTTCCCTTGTGGCTCAGCTAGTAAAGAATCCGCCTGCAATGCAGGAGACTTGGGTTCAATCCCTGGGTTGGGAAAATCCCCTGGAGAAGGGAAAGGCTACCCGCACCAGTATTTTTGGCCTGGACAATTCCATGGGGACCCAAAGAGTTGGACATGACTGAGCAGCTTTCACTTTCACTTTCAAACTGACATGGATAAAGGGGGTTTTCATTTTAAAGCTCAAATATGTCCTACCTTGTGCTGGGAACTAGATTAATGGAACCAACTACTGAACTCTTCTATTTAATAGACTCAATCTGTGCCCCCAAAGTGGAAAGTATTAACCTGAAACTAATTAGGATTTCAACACCTAGATTAGAAAAACCTTTGTGATCAGTATTTTTTAAAACCTTGTATTTGGAAATAATTTCAAACTTAGAGAAAAGTACAGTAATAGTGCATATGATACTTTTATATGCTTTACCCAAAGTTACCTGTTAACATTTGTGCCAGTTACTTTGATTTGCCTTCTGTACACATATAGTACTTTTCCCTGAACATTTGAAGGTATATTGCTTACATCCTGCCCCTTTTCTCCTAAGTTCTTCAGTGAGCCTGCTTTTACATAATCATAGTATAGTTACCAGCTTTAGATAGTGTAACGATGCAGTATTTTTAACAATTCATATTCTAGGTTTTCAGTTGACTCAGTAATTTTTTTACATAATTTTTTCTTCCTCTCCTTAAGGAATCTGGTTCAGTCATTTAGTGCATTTATTGATAGTTGTCATGTCTTTTTAGTCTCCTTTGATCTGGAATGGTTCCTCAGCCTTTTTCCATCTTATATGACATTGGCAATTTTGAAGAAAAGCCTCGGCTTGTCCCGCTTGAAAACCAGCATGTTTCTCATTTGCCACTTGTCTGGTGTTTCCTTGTGGTCAGATCGGGGTTATGAGTTCCCAGCTGTGCTTCTCTGTATGGGGTGGTGTGTCCTCTCCCATCAAGAGGCACACTGTCCATCTGCCCTCACTGGTGAGGTTAATTGTGATGATCCAGTCAAGGTATTACTCCGTTTTCTCTGCTGTATGGTTACAGTTTTTTCGCATTCTGTCTGGTAAGCAGCCTGCGGGAGAACATATTTTAAGACCATTCGAATAACTGATCCTCTTCAGAACTGTGTCTTCTAAAGCAGTCTGGGAGAAGACATTTTAAGACCACGTACATGTACTGCTGGTTTTCAAAATACCTCCTCTAGGTTCAGCATGCACTGATAGGTTTTCCTGAGCCAGCTTTTACTAAGGGGATTTTCCAACTCTAGCACTTCCTCTACATTTACCCTTTGACCCCTGATATCCTCTCGTAAGCCAGGTCCCTCTCCTGAACTCTTTATTAATCTGTTATCTACATTGTTTCATGCATCCCTTTATTTCCCTATTAGTTTATAATTACTTTCCTGAACTAATTTGTTGCTCAAATTATCCCAGATTTGGCCAGTGGAAGCCCCTTTGAGCTGACTCCTATGTCCGGTTGTCAGCTCACCACCATTTTTTAAGCACTTGTGTACTTCGTAGCATAGCAACCTGTTATAACCTCATTTTGTTCTTTCTTTGACTCAGGTCTGGTTATGTGTTAGTTTTTTCTCTAGACGGTTTCACTGTGAGCTAGATGCTCCATGTAGAGGAGAGACCAAGGAAGCATACTTCAGTGATGATCCTTGGAGGTAGCCACATGGTTTTGGATAAAGAACTGGCAGCTAAGAAACTAGTCCTTGTGGGGTCGGGTCCTGGCCAGGGGTCCCTGAGTTGGCTCTTTACCCCTGGGTTGTGTTGTGTTCTTTGCTAAAATGAAGAGGCGATGAAAACCTTAAGACTTTTCTTAGGTATCCTATGAGGTCAGTATGTGTTTGAGATACTGTCTTTTGATTTCTGACTTCTAAAATGGGTCCTTTAAATATTGCCATTTATTATGGAGATTGGTATATTTCACTGATGGCTTTTTTTTTTTTGAAGTAAGGAATATGGACTTGTAACATATTTCTAGTATTTGATGATAATTGGCAAAGGGATGCTTACTTAAGAATAGGTATATCTTTTTCTGAATTTATAATTTCTGAATGTCTTTTTTTTGGTAACATTAACTTAATCTTAAAAGTACTGTTTGTAAGGCATATAAAACGAATAATGTGAACTATATGATTTCCTTCTTAGAAAATAAGACCTACTCATCTGTGAGAACAGAAGCTTTATCTGTGATAGAATTGCTGCTTAAAAAACTTGAAGGTGAGTTCTCGATACTTCTGATTGGAGGACCAGAAAGCCAAGGAGACATGATGGCAGATGTTTTAGGAAATTTTTTAATTTTCTGTTTTTATTTTTAATGAAGCATATATTCCAAAATGTAAATTAATATATTTGTACATGAAAGTTGAATATACATAGCTAAAACCTTCAAACTTTATGAAGTGTTAAATTTGGTACACTTCTATTTTATATACTTTTAATGCACTTTGAACAATGATTATCCCAATAAAGTTTTAGTTTCCAACACAAAAAACCTCAAATAGCCAAAGCAATCTTGAGAAAGAAGAATGGAACTGGAGGAATCAACCTGCCTGACTTCAGAATATACTACAAAGAAACAATCATCCAGACAGTATGATATTGGCACAAAGACAGAGATATAGATCAATGGAAAAAATAGAAAACTCAGAGATAAATCCATGTACCTATGGATATCTTGACAACAGAGGCAAAATTATACAGTAGAGAAAAGACAATCTCTTTTACAAGTGGTGCTGGGAAAACTGGTCAACCACCTGTAAAAGAATGAAACTGGAACACTTTCTAACACCATACACAAAAATAAACTCAAAATGGATTAAAGATCTAAATGTAAGACCAGAAACTATAAAACTCCTAGAGGAAAACATAGGCAGAACACTCTTTGACATAAATCACAGCAAGATCCTCTATGACCCACCTCCCAGAGTAATGGAAATAAAAGAAAAAATAAACAAATGGGACCTGCTGCTGCTGTTGCTGCTAAGTCGCTTCAGTTGTGTCCGACTCTGTGCGACCCCACAGATGGCAGCCCATTGGGCTCTACCATCCCTGGGATTCTCCAGGCAAGAACACTGGAGTGGGTTGCCATTTCCTTCTCCAGTGCATGAAAGTGAAAAGTTAAAGTGAAGTCGCTCAGTCGTGTCTGACTCAGCGACCCCATGGACTGCAGCCTACCAGGCTCCTCCGTCCATGGGAGTTTCCAGGCAAGAGTACTGGAGTGGGGTGCCATTGCCTTCTCCGAAATGGGACCTAAGTAAATCTAAAAGCTTATGCACAACAAAGGAAACTATAAGCAAGGTGAAAAGGCAGCCTTCAGAATGGGAGAAAATAATAGCAAATGAAATAACTGACAACGAATTAACCTCCAAAATGTGCATGCAGTACATGCAGCTTAATACCAGAAAAATAAATGACCCAATCAAAAAATGGGCCAAAGGACTAAACAGACATCTCTCCTAAGAAGACAGAGAGATGGCTAACAAATGCATGAGAAGATGCTCAACATCACTCATTATCAGAGAAGTGCAAGTCAAAACCACAATGAGGAACCACCTCACACCAGTGAGAATGACTGCTATCAAAAAGTCTACAAACAATAAATGCTGGAGAGGGTGTGGAGAGAAGGGAGCCCTCTAACGCTGTCGGTGGGAATGCAGACTAGTACAGCCACTATGGAGAACAGTGTGGAGATTCCTTAAAACACTGGAACTAGAACTGCCATACGATGAAGCAAGCCCACTGCCGGGCATCCACACCAAGGAAACCAGAACTGAAAGAGACATATGTAAGCCAGTGTTCATTGCAGCGCTGTTTACAATAGCCAGGACATGGAAGCAACCTAGATGTCCATCGGCAGATGAATGGATAAGAAAGCTGTGGTACATATACACAATGGAGTATTACTCAGCTATCAAAAAAAGCACATTTGAGTCAGTTCTAATGAGGTGGATGAAACTGAAGTGAAGTAAGTCAGAAAGAAAAATACCAGTACAGTACATTAATACATATATATGGAATTTAGAAAGATGGTAATGATGACCCTATATGCAAGACAGCAAAAGAGACACAGATATAAAGAACAGACTTTTGGACTCTGTGGGAGAAGGTGAGGGTGGGATGATTTGAGAGAATAGCATTGAAACCTGTATATTACCACATGTGAAGTAGATGACCAATCCACGTTCAATGCATGAAGCAGGGCACTCAAAGCCAGTGCCCTGGGACAACCCAGAGAGATGGGGTGGGGAGAGGTTTCAGGATGGGGGACGCATATACACTACACCCGTGGCTGATTCATGTCAATATATGGCAAAAACCACCACAACATTGTAATTAGCCTCCTCCTGAATATTCATTGGAAGGACTGATGCTGAAGCTGAAACTCCAACACTTTGCCTACCTGATGTGAAGAACTGACTCATTTGAAACTGTCTCTTATACACATCTAGGAGAGTAATTAGCCTCCTCCTGAATATTCATTGGAAGGACTGATGCTGAAGCTGAAACTCCAACACTTTGCCTACCTGATGTGAAGAACTGACTCATTTGAAAAGACCCTGATGCTGGGAAAGATGAAGGCGGGAGGAGAGGGGACGACAGAGGATGAGATGCTTGGATGGCATCACTGACTCAATGGACATGAGTTTGAGTGAACTCCAGGAGTTGGTGATGGACAGGGAGGCCTGGCGTGCTGCAATCCATGGGGTCACAAAGAGTCTGACACGACCGAGCTGCTGAACTGAACTAAAATTAATTAGTTAAAAAAAAAACGGTTTCGTTTCTATAGTGAATCTTGAGTTAATCTTGGTTAATTACACCTCGCAGCTGACGGTGGCGGGCAGAACTCACTGCACATGTCAGTAAACAGACGCACTGAAAAGTGAAGTTAGGAAAACATTTAACAGTTAACTTCCGGAATCATCCAATTTGATCGCAGTTTTCTTAGTGGATTTTTAAAGCTGTCTTGCACAGAAGCGAGTTTATCTAATGGTCTGTTCCGTCACTGGTAACAGGAGACTGGTAGCATTTCTCCAGTAGTGTGTCTGCTACTGACTTCACAAGGAGGCCTCTTTTCTTTTTTTTCTATTTCTGGTTTTTGTTATTGTAGCCATACGAATAAAGAATGAGGAAGTTGGAACAGTTTTCTGTAGAGCCTTATGTATTCGCTGTTTCTCATTCTGTTTCTGACCTTGCCTAGCAATTAAAGCACCTCTCAAGGCTCCATAAAATAGGCTGTTTAGATTTCAGTAGCATTGCACACCTCATAATCCCATTTTCCTTGTTGAAATGAAAGCTAGGAACTTAGATATATCCCTGGATTCTCAGGTTTGCCACATATGTATGCGTACATTCTAGATGAGGAAAATGAGGCTAAACAGTGAAATATCTAGCTTGAAACTCCATCACCAGAACGTATCAGAACCTCATAAACAAGATTTAGTATCTGACACACTTCATGAATTTCTAAAATTTTGAGCATGCATGTAGTTCTTGTATGCTTCTCTTAAAGGTGTAATGAAGTGTCATCTGTTCAAACTGTCTCTACAGTTTTCAGATGTATTGATTTTTTTTTTTTTTTTTACTGAGCTTATCTTACAGAGATATATTCAGCTCAGTTGCTGCAATGGCTTTTTGTCACTGTGCCCTGTCTCCCGAGTGGCTTCAGTGTCCCTTCATTCTCTTTGTCCCAGCAGCTCTGGAGGCAGAGGATGAAACCCCCTGATAGTCCCTCAGGTTATTGTCAATAATTAGATTCTGAGACAACTATTAAACCTGTGATCATTATATGCGGGACAGTTATTGCATTTACTTCAGGGATAGGATGTGTGGCATAAAAGCAGAAAGAATAATTTTGGGTTTTCTGCTTGCTTCTTCTATAAGGATTCTTTTGTGTTTCTTTTTTCCATTCAGAATCGAAACAGTGGGAAAGTTTGACCCCTGAGTGCAGAGTGGTCCTGATTGAGTCTTTAGGAACCATGGAGACAGACAGCAGACCTGAGCTGCAGGAGAAAGCATCGTTACTGAAGAAAACACTTGAAAATCTGGAATAAATTAGAAGGGGAAGAAACAAAACAAGTGCCATGTTCATTGGGGTTTGAAACGGTGGTGTTCTTTGAAAAACCAAGTGGGGAAAAGTAAAGATTAATCTGTAGCATGCATCATTCCTTGGCTGAAATAAAAAAAAAATGCCTTAAATTTTGTTCCTTATTAGCTTTATTTTACTCGATGTTTTAAAAGTATCTGGACTGGATAAGCTAAATGGAACCTTGGATGATACTTGAGAGGTGGTTGCAGGTGAAACTGACAGAAGTAGCTGTTGAAAGAATTAGAACTGTTATTAAAGGGATAGACAAAGTCACAGCGGAAACCTGCATAAAAATCTTAGAGCTGCATCCAAATTTTATCAAGTCCTTTCAGGAAGAGGGGCTGTGTAAATCGCTTAGTTTAACCCCCTTCTGTAACCTGAAGAAATAGGCTATGAGATGATGTAGTTTCTGTTCGGAGGCCTGTGCCGAGGCTGGAACCTGCATGTTTGTTGACCTACCCAGGACACTTTTCTTTTACACCCTGCTGCCAATCAGTGCTAACCTTGATCTACCTGAGAAATTCCCAAGATGAGAAGGTACAGCCGTCCTGGCACCAGAACTGAACTGACCCGTTATATAAGCACTCTTGGATTCTTGAAGTTCAGAAGCTGAACGTTTGTCTTATCATTTGTTTAGATGTTGGCTTTTAGAATGGTTATCTACCAACCTTATAGATTAAGAGGGAGGGGAAATTCAGTTTTTATGCGATAATTCTAATCATCCTTTTACAAGCAGATGAAGGTAGATTAGGACAAAAGTGTTCATTCTGTGGTGTGTATTTTGCAAAACTCCAACCAACAATGATATTGTAAGTGCTTTGGTTTAGATGATTTGTAATCTCAAAACTCTAAAGGCAAATTAAAATTTTCTACCCACTTTTATGCTAATAATATGACTGTGGGACAGAAAGAGAACCATTTTAATTAGCCATCTGGGAATAACATGATATTATTCAAAGTAATTGCAGCTAGGGATTCTTTCTTTCCTTATACTGCTCATACTCCTGCCCAGGGATGTCAGGTAAAGGGGAAAGAAGTTTAAATAAGTGTTTATCAAGGTGAATGGAGAACCCTCTAGCTCACCTTGGATTCCAAGCATAAAACTGACTTTCACTCAATTCTGACCCCTTACTGATGTTAACAGCAGGGTGGAAATTCCATGTTGTTAATTTTGGGGGCCTCTATTAACCGAAGTGGAGCTTCCCAAGTGGCGTTTATGGTAAAGAATCCATCTGCCAATGCAGGAGATGCTAGAGACATGGGTTCTATCCCTGGGTTGGGAAGATCCCCTGAAGTAGGAAATGAATTTTCTTGACTGTGACCCATAGTCAAAGTAACTTTTTACATCATGACTCAGAACTCTGTGTGTTTGTGTGTGTGTGAGACAGAGACAGAGGACAAATAGAAAATCTTTAACTTAAATGTTTTGTGAAATGATATACTCTTAAGTGTGATCTGCTTTGATCTCTCCCCACCAGCTCCCCACCACCATTCTGAATGCCCTTCAGACCCACTAAACTCATTTTCGGACTCATAAATGGGTTGTTATTTATAGTTTGAAAAACACTGCCCTAGATAGTACCTAAGCCTAGCTGTATATGCTATGCTTTGGGGTTGCTTCTGATTGGAAAAGGAGTTTACAAATGAAAATTTAAGTGTTTATTACCAAAATATCCTCCTAGCTGATACTAAATATAAGTGTGAGTTTTGGCAGCATCATGAATTTTAAGTAAACTGTCGTGGATTTCCACTTGAGAGTGGTGTGTGTTTGATGAAGAAAAAATAAACCCCATTTTTTAGAAAGCTTAAGTCCTCATGGGACTTGGTGTTTTTCAGATCAGTATTTCCCCTTCCACTAAGTGCCCTCTGACTTTTTCAGTACCTGGGATACTCTTCCTGGCAAGAATGCAGTGTAGATCAGGTATTATCAGAAAGTAAGAGTGTAAGGGCAAGAATTGTGCTCTTGGCTCGTATCAAGTTTAAAACCTCATCAGATTTTATGCTTTTTAAACTTTTTGTTACTCAATAATGGGAATTTCCCATGGTGCTGAGAGAGGTGCTAAGATACTTGAACCGTAGTGCTTAGTGCTATTGAATTAATTTGTTTTAGTTTTCTAAGCACATTTCTAAGTTTTACGCTTACTGCCTTCCTCTTGACCAGCCAAGTCACTTGCACAGCTAGTGGCGTTATTCACGGTCTCCCGATGCAGCTTGTGTGGGTGTGCGTATGCACACATACACTTATTTAAAAGAGTTAATCACTGAGAGTTTGTAATTGTGGAATGGTGATACTGGTGAACAAATGGCAAAAGGACCTGTGAACATCTATATCTTTGGCCTTCACTTTCCAATGCTATCTGAAACGGATCTTTATTATTTTTTCCCTAGGAACATTCAGTATTACTCATCACATAAGCAACTGATTTAGAGGGTCTACTGAATTCCTTATTCCTGGAATACATATCGTCACAAATTTAATTGATAATGTGAAAAGGAGGTACCTGAAATTTGGCAACTGGAAATCAAAACAAAGTTTAAAACTGTCTTTTTGGTGATAAAGAGCAGCCGTTTCTTAAATGTTTGTGTCCAATTTACAATTGCCAGTGTGTCTGCCTGTAATACAGCATACCTGCACAATAAAATCCGAGTGCCACCGAATCCCCGTTGCTTTACCCTCCCATCCTTTACTTGTGTGTTCACTGATGAGAAAGCAAAGAAAAAAAAGATGTGACTCTGTCGGTCTGTGCTTTAGTAGCAATTGCACTGTGTGAACACTGTCTGCCCATTGGGGGAGGTTCCTATCTGCTGCTGCCACAATATATTCATGCTGCTTGTGAAGTACAGGGAGTTGTTTTGACACTGGCACCCACTGTAATGTACAAACTGTTGTTAATGGATGTATATGTAACAGATTTTTGTATTTTATATGCAAAATCTTCATAGAATCCTCTGCAATATGTACTGAACTAGCGAAGCATGTGATAGTCTTGAAAGGAAAATCCTTCTGATGCTCAAGGAGATATTAAGTGGTAAATAAAAGCTGCATGATCAGTTCTTTGAAGTGGTCCATTAATTTTTACTGATTCTCTTGGAAAAGAGTTCAACTTCCAAGACATTGCTTAGTTACTCTTTAAAGACCAAAAAAAGGTCCTACTACCTGCCATATTCTGAGCTACTTCTAACCAAGCAGAAATTGTTGGCTTAAGTGTCTGGGAATTTCAAGGCAAAATAGAAACAGGCAAGACACCTGAGTAATTCCTGTCAAATACCTGGAGAAATGCAATCATTGAAAGATTGGATTTTTTGATAAAAGTAATCCCAGATGTGGTTCTGCTTTTGATCAAGATTAACATACCTGACTATATACATAAAATGTCAGAGATTTGGTTTCATCCTATATTGTAAACGGACACCAAAAGTTTTAGGCTGTGGAAGATAGGCTTGAAGGTGAGTAACTTGCTCTTTCTGTCATAGCAGATAACAAGCCTTAGATGCTCCCTTTTCTGTTATGCTTTTCTTTCTTTTTCCCGTCAAGCTAGTTCCAGATGAACTGATTAGAATAACAGTTGGGTTTTTTTTTTTTTTTTATTGGAACGTTCACAACTAGAGATATGAAAATCACTAAAGGAAAAATCTCATTGTTAAAGGCAAATATACAGCGAAGGTAGTAAAGCAACCCTTTGTAAAGCTAGTAGGAAGGTTAAAAACGTAGTAAAATCATCTAAATCCACAATAAGTTAAGGGATACACAAAGCAAAAATGTAAAATATGTAAATAGTAAATGTGGAACAGGTAAAAATGCAGAGTTGTTAAAATGCATTCAAACTTAAGGGATCTACAGTTTAACCATGTATTTGTATAGAGTGTTTATAAACATAATAGCCACAAACCAAAAAGTATATAATAGACACCCATACAGAAAAAAGAAATCCAAACAGTACTAAAGATAGTCATCAAATCACAAGGAAACAGAGCTAAAGAAAAAGAAGAAACAACAGCTACAAACCAACAAAATATCAGTAAGTACATACCCATCAATAATTACTTTAAATGTAAATGGACTAAATGCTCCAGAAGACAATAAAAGTGAGTGGATACAAAAACATGACTTGTAAGTGAATAGCTGAGATATTCATGAGGTGAGGTGAAGTCTCTCAGTCGTGTCCTACTCTTTGCGACCCCGTGGACTGTAACCTACTAGGCTTCTCTGTCCATGGGATTCTCCAGGCAAGAATACTGGAGTAGATTGCCATTTCCTTCTCCAGGGGATCTTCCCGACCCAGGGATTGAACCCAGGTCTCCCGCATTGGAGGCAGACGCTTTAACCTCTGAGCCCTAAGAGCTCAAAACTGAAGACCATCTAAATGTCTATCAACTAGTGAATAAGCCATTGTGATTTACACAGTGGAATACTCAATACTGATGAATATAAACATGAAGCAGTATGCTAAGTGATGAGGCTGTTTATTATATAATTCTATTTATATGAAATTCCAGAAAAGGCAAAACTAGTGACAGAAATCAAATCAGTAGTTGGGAGGCATAGGATCAGAGGAGATTGCAGATGGGCACAAATTAAGGTCTTAGGTGTTGGGAGTGTTCTATATCTTGATTATGGTCATCAACCAAATTGTGTTTCTAATGTATTTAAAACCCCATGGACAGAGGAGCCTGGTAGGCTACAGTCCATGGGGTCGCAAAGAGTTGGACATGACTGAGCACACTTTCAACGTATTTAAAACAGCTCTCCTTGTCCACAAAATTAGATTTAACCCATTTCCGTTCAGTTCAGTTGCTCAGTCGTGTCTGACTCTCTGCGACCCCGTGAATCACTGCACTCCAGGCCTCCCACTCCATCACCAACTCCCGGAGTTCAAGCAAAGTCACGTCTATCGAGTCGGGGATGCCATCCAGTCATCTCATCCTCTGTCGTCCCCTTCTCCTGCCTCCAATCCCTCCAAACATCAGGGTCTTTTCCAATGAGTCAACTCTTTGCATGAGGTGGCCAAATATTGGAGTTTCAGCTTCAACATCAGTCCTTCCAGTGAACGCCCAGGACTGATCTCCTTTAGAATGAACTGGTTGGATCTCCTTGCAGTCCAAGGGACTCTCAAGAGTCTTCTCCAATACCACAATTCAAAAGCATCAATTTTCTTCACAGTCCAACTCTCACATCCATACATGACCCATTTAATTTGGTGTAAAAACCATTTATGATGTCATTACCGCTTAATTTTAACAACTTAAAAATTTATGCTTCTACCTGACTCTTGTCAATGGAAACAACTTTCAGAGGCAAGAGTGCCAAATTAGAAGTTCTATGTTTAGAAAATAAGGCTTCTTGAGACCCCTGCTCACCATTAATTCCACTGTGTGCTTGGAATCTGGGGAGAAGCCTCCATGGGCCCTTTGTACATTTGTGCTCACAGAATTCCATCTTGAAAAGTATGCAGTATGGGTGCTTTTAGGTGTTCTCTTTTATATGTAACTCCCAATATAATACTTTAAATCCTTTGACAAAATAACAATCTGTAAATCCCTGGAGAATATTGATTCACAAAACGTATCCTATTTTAATTAGTTTTACCAAAGGTTTTAATTTTGAGATCAGCCCACCAGTTCTGCCCCCAGCTTGCATAAACTGTGCAAACGAAAAAAGTCTCTAATCCAAAATCCTTATCAAGTTCGTACTACATGTCTCACAAATACCCTTAAATAGTCTGAATTCCTGACGCAGGCTCCATAGGATTTAAGAAAATGACTATTGTTTTAAGGCACTAAGTTTTGGTTACTTTGTTATGAAACAATAGGAAACTGATACTTCTGATAGTAAATTTCCCTACTATGTTGGAAAGTCACTTAAAATCTATTAAAGGTGATGTAAGCATGTTATTTCACATTATCAGTTTTCACTCCTAATTATATACTCAGACTTGTACCAAAAGATACACATGCAGGTTTGTAACGGCATTGGTTGAAGAAGCCAAAAAGTGAAGCCAATTAAAATGTCTAGTGTCTAAAAACAGAATAGTGGATAAAGTATGTTATGATCATAAAATAGACTATGATATAGCAGTAAAAAATGAACAAACAGCAGCCACACTCATCAACATGGATCTTGCAAGCCTACTATGGAGGGAAGGAAGAAAAATGTGTACTGTTTAATGGCATAAAATCAGCAGATGATGTTCCATGTGTACTTGAGAAGAAGGTGTGTGTGGATTTGTATATTTTGTTGGATGGTGTGTTCTATAGGTTGTGCTAAATCTCGTTGATTTATAGTGTTGTCAGTCTCCTATATCTTTATTGATATGCTACCTAGTTTCTTTTTTTTATTTTTAATTTTATATTGGAATATAGCGGATTAACAGTGACAGTCTCAAGATGGACAGCAAAGGAACTCAGCCATACATATACAGGTAGCTACTATTATCTAGTTTGTTCTTTGAGATTTCAGTATTCAATTCTTCTCCCTCTGTCAGTTTCTAAGTGTTTCGGGGCTCTGCTTTTCATATGTGTATATATAATTGGTATGTTATGGCAACAAAGGATGAGATAGTTAGAATGCATCACCATTACAGTGGACATGAATTTTAACAAACTCTGGAAGATAGTGAAGGACAGGGAAGTCTGGTGTGCTGCAGTCCATGGGGTCCAAAGAGTCGAACATGACTTAGCGACTGAAGAACAACAACAAACTGTTCTGTCTTCTTGATGGATTGACCTTTCTATCATTATTAAAAATGGGCCATATTTTCCTGTTTCTTTAAAGGTCTCATTTTTTGGTTGAAAACTGGACATTAAAACATTATATGGCAAATCTGGAAATTGGATTCTCCTCCCATTGCACATTTTGTTGCCAGATGCTGCTCTGTTCCTTTTTAGTTACTTCCTCAACCAACTCTGTAAAGTCTCAGTTCTTTATTGGACTTGATCACCTAAGTCTGTTCAGTTAGCCTGGTGGTCAGCTAATGATTGGACAGGGATTTCCTTAAATGCCTTGCAAACCACAAGTTCCCCATTCTGGGAACTACTCCGGTTCCTCCATTAGCCACAGCTCCATTACCAGAGACTGTTGTGTTTATATGACTTTCACTGAATTTTTGGGAATAACAGAGGGAGTAGAGAATAGCTAAGACCTGCCAAAAGCCTAAAATTCAATATAAGGTATTTCTGTTTTTATAGATCCTTAGCCTTCCCTCTCAAACCCTCAGGGCTCGGTCCGTCTTCCCTGCTTTGTTGAGCAGCTTCACCACCTCATTGTGGATGATGAACACGAGGGCCACGTCCAGGTAGGCTGGGGCGGGGGGTGATGCCATTGTAGATTGCCTTGAGCCCCTCACCCCTCACTACCAGCGAGCAGCCGTCCACGTGTTCGTCCACGTGTTCATTCACGTGTTTGTCCACGTGTTCATTCACGTGTTCGTCCAGGTGTTCAGTGTTGTTGCGCCTCCAGGCCCTGTACCGGGGTCTTGATCTCTTGCAAAGATGTGTTCCCGAAGCCCCAGGCTGCGCTTGCGATAGCTCCAAAAGCTGGTGGTCGTCGGTTTCAGGGGCTCCCTGGAGTTCGGCCCTGGGCACCTGTCTGTCCTGCAGCGAGCTACTGACCAAGAAGTGGATGATCTGGGGAAATGCGGCAGCTAGAAGCCCTGGTGAGTCTGCTTTTGTCCTTGTTTCCAAACAATCTTCCTGACCATTTGGAAGAATCCTCTGTACCATGGGGTTAGGGGCGGTCTGGTCGCAGATAAACTTTACCTGGATGGTCTCCATGGGCACACAACCATTAAGGCGTCGGCCTTGTGGGCGTCCCGGCCTCCCAGAGGCCCGCCTGCTGTCCCGCGGTCCCTGGGCATCTCGTGCGTGGGTGCTGAGGGACGCAACCATCTTTGCCGGGGTCCAGCCCTGGTGGATCCAGGGTAATTTGTAGGTGGGGACGGAATTGGCGTTCTGGAAAAAACTTAATTAATTACAGATAGAGAGGGATTAGAAAATTAGCAGAGAAAAAGAGGCCGAATAACTTGGTTTACATGGAATGCCAATCACCACCTACATCGGCTGCAGGCATCTTCCCCGTTCTCCGTTCTCCGGAAGGAGAGGAGGCACTGACACCCCCCCCCCCGCGGAATAACTTGGTTTACATGGGATACCAATAAAATTCCAAGACAAGGAATTTGCACCATCTTCGTTGGGCCACCAGCGCCACTTGACTATCGGAAGGTGCCCCTCCTTGGGCTCCTTCTCGCGTGGGCTTGAAAGCCGGGGCAAGTAAGTAGCCTTGGAGGGCCCCACGCTCCAGATGGGAATTCAGCCAGAAAAACGGGGAGCAAGAAAGAAACGACTCGGGGAAATCAGTCTTTCCAGAAACTGATCTGATTTCTTTATTTTTCGGGTTTGTTTATATACCTTTTGTTATACATAAGGATGAATACAGAGTCACGCGGGGGTCAGCAGACCTGACCCTTGTCACAATCAGGTGCTTCATATAAAATTATACAAAGGTCTTATGGGTTTTTACATCATCTTCTGGCCATGAGGTCAGCTGGCCCTTTCTGATACCGGTCAGTTAACCCGAAAACTTATTTTTCCAGGGGTGATTTTTTTTCTTAAATCAGGCGCCACCCTCCAAATAAAGTTGGATTCCTATAGGGTGAGGGTGTAGTGAGTCACAATCAAGAAAGGAATTTACTTAACCTAAAGCTTAACATGATTAATCTTAAAGTTTAATACTTATTTCTCCTATATGCTAGTTATAGTCATTATAAGGACAGGGAATATGGAGATTTAGCAGCAAACATCAGTCCAACAAATGAAAACCCTTCACCAATGTTTCCCTTAAGATCTATTTAGTCTTAAGATAGTGATAAAGTTACATTTTTGCATAGCAAGGACACAGTGATTTATAACAAAGTACAGTGATCTATAACAAAAGAGAAAATTCATTAACTCAAAAAGTCTAGTATTGCTAACATCAAGAACTACTATATTTCCTTTTCTATATTCCAAATACATTGATTACTATATTCCCAGGTGGCTAAGGATATGGAGGCTTGGCGGCAATCATTGACTCAACAATGAGAAAAGCCCTATGCTAATACTCCAAATTCTCTGTGCTGTTTATGGTTGAGAGGTTGTCACACAAGCTAGTCTGTCAGCAGAGAGGTTTGACCTGAGACACCCTTGTCACACCGAGGGCAGGGAATTAGCAGTAATTATTGGCACATAAATGAAAAAACCCTTCACCAATATAATTCCTAATCAACCCACTAATACTATATTAATAATCTTCTAACTTCTCAAAACAGTCTATATTTAGAAAGTTTTAAAGCATCCCGTGCCTCTCACAGTTGGGAGGCTGTAAACAATCACATGTGGCCTGACGAGCCTGATCAGGCAGGCCAGAGAACCTTCAGAGTTCGTAAGTTGAAACAGTCTTGTCACTCCCAGGAATTTTTATTAACTAGAGCTGCAAGTTAACTCCTTCTCCGAGAGAAATGGTTATGGGGGAGAGCCCCCGTAAAGTACTCTGGTTTTGGGGGTAGATGCTCGGGAACAGGGGGTTTCCTGAGGCTTGATCACGCCTTTGCGTATGCCAAGCTTCCTTCCTCATAACCTTTGCCATGGGTGGAGTTCCTCACGCTGGCCCCCGGCACATCTTGGATCTGATAGCTGGAGCTGTAGAGCGGGGAGGAGGCCTCGGTGCAGCGCGGGGCACCAGGGCTGCGGACCTTCTGCCACGCTCAGGACCGGGCCATACAAGTGGGCATAGGTCTGCTCCTGCATCATCACACACCCTGTGGGCAAGGTGATGCAAACTGCCATCTGAGCACTAGGCCACCTGCCAGGACCTGGCCTTGATATTTTTGAAAAGTATCAGCTGGTTATTTTGTGGAGTATCCCTCAGTGTAATTGACTAGTTTTCCCTTATGATTCGATTCAGGTTATGTACTTTTGAAAGGAATACCCCAATAGTGTCCTCAGTGGAGGCACGTGGATATCAGTTTCAGTTCAGTCGCTCAGTCCTGTCCAACTCTTTGCGACCCCATTAATCATAGCAAGCCTGGCCTCCCTGTCTATCACCAACTCCCGGAGTTTACTCAAACTCATGTCTGTTGAGTCCATGATGCCATCCAACCATCTCATCCTCTGTCATCCCCTTCTCCTGCCCTCAATCTTTCCTAGCATCAAGGATTTTTCAATGATGTCAGTTCTTCACATCAGGTGGCCAAGTATTGGAGTTTCAGCCTCAACATCTGTCCTTCCAGTGAATATTCAGGACTGATTTTTTTTAGGATGGACTGGTTGGATCTCCTTGCAGCCCAAGGGACTCCAAGAGACTTTTCTAACACCACAGTTCAAAAGCATCAATTCTTTCGCGTTCAGCTTTCTTTATAGTGCAACTCTCACATCCTTACATGACTACTGGAAAAACCATAGCTTTGACTAGACGGACCTTTGTTGGCAAAGTAATGTCTCTATTTTTTAATATGCTGTCTAGGTTGGTCATAACTTCTTCCAAGGAGCAAGCGTCTTATAATTTCATGGCTGCAGTCACCATCTGCAGTGCTTTTGGAGCCCAAGAAGATAAAATCTGTCACTGTTTCCACCGTTTCCTCATCTATTTGCCATGAAGTGATGGGACCAGATGTCAGGATCTTAGTTTTCTGAATGTTGAGCTTTAAGTCAACTTTTTCACTCTCTTTCACTTTCATCAAGAGGCTCTTTAGTTCTTCTTCACTTTCTACCATAAGGGTGGTGTCATCTACATATCTAAAGTTATTGATATTTCTCCCGGCAATCTTGATTCCAGCTTGTGCTTCTTCCAGCCCATCGTTTTCATGATATACTCTGCATGTAAGTTAAATAAGCAGGGCGACAATATGCAGCCTCGAGGTACTCCTTTTCCTATTTGGAACCAGTCTGTTGTTCCATCAGTTCAGTTCAGTTCAGTCACTCAGTCGTGTCTGACTCTTTACGACCCCATGAATCGCAGCACGCCGGGCCTCCCTGTCCATCACCATCTCCCGGAGTTCACTCAGACTCACGTCCATCGAGTCCATGATGCCATCCAGCCATCTCATCCTCTGTCGTCCCCTTCTCCTCCTGCCCCCAATCCCTCCCAGCATCAGAGTCTTTTTCAATGAGTCAACTCTTCGCATGAGGTGCCCAAAGTACTGGAGTTTCAGCTTTAGCATCATTCCTTCCAAAGAAATCCCAGGGTTGTTCTCCTTCAGAATGGACTGGTTGGGTCTCCTTGCAGTCCAAGGGACTCTCAAGAGTCTTCTCCAACACCACAGTTCAAAAGCATCAATTCTTCGGCGCTCAGAAAGCCAACTTTTTCGCTTTCCTCTTTCACTTTCATCAAGAGGCTTTTGAGCTCCTCTTCACTTTCTGCCATAAGGGTGGTGTCATCTGCGTATCTGAGGTTATTGATATTTCTCCTGGCAATCTTGATTCCAGCTTGTGCTTCTTCCAGCCCAGTAATTCTCATGATGTACTCTGCATATAAGTTAAAGAAGCAGGGTGACAATATACAGCCTTGACGCACTCCTTTTCCTATTTGGAACCAGTCTGTTGTTCCATGTCCAGTTCTAACTGTTGCTTCCTGACCTGCATACAGATTTCTCAAGAGGCAGGTCAGGTGGCCTGGTATTCCCATCTGTTTCAGAATTTTCCACAGTTTATTGTGATCCACACAGTCAAAGGCTTTGGCATAGTCAATAAAGCAGAAATAGACGTTTTTCTGGAACTCTCTTGATTTTTCCATGATCCAGCAGATGTTGGCAATTTGATCTCTGGTTCCTCTGCCTTTTCTAAAACCAGCCTGAACATCAGGGAGTTCACGGTTCACGTATTGCTGAAGCCTGGCTTGGAGGATTTTGAGCATTACTTTACTAGCATGTGAGATGAATGCAATTGTGCTGTAGTTGGAGCATTCTTTTGCATTTCCTTTCTTTGGAATTGGAATGAAATGTTCCATGTCCAGTTCTAACTGTTGCTTCCTGACCTGCATACAGATTTCTCAAGGTCATGTGGATATATGTCCCATTATTGGTGATGTTAAGGTATCTGCTATAAAGCTATTACTATCTTGTTTTTGAAATTAGTAAGTAATTTGCTGCAAGATACTTTGACATCATGTAAATATCCTGTCTTTTATTCAACTTTTGCCTGTGCAACTATGATATTTACATTTACCTGCAGTAAAACTTTACCTATGATAATCTATTACTGTAACGGCCCAATCCTTGATTGATGATTTTCTGACTACATCATTCTTCCATGTTTATAGTTTAGCATTCTGCTGTAAGGAAGACCCTGCCTTCTTCCCTTCCTTCCAAAAGAATTCATGCACTTATCCCCTTCTGTGGATTATAATCCACTTTTACCATTATTTACTTTGATGCTCAAAATAATCTGTCCCAGATCTGGCCAATAGGAGCCTCATCAAGTGGGCTCCTAAAGCCCTTTGAAATATCCCAGTTGTTCTTTGCATACTTTCTTACTGTTCTAATGCAATAAATTACTGCAAGCTAATCTTGTCCTTTACCTGCTCTAGCCTTGACATCAGCCATTTCTCTAAGGAGCTATGTTTCCTTTTAACTGAGAATTGCCTTTAGAAACAAAGTTGTGGGTGGATGGGGGTGTGTCTTTTGTTTTAAGATCCTCTCAATATATGTAACTGAATAATTTTTTTTTTAAGTTGCTGAGCTGAGTAGTGTTCGACTCTTTGTGATCCCATGGGACTATACAGTCTATGGAATTCTCTAGGTCAGAATACCGAGGTGGGTAGCCTTTCCCTTCTCCAGGGGATCTTTCCAATCCAGGGATCAAACCCAGGTCAGATCTCTGGCATTGCAGATGGATTCTTTACCAATTGAGCTATCAGGGAAGCCCAACTGAATAAAAGTTGTGATCATTTGGTGGGACAAGTGGCTTAATGAGTACACATTCTTCCTTTAATCTCTGAAAACTAGGGAGCAGTTTCACAAATGAAAAAAGATACATGTAGTTTCACAAGTAAAATAAATACAGGTTTTAGAATTTTAGGGCTCTCTTTTCTCTATATGCTGTGAAGTACTCTAACTGTAATCTTTCAAGAAGAAACTCTTCATTGGCTGGATTGGACAGAGAGGAGAAAGAAAATTTTGTTTTTTTGAGTTCTTTGAAATTATTTTGGGAGAAGTGTGGTTCACGCTTTGTCTCAATGTTTAAAAGTTTGATATAATTGGATCTTTGGGACTTTATCCCTGAAGGATATAAAGTTTCAAACCTCTGCATGAACTTTATAGCTACTGAACTTTAAATTGTTCAGGGACAACAGGTATTCCCCCAAAACAACAGACCATTTAAATTTACATAGTATTTCAATTGTTATACCTTGGCATTTTTAGTTACTGATGTAACAGTTCTTCTGAAAGAAATGATTTGCACTGTTGACTTTTAAGGAATATGTTTAACATTTTAAACATGGGTACAGTTCATTCTTTCTTGCACATAGCTAAGTTTATGATGTATATCATAAACAGTATTTTAAATGGCATTGGTGATAGGGAATTCAATTTTTCTTGGCTACTATTTTTAAACTATAGAAGATATCAAGTCCCAGGCAACTGAGCTGATTTTAAATTCTTGAAAAAGCTGTTTTCATTGCTAGTCTAAAGAACAGCAGTCTTAAAACCTGCTTTGTTGAAATCATCTCCTGCAGTAATATAATAAAATTTTTGTAGGAAATTTGTTAAATATAAAATCTGGTAGAGAAGTTTCTAAGAAGTCATCTCTTAACTAATAAATAAATAAGAGCTAACTCCTAGGATGTAGGAGAAGTTCTTAGGAAGAAAAGCAGAAACTCTGCTCAGTTACCACAGAGGGCAGTAGTACTGACAGGTATTCCCTAAAATACTCAGAGTATTCAGGATTACTGATAATGTTTGGATCTCAATGTAAGCTGTTGGAGGTCTGATAACTTAAACAGGAAAAAATATTGACAGGTTTGATAATAGACTGGATATGCGATACAGTGAGGAAGAGGTCAGAGATAATAATGTAATATAATGAAAGGTATTTGACAAATATGTCCCTGTTATACAGCCATGATATAAGGCATTGCCCACGACATTGTTATTTTCACCATCACCACTTAGGCCAGGTTTTTAAATACGAAGAACTGGAAGACAAATGATAATATTGACTGAAATTAACAAATTAGTGATGAGAAAGTGAAGAGTGAATTGATGCAAGATAAACCATATAACTGAGGAATTTACCTGTGAAAGGAAGAGCAAAAATAGGATGCAATTTGCATATGTAGCATGACAATGAAGGGAATTTTTAAGAACAGTTTATTTGAAAATAGAAAGGAAAGAACTAGTGGGGAAAGGAAAAAGATTGATGGTGATAAGGAGCAATATCAGTACATAAGCAAGGTAAGTTTAAAAAATTTTTTGGTTAATTATGTGAAATGTAAAAACAAAAGAAATAAAACCTTGAGTGTCTTGTAGATAATTAGATGATCTGTAATCTTTTTTTGTTACATTCACTCATCTGTTTTATCTTTTAGATTCCACTATTAGTGATATCATACAGTATTTGTCTTTGACTGATTTTACCAAGCACAATATCCTCCAAGTTTATCTGTCTTGTTGCAAAGAGATTTTAAGATAAGTTTTAAAGGGAGTTTCATTTCTACATTTCCTGAATCTTCATAAGTTTTAGTGTATAACAGGAGTATTGCCTGGGTATAATTTTTAGAACTATTTACATATTCACAAAGATGTGGGTACCTATAATGAATAAAACTTTATAATGGATGTAACAATTTTTAAATGAGGTGGGTTATTTTGCATGACTTGTAAACTGGCTCTTACATAGAATCAGAATGGGTATCTGCAATGCTACAAATAATGTCACCATTTTTGAAACAGGTGTATGGACCTCCAAGCTGTTACCTGGAAGATCATTTCGACCTAGAACTTCATAGGTTTTAGTTTAAAATTCATTTACTTGTTCCTTCCAAGAATTCTCCTTTTTTTCCAGTGAAGATCATTACTGGTTTTTATTTTTACAAATGTGCTTTCTTTTCCTCATTTATTTGACTGACTTTTCTAATTAGTGTTCAATAATATATTCATTGTTCTTTCATATTTTTCATTACTGAATACTTTCAAATGTGTACTGAAAACCTGCTGTGTGCCAAGCAAAGGATTACAAGCTGAGATTCACATATTAAATTTGTTTATTCTTGTTTTCAGATTCACTCTTCTCTAAATTTTGTTTTGAAAGAATCAAGTTTTTACGTAGATCTAACCTGTTTCCCCTCCTCTTCGATCAATAGATACATTGTCCTGTGACTTCCTGTGGTAAAAATTGTGTTTTTAATAATGGAAATAAGTGCAAAAGTGTTTTCCTAAGTCAGTGAACATTATACTTTATCCATCCGTTTTTGTCCTCAGATAAAGTGAGTAGAATCATATTAGAATAACTACAGGTAAAAGGAAGCAAATGCAAGGCGAAAATCTCACCAGCTGGAGTTTCTTTTTCCTGGAAGGTTTTTCTAGATACCCAAAGTTAGAGATTGTTCTCTTCATCTTCAGCCTTTTAATGTATCTGATAACCCTCTTGGGCAACAGCACTCTTATTTTAATCACTGTCGTAGACTCACGCCTTCAGACTCCCATGTACTTGTTCCTTGGAAATCTCTCTTTCATGGATATTTGTTACACATCTGCTTCGATTCCTACTTTGCTGGTGAACTTGCTGTCATCCCAGAAAACCATCATCTTTTCTGGGTGTGCTGTACAGATGTATCTGTCCCTTGCCATGGGCTCCACGGAGTGTGTGCTCCTGGCTGTGATGGCGTATGACCGGTATGTGGCCATTTGCAGCCCGCTGAGATACCCCACCATCATGAACAGACAGGTCTGTGTGCAAATGGCCACCATCTCCTGGGTGACGGGCTCTCTGACAGCCCTGCTGGAAACCAGCTTCGCCCTACGGATACCCCGCTGTGGGAATCTCATTGACCACTTCACGTGTGAAATTCTGGCAGTGCTGAAGCTAGCTTGCACACGGTCTCTGCTCATGGACACAATCATGCTGGTGATCAGTGTGCTCCTCCTGCCCATTCCAATGCTCTTAATTTGCATCTCTTATGTCTTCATCCTTTCCACTATTCTGAGAATCAGCTCAGCAGAGGGCAGAAACAAAGCCTTTTCTACTTGTGGTGCCCACTTGACTGTGGTGATCTTGTATTACGGGGCTGCCCTCTCCATGTACCTAAAGCCTTCTTCATCAGGCTCACAAGAAATAGATAAAATCATCTCGTTGCTTTATGGAGTGCTTACCCCTATGCTGAATCCCATAATTTACAGTTTAAGAAACAAAGAAGTCAAAGATGCGGTGAAAAAAGTGCTGGGCAAAATGTACTTGCAACAAACACAGGAACATCTCTGACTGTGTGTCCGTGATTTTTTCCAGGGGTGTGTCCTTGGCGGAACTCACCAGAAAAATTCAAGACAATATACTCACGCTCAGTAGGCTAACTTGTGCTTGACCTTTGTCATCTTACAGTTGTGAAATAGGTGTGTATAGAGTGATTGCCTATGGACGATAGGTTCCAATTTGCACTTAGTTGTAATTTCTGTCTTTTCTGTCTTATGGTTGTGAGAAGTTTGGGGCTATAGAGTCATCACACGTTTGTTCCAAAAGGAAGCTTGGATGAATTTAGTCTGTAAACTCTGGTGCCACAAGAAACTTGTCTATCATCTCTGCCCTAAATCCTTTCCAGAATGAAGTGGGAGCATAAAGAAACAAAGACACAATGGCCTTGGTTACTTAAGCAATAAAACAGAATCTTTGAAAAATTAAAATACTTGGCTCATCATCACACAGTTGTAAAATTGGAACTGTAACCCTCATCCTTTGGGTTCTTCGCCAGAGCTTGTTCTACATGCTGAGTGGCTAACTACCCTTCCCTCATTGAAAACTCCTCATTAAAACTCTTGACTTCTTGAGTAAGGTTGTAATGCCTGCTTGATTTGCTCACTTGCTAACTTTGCTTTTCCAATCACCTAGATACTTGCATAACTTGTATGTGTTTCTATGTCAGTATACCACCAATACTACTAATTAGGCCTCTTTTTATGTGTGTATGTCTTTTTTTCTTCATTGGATGATTGACTTCACAAAGTCCTATTATTTGTATCTTTTATGTTTACATAAGTCAGTAAACTAATAAATTTATCATCTTTGAATTAGTCACTGTATTTAAGAAGTAAATACCACTCGTGAAAATTATGAAGAAGAAACAGCATGGGCAATGAGGTCTGTTGCTTTATAAACCATCTTAAAGTGATATTTGATAGTAGCATTTTATAAAAGTAGCAGAACTGGATTTTAGAATGAATTTTCTGTCTCCTGGAGTTAGCTGTAATATGTGTGATACCAAATATAAACAGGAAGAACTGGAGTTACAGAAGCAGCTGAAATCTTTACTGCAGAGAGTGAACTATGAGAATTTGAAGACATAGACACTGAATACCCTTAGTAATTAGTATATCAGCTTTGACAAAGGGAACTGAGCTAGTTGACATGAGTCACTGAAGCAGGTTATAAATGACCCTTATGTCAGAAGAGGACCCAAGATGGAACCTAGGCAGATATCTCCCTAGTAGCTCTTGGCTAAGAGATTAGGAGTTACAGTATTACAGCCGTATGTTACCTGAAGTTGCTGTGAAAAACAGGAAGTCAATATAAATATAAATGTGTTTCATATATTACAGGCAGTACTAAAGGAAATTATTGGCAATTGGTACATTCTGTCATTTGGATTAGACTCCATATCAATCAGTTTGGGTTAAACTCTGTCTCAATTACAATCCTTAATTTTATAGTCTCGGGTAAGGGATTCTTGTCAGGTATTAAAAAGAGGAATATATTTGACAAGAAGGTAAAACCACCTCTGACAGTTCCTGAAAGATTGGTAAGATGACCAGATTTATGTTTAAAAAAAAAATTTTGAATCATGTCACTTCCCATTTAAACCCCTTATTAGCTTTTTATTACCCTAAAGCATGAAGTCCTTAAGATGATATGCATGAGCTTTCAAAATCTGATTACCTACCATTTATATTCGTTGCTTTGGGAAACTCAGATTTCTTTTCATTCTACAAAAGTGTTGTGCTGTGTCTTTTTTTTTTTTT
>SJYT01018643.1:516373-544124 GCA_006410635.1 Cephalophus harveyi
ATTTCTTCCTTTTCTAGTTGCTTTAGGTGTAGAGTTAGGTTATTTATTTGACTTTTTTCTTGCTTCTTGAGGTGTGCCTGTATTGCTATGAACTTTCCTCTTAGCACTGCTTTTATAGTGTCCCATAGGTTTTGGGTTGTTGTGTTTTCATTTTCATTCGTTTCTATACATATTTTGATTTCTTTTTTGATTTCTTCTGTGATTTGTTGATTATTCAGAAGTGTGTTGTTCAGCCTCCATGTGTTGGAATTTTTAATAGTTTTTCTCTTGTAACTGAGATCTAATCTTAATGCATTATGGTCAGAAAAGATGCTTGGAATGATTTCGATTTTTTTGAATTTATCAAGGTTAGATTTATGGCCCAGGATGTGATCTATCCTGGAGAAGGTTCCGTGAGCACTTGAGAAAAAGGTGAAATTCATTATTTTGGGGTGAAATGTCCTATAGATATCAATTAGGTTTAATTGTTCTATTGTGTGCTGTGTCTTTTTATTGCAAGCATTCATCAAAATTTGTAATCTGATAATTTGTGGATTTGCTTGTTTAATATTTCTCTCACTAGTCCGTAGGTTCTTTGAGGCAGAGACTGTATCAATTTCATTTAGCACTGGAGACCCAGAGCTTAGTGCAAAGTCTGGCACAGGAAAGGCATTCGGTGCATACTTTTGTGGAGCATCAAGTGCTCAGGGAGCATCTGTTGAATACAAATATGCATATAATAAACTTTTGATGGCTATTCAATTAAGTACTTGACCATTCCTGTAGTGAGAGAGATGAGAATGTCAAAGGTGGCTTCTGGGTGGGTGTCAAAGAAGCCTGATATGTCATTAACTGACATGGGGAATACTTGACCAAGTTTAGGGGTTGAAGGGAAACCATGAGTTATAATTTAGACGTGTGGAATCTGTCATGATTTTGAAATGTGTAAGAGATGTCAGTTGGATATGCTGGTTTGGAATTAATGAGAAAGATCAGCCTGGAGATATAAACTTGTGACATATTTGGATATATATATAATAATTTAAGTATTGAAAATGGTTAACATTAACTAGGGAGAGAGTATACAGTGTGCGAAACACTGAATATTCGTTGGGAGGACTGATGCTGAAGCTCTGGTACTTTAGCCTCCTGATGTGAGGTGCCGAGTGATTGGAAGAGACCCTGATGCTGGGAAAGATTGAGGGCAAGAGGGGAAGGGGGCGACAGAGGATGAGATGGTTGACACATCACTGACGCATGGACATGAGTTTGAGCAAACTCTGGGAGATAATGAAGGACAGGGAAGCCTGGTGTACTGCAGTCCATGGGGTCACAAAGAGTCAGACACAACTTAGCGACTGAACAACAACAACAAACAGTGTGAAAACTGCCTAAGTGAAACTAGGGGAATACTAATATTTAAAGCCCATCAAACAGGAAAAGCCAACGAAGCGGCATTGAAAAAGAGCAACTTCTAAAGTAGGGAGAGAGCAAAAGCCAGAAGACAGATTCCAGTTTCGATCAAGATTAAGTAAGCCCTCTCCACCCTGCTTTCCTGCCAACTGTAACTAAAAACTTCAGATAGAAATGCATGGAGCAGTCATCTGAGGGCTCTGAAAAATAAATGGTATCATGCATGCCTGGGAGGAAACTGGAATGCAAGGTACCAGCAAACTCACGGTGAAATTTTTTTTTTTTCTTTTTCTTCTCCACTGTCCAGCATCTCTTGGTCTAGACTCAAGGGCAGCCTGAAGCCCAAACCTACACACTGGGTTCAGAGAGAAAGATAGCATGAGCTCCAAGGGAAGCTCCAAGGGAACTGGAATTTTGGTGGTCTGAAATGAGAAATGGGGAGCAAAGGAAATTTACTAATTAGAAAAAAAAACTTATCTCTTGCCCAGACTCCCAGGCAATCCTGTGGCGACAACGGCAGCACCCGCAGTGGTGGCTGGGCAGGCTCCTAAACCCTGAGGGAAGAGACCCTTCTTGGTTTAGAGGAACCGTGGTCCCACGAGCTTGAGAAGAGTCCCCATTGCCTTTTTCTCTTTCTGTCGTCTCCTGTTTGGTACTTGAGGCAGAGACTTCGAGCCTACAGCACTGTGGGAAAATACCTTTCTGTTATTTCAGCCATCCGGTCTGTGGTATTCTACTACGGCAGCCTCAGCACTCTAATGCATGGGCCCTGCTTGCATCTCCAAAGCCAGCAAGATGAGTCGTGTCTCTCTCATATCGCATCATTCTGACCCTGCTTGTGCCATCACATCTCTCTCTCCATTTCCTTCTTCCACTTTTAAGGACCCGTGTGATTTCAGTTGGACCTCGACAGATAATCTCTTTAGGGTAAGCTGATTACAGCCTAATTCCATCTGCAACCTTAATCTCCTTTGCCATCTAATGTAACATATGCTCTGTTTCTGCATCCTAATCGGATATAGACCTCTTTGGGACCATTATTTTTCCTACTACATCTTGATTTCGAAATGGCTGTACCAAGAAATGGAAACACTTTCAGATTCTTGGACATTCATGCAGAACTTCCTCCAATTGCTGAAGACCCAGAACAACACTGCAATATAGATGTCAGTGAGGCTGCCTATGAGTCTCAGGTGATTGAGATTCCCTTCAAAGTTCACATTTGGAGACTCTGAAAGCACCCCATGGTTTTTTCCTCAGTTTGCATGTAGTATTTGGAATAGATACTATCAACAAGTGGCACATCCCCACACTGGCCCTGTGAATTATGGAATAAGGAAGATTGTAGCAGGAAAATATAAACTGAGGCCCCGGAACTTCTCTTTTTCCCACCAAATAAAGACACTAAAGACCATATTGCATTCTTGGTGAAATCATAGAAATTAAAGGCATAGCATAAAAGAGAAGAAAATAGTACTATTTGCATGGCTGCATCTAGAGATATCATGCTAATTGAAGTCAGAAAGAGAAAGACAAATACCATATGATCTCACTTACATGTGGAATTGAAAATATGACACAAATGAACATATCTATGAAGCCCAAACAGAATCCCGGACACAGAGAATAGACTTTTGTTTGCCACAGATGAGGGGTGGGGAAAGGATGGATTGGGAATGTGGGGTTAGCAGATGCAAGATAGTATAGATAGAATGGATAAGCAACAAGGTCCTACTGTATAGCATAAGGAACTATGTTCAATATCCTGTGTTAGACATAATAGAAAAGAATATATTTATAACTGAGCCACTTTGCTGTACAGCAGTAACATTGTAAATCAACTATACTTCAATTTAAGGGTAAAGAAATCAAAAGAAATTTTGGAAGATTCAAGGAACAGTGATTTGATTGTTAAAAAATGCATATATAGAATTTATCATCTTAACCATTTTTGAGCATACAGTACCATAGTGTTATGTATATTTATGCTGTTGTATAGCACATCTCCAGGGTTTTTCATTTGCAAAACTGAAACTCCGCACACATTGAAAAACAGCTCTCTGTTTCTCCTCCTCCTACCTCATGGCAACCGTGATTCTACTTTCTGTTTCTATGAATTTGACTAGATGCTTCATAAAAGTGGAATCAGACAGAATTGGTAATTTTGTGACTGGTTTATTTCACATAGTACAATGTCCTGAAGTTTCATTCATGTTATAGCATGTGACAGAATTTCTTTTTTTAATGAGGTTGAATATTCCAGGGTATGCATATACCACATTTTCTTTATCCATCCTTCCATTGGTGGACATTTGTGTTGCTTCCACCTCTCGGCTATTGTGAGTAATGGGGCAGTGAACATGGGTGTGCAGATATCTCTCTGAGATCCTGCTTTCAGTTATTCTGTATACATATGCACAAGTGATATTGCTGGGTCATTCAGTAGTTCTGTGCTGTGCTTAGTCGCTCAGTCATGTCTGACTCTTTGCGACCCCATGGACTGTAGCCTGCCAGGTTCCTCTGTCCACGGGGATTCTCCAGGCAAGAATGCTGGACTGGGTTGCCATGCCCTCCTCCAGGGGACCTTCCCAACCCAGGGACTGAACCCAGGTCTCCTGCATTGCAAGCAGATTCTTGACCATCTGAGCCAGCAGGAAAGCCTAAGAATACTGGAGTGGTAGCCTATCCCTTTTCCGGGGGAACTTCCTGACCCAGGAATTGAACCTAGGTGTCCTGCATTGCAGGCAACTTTTTTACCAGCTGAGCCACCAGGGAAGCCGCTTATAGTAGTTCTACTTTTCATTTTTTGAGGAACTTCCATAATAGTTGTTATGTTTCCTGTAACAGCTGCTCCATTTGATATTCCCACCAGCAGAGCACAGGGATCAATTTCCCACATCCTCGCCAACACTATGTGTTTTTTGTTTTTATTTTTCTTGTATTAACCATCCTAATAGGGGTGAAGTGATATCTCATTGTGGCTTTGACTTGCACTGATCTAATGATTAGTAATGTTGATCATTTCCCACAAACTTTTTGGACATTTGTGTATATTTTTTACAGAAATGTCTGTTCAAGTCTTTGCCCATTTTAATTATTTTATTGTCTCTATTATGTCCTCAATTAACTGATAAATTCTTCAGTATGGGTTACTTTGCTCTTTTTTTTCATTAAGTGTTTTTGTAGAGTAGTTTTAGGTTCATAGCAAAATTTAGAAGATAGAGATTTCCCAGATAATCCCTACTCTTGCCCCCTTAGCCTCCACCGTTATCAACATTCCCATCAGAGTAGTGCGTTTATTGATGAACCTACACTGACACATCATAATCACCTCAAATCCATAGTTTAAATTAAGGTTCACGCTTGGTGGTGTGTGTTCTGTGGGTTTGTACAAATGTATAGTGATCTGTATCCATCATTATGGCATCAAACTGTGAAACTTTATGGGATTTGTAATTTATAAAATGGAGTAAATTTCTTAAACTTGAGTAATACTTTCCTTGGACATTTTATGAGTACTTTGAGTCACCCCCTCCTCTCTACTCATAAATAGGATCATTTCACTTTGAAGGCACTTCAAATCCCCCTTAGGAAACTTTCTCAGAAAAGTAAAGTTCTTTTCCTAATAAGTCTCAGTTGAATTTTCCCAAGTTCACTGCAAACCTATTGCCTACTGGTGGGACTAAGTCCCACACTGTCTTATTTAACCTGTGTGCACCTCCAGGGAAACGGGGCCACAAGGGTTCTAAACTGTAATGAAGCCTCGTGAAACACAGGGCAGGGAGAACTGGTCTGTGACTTGTACTTGTCTAGTGGGAATAGTGTCATAATGAAGAAGTGTTGCAGAAAAAGAGAAGCATTATGACTGTCTTGATTGGTAAATACTCTAGAGCTATTCAGAGAGCTAAGTAGTTGTTCCTCCCAAGGGGCCATGAGAAGATCTCAGAGGGGTAGTGGAGCATCTGGAAATGAGAGAAGGACTAGGTAGAGTGGTGTGCATGCATTTTCCTGTTTCCTGAGCAAAGAAGTACCTCCCCAGGATGATTCTTTCCTCCTCATGTTTCCTTTCTGCAAATGGGCCTTCAGATTAACCCAGGCGACGTTTCCCCCCACAGACATATTTTGCTTTATTGTGCTTCTCTTTATTGCATGTTGCAGATAGTGGGTTTTGTTTTAAAACCGAAGGTTTGTGGAAAGCCTGTGTTGAGCAAGTCTATGGATGTCATTTTTTTCCAACAGTGTTTGCTCACTTCATGTCTCTGTGCCACAGTTTGGTAATTCATGTAATGAACTTTTGCATTACCTTTAGATTACTATGGCGATGTCTGATCTCTGATATTACTATTGTACATTGTTTGGGGCACCATGAACTAGTGCCCATATGAGATGATGGGCTGAATCCATAAATGTTGTATGTGGTTTGACTGCTCCACCAACCACTGTTACCCCATCTTTCCCCTTCTTCCTGGATCTCCCTAGTCCCTGAGATGTAGCAATATTGAAATTAGGCCAATTAAAAATCTGCAGTGACTTCTAAGTGTTCAAGTGAAAGGAATATTCAAGCATTTCTCACTTTAAATCAAAAGCTAGAAATGATCAGACTTACTGAGAAAGGCATGCCAAAAGCTGAGAGAGGCTGAAAGCTACGTCTTGTGCTAGTTAGCCAAGTTGTGAATGCAAAGGAGAAGTCCTTGGAGGATGTGAAAAGTGCTGCCATAGTGAGCACATGAATCGTAAGAAAGGGAAACAGTCTTGTTGCTGAAATGGAGAAAGTTTTAGCAGTCTAGATAGAAGATCAAACCAGCGACAATACTCCCTTACCTAAGTGAGAGAAAGGCCCTAACTTTCTTCAATTCTGTGAAGGCTGAGAGAGATGAGGAAGCTGCAGAAGAAAAGTTAGGAAAGCTAGCCGAAAAGAAGCTAGCAGAGGTTGGTTCCTGAGGTTTAAGGAAAGAACCTGTCTTCACAGCATGAAAGTACAGGGTGAAGCAGCAAGTGCTGATGTAGAATTTACAGTAAGTTATCCAGAAGATCTAGCTGAGATAATTAATGAAGATGGATAAACAACAGCTCTTCAGTGTAGGTGAAATGCCATCTAGGATTTACATAGCTAGAGAGGAGAAGTCAATGCCTGTTTTCAAAGCTTCAGTACACAGACTGGCTGTCTTGTTGGGGTCTAATGTAGCTGGTGACTTAAGTCTGAAGCCAATGCTCATTGACCTTTCTAAAAATCCTAAGGACCTGAAGAATTGTGCTGCTTCTAGTCTGCCTGTGCTCTAGAAGTGGAACAACGTAGCCTGGATGATAGTACATCTGTTTACTACATGGTACTGAATATTTGAAGCCCACTGTTGAGACCTACTGCTTAGGAAAAAAGATGACTTTCAAAATACTAATGCTCATTTGACAATGCACCCAGTCACCTAAGAGTTCTGGTGGAGATGTACAATACAATTCATGTTGTTTTCATGCCTGCTAACACAACATCCATTCTGCAGCCCATGGATCAAGTAATTTTGACTTTCAAGTCTTATTATGTGAGATATACAACTCTTAAGGCTATAACTGCCCTACACAGTGATTCCTCTGATGGGTCTGGGCAAAGTCAATTGAAAACCTTCTGCAAAGGATTCCCTATTTTAGATGCCATTAAGAAATCTTGTGATTCACAGAGAGAGGTCAAAATGTCAACATGAACAGGACTTTAGAAAAAGTTGATCCAGCCCTCAAGGATGACTTCGAGGGGTTCAAGACTTTAGTAGAAGTAACTGCAGATGGGTGTAAAAAGAACTAGAAGGAGAGGTGGACCCTGAAGATGTGACTGAATTGCTGTAGCAGCATGATGAAACTTTAATGGATGAGGACTTTCTTCTTCTGGATGAGCAAAGAAAGAGATTTCTTGAGATGGAATCTATTTCTGGGAAAGATGCTGTGAAGGTTATTGGAATTACCGCAAAGGATTTAAACTGTTAAGTAGTTGATAAAGCAGGGTTGAAAGAGAATTGACTCCAATTTTGAAATAAGTTCTACTTTGTGTAAAATGTTATCTAACAGCATTGCATGCTACAGAGAAATAGTTTGTCAAAAAGTCAGTTGATGCAGCAAACTTTGTTGTTTTATTTTAAGAAATTGCCAAAGCCCCCCCAACATTCAGGAACCACCACCATGATTAGTTAGCAACCATTAACATTTGAGGCAAGATCCTTCACCAGAAAAAAGATTATAACTTGCTCAGGCTCAGATGATGGTTAGTTTTTTTTTGTTTTTCTTTTTTTAGCAATTATGTATTTTAAAATTAAGGTGTGTCAACTAAAGAAAAATGAGCATCCTTAAAGTTGTGAGTTAAGATTTATTAGGAAGACTTACTTAGGATTTACTGAGCCTTACTGAGGACTGGGCTTCCCTGATAGTTCATTTGGTAAAGAATCCACCTGCAATGCAGGAGACTCCAGTTCAGTTCCTGGGTTGGGAAGATCCAGTGGAGAAGGAATAGGCTATCCATTCCAGTGTCCCTGGGTTCAATCCCTGGGTTGGGAAGATCCCCTGAAGAAGGGAAATGCTACTCACTCCAGTATTCTGGCCTGGAGAATTCCATGGACTGTATAATCCATGGGGTCGCAAAGAGTCAGACATGACTGAATGACTTTCACTTCACTTCACTGAGGACTAATAGCTCCGGAGAAAGACTGTCAGCTCTGCGGAACTACTCTGAAGAGGTAAAGAAGGAGCCAAGACATATAGGAGAAAATGCTGAAAAACAAACAAAACCCGAACAAACCCATGTAGCTGAACATCAAAAGATTACTGCTAATAAAAAACAGACCTCTCAAGTTAATTATTTTAATGCTTTTCTATGTGTGGAAGATGGAAGAGTCTGGATTACTGAGATGGTTCCTTAGATAGGCATCTTTTCTATCTTGGGCCAGGATCCAGAGCACAGAAACTGTTTCCTGTTTTTCTCCATCTTGAATTCCCCTCAGAGTTCACTGTGGTGGGGAGTGTGTATGTGAAGGGATGTCTTCAGTGGCTGATGGCTTGATGGTGGGCTTCATTTATTGTTTACTGGAATGTCAGGGACCATTTGGTTTCCACTGGTATGTACATTTTTTTTTTAGCCATTATATTGCACACTTAATAGACTATACAGTAGAGTGTAAATATAACTTTTGTATTCACCATGAAACAAAAAAATCATGTGACTACCTTCATGTCAAGGTTGGCTTTATTGAGTTGTCCTGGAACCTAAGCCACAATATCTTGGGGGTATGCCTGTATCTTTATCATCTTAACCCATTGTAGGAAGAAGGTCCTTTAATATCATATTAATAGTAGCATACAGCCCAGAGCGAATCAAGGGCTAGTCCTCTCCTACTGCAGATGGGTCAGAGCTGTGTCCACAATGCCTGTTAATTTTAGATGGAAGGTACCACCTACTTTAGCAATTATTCTGAGCAACCATGCTCCAGGGATGGCTACTTCCAATATCAGGTTGCCCACCAGCTGTGCTTCAAGAAGAAGAAGTTTAGTAGCTCATCAAAATTCTTCAAAAATTTCCTTCTAGCATTTGTTGTTTTTCAGCCACAGGCAAAAGTTAGCACCGGATGGATGGAATTTACATCTGGAAAATGGCATTCCAACTCTAGAGAGACATTGATAAACAAGGGCTGGCTCATATTTATGCAAATATTTCTTAAGCTTATCCTCAAAAAATTACTTTCTGTTGTATTGCACAGTGAATAAATATATTCTTGTAAAAACCATTAAAGTGAAATGCTTTAGCAGAATTCTCCTTTAAGTACTTTCACACTGGTCCTAGTCACCCACCTGACTTAATTCCTCTAATCAGACCTTTATGCAATACTTAGTTCTTGAACTTCCTGCTGCGAGAATCATCTGGAGGGCAAGTAGCTTGATTCTACAGCCCCTACCCAGAAATTCTGGTTCAGTACGTTTAGGGTGGGAGTGAGAATGTGCTTTTCTAATGAGATCTCAGGTAATCAGTTCAGTTCAGTTCAGTTACTCAGTCGTGTCTGACTCTTTGTTCTTTGTGTCTGACCTGTGGACTGCAGCAGGCCATGCTTCCCTGTCCATCACCAACTCCTGGAACTTGCTCAAATTTATGTCCATCAAGTCGGTGATGCCATCCAACCATCTCATCTTATCCTCCCCTTCTCCTCCTGCCTTCATTTCCCAGCATCAGGGTCTTTTCCAATGAGTCAGTATCTCAGATAATGCTGATTCACAAACCAAATTTTGGATAATGTTACTATTGGCATATGGTATATGGCTCAGATGGTAAAGAATCTGCCTGCAATGTAGAAGACCTGGGTTCCATCCCTGGGTTGGGAAGATCCCCTGGAGGAGGGCATGGCAACCCACTCCAGTATTCTTGCCTGGAAAACCCCCATGGATAGAGGAGCCTGGGGGGCTGCATTCCATGGGGTCACAAAGAGTTGGGTATGACTGAGCAACTAAGCACATATAGAAATATTTAGTACAGCTTTGTATATACAGTTTTGTGCAAAGTTTTACTGTTTGCATTATTGTATAATTTACTTTTAAAATTAATAATGTGTATTGGAAATAACATCATGGAAATGCATAAAGATTTGCTGTATTTTTTCAGGTTCTTGCAGAATATTGTATATTTTCTTCTAATTTAATGGCTACTTATAGTTTATTTGAATTACTTTTCTTGCACAATAATTTGTGTTCCTTGAAGTTAATACTTGCCTTTTTTATGCTTATTTTTAATATTATTTTTAATTAACTCAAACCCAAACACCAGAGAGTGTATATTTCCTCTCAATATGTTCACATACATAGTTGTATTAATTTTGAAGAAATCTTTCCTCAGATATACTTCTAAGTTGCTAAGTCTTTACTGACTACTCTTTAGACTTGGTGTAGAACTGTGATTTGAGGGGTCTCTTCTGTTAGCCCAAAGGTTGCTTTTGCCTCTGACTTGGGTTGCGTTCCCTGGTTCCTGGGTTGACATCTTCCTCCTTCCCTGGTGGCTCAGAGGTTAAAGTGTCTGCCTGCAGTGCGGGAGACCTGGGTTTGATCCCTGGGTCAGGAAGATCCCCTGGAGAAGGAAATGGCAATGCACTCCAGTATTCTTGCCTGGAGAATCCCATGGACAGAGGAGCTTGGTGGACTATACAGTCCACAGGGTTGCAGAGAGTCAGACACGACTGAGCGACTTCACTTTCTTTCTTTTTCTTTCCTTCTCGGCTTACTGCCTTTCTTTTTTAAAAATTTACTTATTTATTTTAATTGGAGGACAGTCACTCCACACCGCTGTGGTGGCCCCTGCCGCACATCAACACGGATCAGCCACAGGCGCACGCGCGGCCCGCCCCCCGTCCTGCACTGCCCTCCCGCCTCCCTCCCCACCCCATCCCTCTGGGTTGTCCCTGACCACTGGCTTTGAGTGCCCTGCTTCATGCATTGAACTTGCACTGGTCATCTGTCTTACGTATGGTAACGGGCATGTTTCAGTGCTATTCTCTCATATCATCCCACCCTCGCCTTCTCCCATAGAGCCCAGGAGTCTGTTCTTTACATCTGTGTCTCTCTTGCTGCCTTGCATATAGGATTGTTTTTACCATCTTTATGAATTCCATATATATATATATGCGTGTGTGTGTTAATATACTGTTTTGGTATTTCTCTTTCTGACTTACTTCACTCTGTATAATAGGCTCCACCATGCTTCAGTAGCTTTTCAGGAAAAGGTGCATGAGTGCTATTTTTGTTTTTTTTGAGACTTTGAATGTCTGAACATATCTGTTCCTTTGAAGATTTGTCTTGTAGAATTCTAGATGTTTTGAAATTTCTTGATGATATGCCTCGGGGTGGACTTTCTTCACCCATTGTGCTAGGTACTATTTGGAAAATTTTAATATTAGAACTCACATTCTGGAACATTAAACAAAATACTTTGATGATTTTCTTCCCTTTACTTTCTCTGTCTTTTTTTGGGGGAACTTTTATCATTATATTGGAACTTCTGGATTGATGCTCTTAATTTTCTAATATTTTATATCTTTTTGTGTTTTTGGTTTATCCTCTGGGAGATCTTTTTAATTCTATCTTCCAACTTTTCTGTGTAATTTTTCCTGGTTTTGGTCATATTTTAGATTTTCAAGAACTGTTTTTATTCTTTGCATGTTCTTTATATGCCACAACTTCTTTCTCTACTCATTGGTCAATGGACACTCAGATTGCTTCCATCTCTTGGTTATTATAAATACTGCCATGAACAAGGGGCTGCAGATGTCTCTTTGACATAATGTTTTTGTTTCTTTTGGAATATTCCCAGAATCGGAAATGCTGGACCATATGGTAGTTAAATTTTTACTAAGAAACCTCTAAACTGTTTTCCATAATGAGCACACCAATTTACATCCTACCAACAGTACGCAAGGGTTCCCCTTTCTATACAACCTCACCAGCACTTATCTCTTGTCATTTTGATGATAGCTGCTGTTAACAGATGTGAGGTGGTATCTCAGTGTGGCTTTGATTTGCATTTCTCTGATGATTAGTGATGTTGAGCACTTTTCGTCTACCATTAGGCCGTTAGTATGCCTTCTTTGGAAGAATGTCTATTCAGATACTCTGGCCCATTTTTAAAATTGATTTTATTTCTTTTTTTCTTTTGCTATTGAGTTGTGTGAATACTTTATGTATTTTGGAAATAAACGTCTTATCAGATGTATGATTTTCAGACATTTTCTCCCATTCTATATGTTGCCTTTTCATTTTGTTAGTTATTTCCTTTGTTGTGCAAAAGTTCTTTATATTAGATTTTCACTTATATATTTCAGACCTATTCAGTTAAATCCACAAAAAATCATGACTATTGTGTCTTCCTTGATGTATAGAAATGTACTTACATAGTTATTAACATATAATAATCCTCTTGGTTCTCTTGGTAAGTTTCATCTTATATTCAATTTGATATTAATATTGTGTTGGAGTAGACTCTTGAGAGTCCCTTGGACTGCAAGGAGATACAACCAGTCCATCCTAAAGGAGATCAGTCATGGGTGTTCATTGGAAGGACTGATGCTGAAGCTGAAACTCCAATATTTTGGCCACCTCATGCGAAGAATTGACTCACTAGAAAAGACCCTGATGCTGGGAGGGATTGGGGGCAGGAGGAGAAGGGGACGACAGAGGATGAGATGGCTGGATGGCATCACCGACTGAATGGACATGAGTTTGAGTGAACTCCGGGAGTTGGTGATGGACAGGGAGGCCTGGTGTGCTGCAGTTCATGGGGTCGCAAAGAGTCGGACATGACTGAGCGACTGGACTGAACTGAACTGAACTGAATATTGTTACAGCTTATTTTCCTTTAGGTATTTTTGATATATTTTTTAAAAAGTTGAAGTATAGTTGATTTATAATACTGTTAGTTTCGGTTCTACACCAAAGTGAGATGTATCTTTTCTCATAGCTTTATTTCAACATTGTCTTGTTATTTTTAAGCCTGTCTTTTAAAAATAGCAAGAGTTTATTTTTACACCCCCTCAGTCAGTGAGTCTGTCTTCTAATATAAATTTTACCTATTCATGTTTATTATTTATGATGTTTTTAGGCTTGTTTCTATGCCTGGTGGGCTGCCGTCTATGGGGTCGCACAGAGTCGGACACGACTGAAGTGACTTAGCAGCTTAGCAGTTACTCTTATTTATTTGCTCAGTCTTTCTTCTCCCCTTTTTTCATTTGTCCCCCCACACCCCTCTATTCATTTTTAAATTTTCTCTTTTTCCTGCTAATATATTAATATTAGAAGAAATAATGCCATACACATAATTAAACTTACATTTTCTAGCTCTCTATCAATTAATATGTATATCATTTGGCCATTGTTATAATGATGTTTTGTAATGAACTATCTCACAAATAAACCTAAATAATAGCAATTATTTTTAACCATATATGTAGCTGTGCAACTGAACTGAGGGTCAGTTGATGTAGACTGGGTTTGGTGACACAGCTCTGCTACACATTGTAGCTCTGTGATATTATTATACAACTATGTAACTGTGAGAGATTTCCTTATTCTATCAGGCCTAGATTTCTCAGATAATTTAGGTTCCATTAGTGTTTTTCCAGATAGTGGACATGATGAAGCTTTATTTGCATAACATTTTTGAGGACATTGAGATAGAATACCAGCCTTGGAAGATTTCTTCAAAATTGTAAAGGGAGTGTGATGACCGTAGAATTTGAACCAAGAGGAGATAAGAACTCTATAGATGTTCTTGGTGAGACAAAGAGAAAGTGAAGTTCTGAGAGTAGAAATGCCTGATGTATGCTCCATCTTGGCATGCCATTTGGGTCCAGCAAGAGGAATTCTTTTGAACGTGACTTTCTAGAGTTCTTAGGTGCCTCTGGCTCAGCTGAATATCTTTTTTTCTCAGTTATCATAGCATTACTTCTTTTCATGACTCCAAAATGCTATAAACCCCCAGATATCAGAAACTTTTGGAAAGAGCTATATGATCATTTAAGCAGAGAAAACTAATTTCCAACTTCAGGGACATGGGTGGAAAGTACCAATAATTTCATAGATGTATGAAGAGCACTGGTGATCAGAGATTACCGATGATAGTAGGTGGGCAAGAACATTGATAATATGAACTCTTGTGAGAAACTAACAAAGCTGAGTAAAATAAATAAGTTGAAAAAGTAAAACCTGACAAAGCTGGGAAAAAAATGTATGCCCAAGACAAATCCCTTTATTGTTTACAAGAATGCATTTATTAGTGTCTTTTGGGGATGCCCAGGTGTCTCCTTGGTAAAGAATCTGCTTTCAATGCAGGAGACGAGGTGTTGATCCCTGGGTTGGGAAGATCTCCTGGAGAAGGAGATGGCAACCCACTCCTGTATTCTTGCCTGGGAAATCCGATGGACAGAGGAACCTGGCGGGCTACAGTCCATGGGGTCACTAAAGAGTCGGACACAACTTAGCGTCTTTTAATTGACCTTTTTCCAACAGATTCATTTTGAATTTTGGACTCATGAAATTCTTTAGAGGCACACTAGAGGACACTGTTGAGTTATAAATATCCCAGTGCTGTTTGCCTGGTTCCTATTAATGCTGAACTTGCAACTACTTTCATTGATGTCAGTATTTCACCTTCTGAGCTAGCAGTAGGATTTGAAAAAGACATGGAGATTTGCTTCCAGTGCAGGAAAAAAAAAAAATGACTTAAAACAGTGCTTGTTGAAAAATAGGGAAGAAAAATGCATATTTGTGAAGGAGTACTGATTTTTTTTTCTTTTGGCATTTTTTGGTTATAAATTCACATTACTGATACAGCCAGTATACAAACCACAGTTGTAGCAACTAGAGAAAGAAACAGGATATGACCCCCTTTATGAGATGCTCATAATATTCCCAAGGAGGCAGGGGAAAAGTCCATTCATCTGCATTTTATTCAGAAGGCTCTTTTCTTTTGCTTGTCATTTTGGAATGGGCTTAACTGTTGCTAAAAAGTTACAGGAACAACAGAGCTAGAAATCATCTGTTTCTTCACAAAACAAATTCACCCCAGATCAGCCATGTGATCTGCCCCTGCAGTGCCCAGCTCTCTGACCTGAGTCTTGCTGGAACAGCATCTCTTTGGGGACTGACAAAGAATTCCTGTTCTAAGTTCTTCATGTTATTTCTTTCAAGTTTGGTGCCTGCTGTAATACTGCGTCCTCTTAAACCAGATACTGAAAAGTAAAACTAAAAGCCTAAATCCATTCCACAGAGAACTCACTGTGCAGATTTGAGATAAAATAAGCCACAAATATTTGAGCAGTATCAGGATATACATTGCACAATTTTAAAAAAGTTGGTCAGATGATTTGAGTTTTCTCACTGGCAGAACTGGGGTAGTTATGTGACCATTTAAATTGCTTCCAACATTTTATTCACACCAATGTCAGAAGATTCTTAATTTCAAAAAATATTTTATATTAATAGAATCAGCTCTGTTTTTTTTCCTATCAACACTTAATACAGTTATATCAGTTTAGAAATATTTTAGGAATGATGTGCTCTTATTAATTTCCCCTAAAAAGCATTTATTAAAAACATGCATTTGTTGATGCAGTTACTATACACAACTAGTTTTGTGTGACTCCTAGTCACCTGATGTCTGCCCTCCTCTGAGGCACCAGATACACCTGGAATTGCATCCCAGCCCAGCAAGTTGTTCATCCCAGAGCTCTCTTGGGCAACTTGGTTGATTCTATGAGTCTCTAATTGATGAAGATAATAATTTTTTTTATCATAATGGCTTTGTAAGGGTGAAATCATACATTGATATGAAGTGGACAAGTTGGCAAAGTATTCAGTGGAATCTAGCGGGTTCCCTTTTGCATCCACTTGAAGCTAGCAATGATGCAGTAGGAACAGAGTCCAAACTGCCACATCATCGTGTGTCCCCACATCAGCCTGCAAAAATCTCACAAAGGAAGAGAAAATACTACAAATGGGGAGACACATCTCATGCACTATGATGTCAAAGGAAAAGCATATTTCCTGTCCAAAACCTGGAATACATTTGAGCTATTAATAATATATGCTGCACTCCAGAGTGTTTTAATCAAGTCTTGTGAACAACTTTGGATCAAAGAAGCAAATCAATCAACAGCAGTAGAGCCTCTAGGGGACTTACCTGGCAGTTCAGTGTCTAAGACTGCCTTCTGAGCTTCCCTGGTGGCTCAGTGGTAAAGAATCTACCTGCCAACGCAGGAGACTTGAGTTCAATCCCTGGTCCGGGAAGCTCCCACATAACTTGGGGCAACTAAGCCAGTACACCGCAACTACTGCAGATCACGGTGCCCAGGCCCCGTGTCCGCACCAACAGAAGCCACCTCGACGAGAAGGCTGCACTGCTCAGCTGGAGAGTGACCGCCCCTCGCTGCACCTGGGGAAAAGCCCACACAACAGCAAAGACCCAGCACAGCCAAACAAAAGTAACTAATTAAATTAAAAAAAAAAAAGACTTTGCCTTCCAGTGCAGGGAATGTGGGTTCAATCCTTGCTCAGGGAGTTGGGATCCCATATGTCTTGTGGCCAAAAACCCAAAACATAAACAGAAGCAGTATTGTAACAAATTCAGTGTGTGTGTGTGTTAGTTGCTCAGTCGTGTCTGACTCTTCGTGATCCCATTCAGTAAAAGACTTTAAAAAGGGTCCATATTTTAAAAAGAAAACAACTTTAAAAAAGAAGTAAGGCTTCTGTTTCCTTAGTGGCTTATATTCATGCTGAGAATATGGTGCTTTAAAAAAATTTTTATTTGAAACAAATTTTGCAAAGATGATAGGGCCCAAAGTCCAAGAAGTGCAAATGATGAAGATACATGGTATAAAGGAAACGGTCTCCCTTGTACTCTACTGATCATTGCCCTTCCTGAAGGCAGCCTCTGCCGCATTCTTGAGTATCTTTCTATTAAAAGCTATATAGTAGATGGCTTTTATATCTACTATATATATTAAAAGCTATATAGTAGATAGATGGATGGATGGATATGAATATGGGCATAGTTATAGATAGAATATTTTCAAACATGTGAATGTATCTTTAGGCTAAAGCGCTGGAAAAAATACCAGCAGTGTCTGTTTTCTTCAGTAGCACCATTTGTTACTTTTTTGGTCATAATTTGATGGTGAAAATACTTCAGTGCAAGGTCAAAGAATACTTTTATTATGAATGACATAAGTCACCTTTTAGGAGACATTTTCTTTTTTCCTGTGAACTGTCTTTTTGTACCCTTTACCCATTTTAAATTGAATTCAGTCTTATTGAGATATTTTTAAATGTATTGGGGAAATAGGAACTTTGTAATCTGGGTTACGAATGTTTTCCTCAGTTTTCTATTTCTCTTTTGGCTTTTCTTGTGTGAGTCTTAATATGCAGACATTTTACATTTTTCTGTGAACAAGTCACTCTAAGATTATAAAAACATAGAATTTGCCACATGCTGAATTTCTAAGTGTATTTTGCTGTTTTTAGTGTTTAGAACATTGCATTTTAAGAGAATTTTTTCTTCTTTTTTCCCTGGAATTATCATCTCTCGCTCTAAAGAAAGATAATAAACATATTTCTAAAAGAACTGGCGGAGACCAATATGGATTATAGAAATGGATTGCATTAAAGACCGCACAGTCTCTAAGACTAGATTAAGGCATCATAACTCATTTGATACCCTTAGAGGCCTTGCTTGGCAAACATAGGCAAATGATTTTAATTAGCATATTGTGTGCCTGTAAAGGATGCTTCTAAAGAGCCTGAAATGAGTCCTTTTCTTAACTGCTTCTTTTAAGATGCCTTTAGTTTAAAGAGAAGCTCTGTGAGGTAGACCAGAAATATCTTGTTGGTGTGGCCAACTACTTTTACCATTTCTGGGCATGTCTGTCATAGATGGCAGGCATATCTTGCCCTGTTCAGCAAAAAAGTTGTACTCTTGATATAAATTGAGAAAAATGTTTTATTAATGGCCTTGTTTATATTATTGATATATGTAGGTATGTATTTGTGTATATATAGTTCTCTAAAAGACAATGACGAACCTCAGCAGACAGTTTCCAAAATATTTCTCACAAGCCAGTGGAGCCCAATCTGATGAAGTTTCTCTATATTACTTGCAGAGAATCAGATCATCATGTATTATATTGGTAAATATTTAAACAGTGTCATTGGGAGAAATTTTGTTTTATAAAATTGTTTCAGAATTGAAGTTATCTTAGAATTTAGGTAGAAGAAGCCTACCTGAAAGCCATTTGTATAGTCATTAATAAGATACTCAATGATTAAAAATAGTTAAAGAAAGGTGAGGGGTGGGTTCTCTTTACTCTCAACCCCCAGAAGTCTCTGGCTTGTGTTACTACATGTCTACCTATGGCTTTATTCAACTATTGTAACTTAAGACTCACAGGGCTGGTTTCTTTGAGTGAAGGCTGCTGGATTTCTCTTTTCCCAATAAATACAGAGTCTGATTTTTTTTTCATGGTAAGTAGACAAAGATTCCCTTTGAAACATGTAGTCTGAGCGCCAAACACTGGATCCATTGTCTCTGACACAATAAGTACCACATTCAGTCTTTAGAAATGGTGAGCAGTTTGCTTGTATTCGAGAACCAAAGACGTTTTCCACATCCAGAAAAGTGATGCACAGCTGAGTTTTCAATAATGCTAGCACTGTGTGTGAGTGTGATTTCACACGGCGATGTGTACAGTGTTGACTGGTATATGCCTCTCATGGATCAGCTTTAGGCTGCTCACGATGAGTTATTCACTGTGTCATACCAATAGAACTCAACCACTTCAAATGAAAATAGAAAGGATTTCTGCTCATGTTTCATTTTGCGTGTGAGTGTATAGCGTTAGATTATGTTTGTCCTACATATTTTGGATGTAATGTGGATTCAGAATTAGGGATTGCCTTGTGTCAGGTACTCCAGAAGCTGACTCTGAGTTGAGTATTTATGTGCAAATGATTTATTAGCAAATTGCTCCCAGGAGAAACAGGTAAGGGAGTAGGAGAAACAGATCAGTGAAAGGAAGGAATCCAAGCAGGGCACAATTTCTGACAAAGTTCTAGCCTCAGCTGGATCACACAGGAGAGCTTTACAGATCCAATTATAGCTCCGATTTTGTCCCAAATTGAGGCAAGGGTCCTGGGCTTTCATAAGTCACTCACAGGCTAAGAGCCACCCAATTCTAGGGGGAACCCAGACTCTCAGATACACTCATGTACTTCCAGTTCTTGGCACAGGCAGGCAAAGTGGCATCTGTGGTTGAGGGCAGTCTTCTGAAAACAGTCAGAAATGTGGGTCCACAGAAGCAAAAGCACAAAGAAGCTAGGGGTGGGGAGGGTGCAAAGAAATGGCCAGAGTGCTTCAAGGGGGTCCAATACCAAAAGCTGTTTGCTAGAGGGATTACTTCTAAATTCTTATTAAAAGATTCTCAGTCACTGAAAAGAGATCCTTTAGTGATTCTGATACATTTTAAAAGAATTGTTACTAAATTGATAAATGATTCTGGTCCTATTGGTTCAGTCAAAGACTATACTCTAGGCAAGAGTACTGGAGTGGTTTGCCATTTCCTTCTCCAGGGGATCTTCCTGACCCAGGGATCAAACCCAGGTCTTCTGCATTCCAGGCAGACACTTTAACCTCTGAGCCACCAGGGAAGCCCACAGGATATCTTACTCTTTAGTATTTCTCAGATACACCAGGCACACTTCTGCCTCAGGGACTTTGTACTTATTTTTTCTGCCAAAGTCTTACTCCACAGATTTATATTTTGATAAAAAGTGAGAGAAAGGATGATAGAAGGATTTGGCTATTTCACCCTGTTCTAACCTTGCCATTATTGACTAGATGTTCTGTGCTGCTTAATGTGATGCAATTTGAAATACACAACATCTTCATGAATATTCTTGCCCCAAACTATTTAAGCAGAATCTGATCAGGCCTCCTTTTAACTTCTCCGGTGGCTCAGACGGTTAAGTGTCTGCTTACAATACAGGAGACCCGGGTTCAATCCCTAGCTCTGGAAGATCTCCTGGAGAAGGAAATGGCAACCCCCGTCTTCCCTGGTGGCTCAGAGGTTAAAGCATCTGCCTCTAATGCGGGAGACCCGGGTTCGATCCCTGGGTCAGGAAGATCCTGGAGAAGGAAATGGCAATCTACTCCAGTATTCTTGCTTGGAGAATCCCATGGACAGAGGAGGCTTGTAGGTTACAGTCCATGGGGTCGCAAAGAGTCGGACACGACTGAGCGACTTCACCTCACCTCACCTCACCTCCAGTATTCTTGCCTGGAAAATCCCATGGGAGGAACTTGGTAGGCTCCAGTCCATGGGGTCACAAAGAGTCAGACACGACTGAGCAACTTTAACTTCCAGTTTACAACATAATTATGATAGTTTTATACATTCAATATCTTTTGGATATGGGGTTTGCCCATATGCTCACTGCTGGAGGAGGAAATGGCAACCAACTCCAGTATTCTTGTCAGAAAAATCCCATGGACAGAGGAACCTGGTGGGCTATAGTCCATGTTGCATACAGCCGGGCTATAGTCCAGGCTGCAAAGAATTGGACACAAATGAAGGTGCACACATGAATCAATGACTGAGCACACACAAATGTGTTTACTGCTATCTTGTCATCCTCCTTTCTTGCATCTCAGTTCCTTTTACCTGGAATAATTTCCTTTGCATCTGAAGCATATCTTTCAGTGTTCTGCTGACCAGTGTGATAACCACTAGTCATGTGGATATTAAGCACTTGATTTATAACTACTCTGAATTGAGATTTGCTGTTAGTGTAAAGCTTATCCTGGATTTCAGAGACCTAGTACCAAAGTGTAAGAAATCTCATTAATGGTTTTTGTATTAATTACATGTTGAGATGATACAATTTTGATATATTGGCTTAAATAGATCACTATTCAGATGGATTATCCTTTTATTTTTAATTTTTTTTTGCTTTTGAAATTGTGGCTATTAGGGGATTTAAATTTGTGTTCCTCATATTGCCTTTCTATTGGACAACTCTGTTTTAGAAGTTTCTTTAACAATGGTCTATTGGTGGCAAATTCTTTTATTATAAAAGCTTAAAAAGTTATTTATTACAAAAGTTAACCATGACAATTTTATTATTGGGTGATTATTTCTTAAACTATTATGTGCCGTGAGTGTGGACAATTAGATATTAAGCTGATGAGAACAGATACTACACTTGATCTTAGCCAAAAGACTGAGAAGCACTGTGGCAAATTCCTAATTTTTTTTTTTTTTTGTCTAAAAATGTATTTATTTTGCATTTGCTCTTGCGGTGTTTTTTTGCAGATGTACTAGGCTGAATTGAGTTATTTTTTCTTCTCTTGAGGATATTATTTCACTGTTTCTGGTTTCCATTTTTGGTGATAGGACCATGTTAATCAACATGATCGCTCCTTTCGCTCTAATTTGTGTTTTCTCTGACTGCAGTGTGAAAAATCTGGTTTTTACTATTCTGGTGTATCATTATGATGAATTTAGGTATGAGTTTCTTGTTATTTATCCTGCTTGGGATTCATGAGGTCTTCTGAAACTATGTATTGGTTTCTTCTGTCAGTCTGGGAAATTACTAGTTATTATCTCTCAGATATCACCTGGCCTCCATTCTGTTTTACCCCTTCTTCTGAAATGCCAGTTAGACCTATGTTAGACTTTTACTTTATCTTATATTTTCACCTACATTTTATGTTTTCCTTATTTTTGTCTCTGTAAGGTGTGCATTGAATTAACAGTGGCTTTTTTTCTGCTTTATTGACTATGCCAAAGCCTTTGACTGTGTGGATCACAATAAACTGTGGAAAATTCTGAAAGAGATGGGAATACCAGACCACCTAACCTGCCTCTTGAGAAATCTGTATGCAGGTCAGGAAGCAACAGTTAGAACTGGACAGTTAGAACTGGACATGGAACAACAGACTGGTTCCAAATAGGAAAAGGAGTCCGTCAAGGCTGTATATTGTCACCCTGCTTATTTAACTTATATGCAGAGTACATCATGAGAAATGCTGGACTGGAAGAAGCACAAGCTAGAATCAAGATTGCTGGGAGAAATATCAATAACCTCAGATATGCAGATGACACCACCCTTATGGCAGAAAGTGAAGAGGAACTCAAAAGCTTCTTGATGAAAGTGAAAGAGGAGAGTAAAAAGGTTGGCTTAAAGCTCAACATTCAGAAAATGAAGATCATGGCATCCGGTCCCATCACTTCATGGGAAATAGATGGGGAAACAGTGGAAACAGTGTCAGACTTTATTTTTGGGGGCTCCAAAATCACTGCAGATGGTGACTGCAGCCATGAAATTAAAAGATGCTTACTCCTTGGAAGAAAAGTTATGACCAGCCTAGATAAGTATATTCAAAAGCAGAGACATTACTTTGCCGACTAAGGTCTGTCTAGTCAAGGCTATGGTTTTTCTTGTGGTCATGTATGGATGTGAGAGTTGGACTGTGAAGAAGGCTGAGCGCCGAAGAATTGATGCTTTTGAACTGTGGTGTTGGAGAAGACTCCTGAGAGTCCCTGGGATTGCAAGGAGATACAACCAGTCCATTCTAAGGGAGATCAGCCCTGGGTGTTCTTTGGAAGGAATGATGCTAAAGCTGAAACCAGTACTTTGGCCACCTGATGTGAAGAGTTGACTCATTGGAAAAGACCCTGATGTTGGGAGGGATTGGGGGCAGGAGGAGAAGGGGATGACAGAGGATGAGATGGCTGGATGGCATCACCGAGTCTATGGATGTGAGTCTGAGTGAACTCCGGGAGTTGGTGATGGACAGGGAGGCCTGGTGTGCTACAGTTCACGGGTCACAAAGAGTCGGACACAATTGAACAACTGAACTGAACTGAACTAGATGGTTAAGAATCTGCCTGCAGTGCAGGAGACCTGAGTTCAAACCCCGGGTTAGGAAGATCCCCTGAAGAAGGGAATGGCAGCCACTCCAGTATTCTTGCCTGGAAAATCCCCTGGACAGAGGAGCCTGGAAGGCTGCAGTCCATGGGGTCGCTGAGGGTCAGACATGACTGAGCGACTTCACTTTCACTTTTCACTTTGATGCATTGGAAAAGGAGATGGCAACCCACTCCAGTGTTTTTGCCTGGAGAATCCCAGGGACGGGGGAGCCTGGTGGGCTGCCGTCTATGGGGTCGCACAGAGTCAGACATGACTGAAGTGACTTAGCAGTAGCAGCAGATTTGTACAAGAAGCAAATATAAATCCTTTTGAAATGACCCAATCCTCAACACAAGTCTCAAAGAATTTTCAAAATAAAAGAAATCCCAAAGAATATAGACAGTGAACAGTCAAAAATCACAAAGTATATAAGGAAAGAAGATACTACCAGAGAAAGTCTTCATTAATAGCAGAGAGCAAAATCAGACTCTGCAAAGAGTACAGATATTGGGGATTATGAGACACAGAATATAGAAAAGTATATTGTATTAGAATCTTTAAACGAAAAGAAGTGTTTAAAATATGATTAAATAACAAGAAATAGAGACTAAATGTGTCACTCCCGAAATTCGTATGTTAAAACCTAGTTCCCGGTGTGATCTTATTGGGAAGTGGAGCCCTCGGGAGGTAATTAGCCCATGAAGTGACCATCCTCATGAACAGGATGTGTGTCCTTATTGAAGACACTCCAGAGAGCTCCCGCACCTCCTCCTCCACGCGAGGACACAGTTTATTGAATATTTTAAAATAAATTGCAAAAAGTTATATTTTATCCAATATTTGTAGTCATTTTTACCAGGAAGGTCAGTCATGAATTTTAGCTCATCAAAAATACTACTAATGACAGTCTTATGATTTTATAAAAATAAAAATAAGGCTCAAGAAGTAATTTTTAACTCTTACTAATTTGTGGCATGGAATTTACCTAAGCTTTGCATCCTCTGTCCTTTCTGTGATTTATTCTCATAGAGTTATTTCTAAATAGTTAGCGTTGTATTTTAACCAATGAATGTTTCCTTATAAGCTTTTTTACTTTGAGTTAAATTTAAAACATGTTTGCAGTAAGTTTCGTACTCATTTTCCATGTTGAATTGGTTTTTATACTGACATCAGTGCCTTTATATTTTGATTTTTTACTCCTTTTTTAAAAACTGGTGTATAGTTGCTTTATAATGCTGTTAGTTTTTGCTGTATAGCAAAGTGAGCCAGCTCTGTGTATCGCGTCTCTTTTTGGATTTCCTTCCTATTTAGGTCACAACCGAGCATTAAGTAGAGTTCCCTGTGCTATATAGTCGGTTCTCATTAGTTATCTGTTTTATACATAGTAGCGTATATATGTCAATCCTAATCTTCCCCATCCATTCCCACCTTTCTTACCCCTTTGGTTTCCACACATTTGTTCTCTATATCTGTCTTTATTTCTGCTTGGCAAATCAGTTCATCTATACCATTTTTCTAGAGTCCACATAAATGCATTAATAAATTTGTTTTTCTCTTTCTGACTTACTTCACTCTGCGTGACAGTCTCTAGGTCCATTCACGTTTCTGCAAATGGCACAGTTTTATTCCTTTTGATGGGTGAGTGATAGTCCATTCTATATATTTACCACATCTTCTTTATCCATTCCCGTTGATGTGGGCTTCTCTGGTGGCTCAGAGGGTAAAAGCGTCTGTCTACAATGCGGGAGACCCGGGTTCCATCCCTGGGTCGGGAAGATCCCCTGGAGAAGGAAATGACAACCCACTCCAGTACTCTTGCCTGGAAAATCCCATGGACTGAGAAGCCTGGTAGGCTACAGTCTATGGGGTTGCAAAGAGTCGGACAAGACTGAGCGACTTCACTTTCTTTCACTTTCACTTTCTGTTGATGGACATTTAGGTTGCTTCCATGTCCTGGCTATTGTAACTAGTGCTACCGTGAACACTGGGTTCATGTGTATTTTTGAATTATGGTTTTTTCTGGATATATGCCCAGGAGTGGGATTGCAGGGTCTTGTGGTAGTTCTATGTTTAGGTTTTTTAAGAACCTCCATACTGTTCTCATAGTGGCTGTAGCAGTTTACATTTCCACTGACAGGGAATGTAAAAGGGTTCCCTTTTCTCCACACCCTCTCCAGCACTTATTGTTTGTAGGTTTTCTTTTTTTTTTGATGATGACCATTCTGATCAGTGTGAGATGATACCTCATTGTAGGTTTGATTTGCATTTCTCTAATAATTAGTGATGTTGAGCATCTTTTCATGTGTTTGTTAGCCATCTATATGTCTTCTTTGGAGAAATGTCTGTTTAGGTGTTCTGCCTATTTTTTAATGCAGTTGTTTGGTTTTTTAATATTGAGCTGCATGAGCTGTTTGTATATTTTGGAGATTAATCTCTTGTCAGTTGCTTTGTTGCAAATATTTTCTCCCATTCTGAGGACTTTTTATTTTGTTCATGGTTTCTTTTGTTGTGCAAAGGTTTTTAAGTGTAAATAGGCCCCATTTGTTTATTTTGTTTTTATTTTCATTACTCTAGGAAGTGGGTCAAAAAATATCTTGCTCCACTTTATGCACTTTTGATTGCTTTAGTCCTCTTTCAGCTTCTTCAGTTGTACAATGTACTGCAGTTTATTTCTATGAAGGGTATATTTGCAACAATCTTGCTGAAGCCTTGTGTGAGAAATTCTTTCTGTTGCTTTTGTTTGTGAAAGAAAAGTCAGATAAGTTTAGGATTTTGGTTCAGGATGTTTTTTCCCCTGAAAATATTGCAGACACACCTCCATTTTCTTCTGGTTTTATACATGTAATGAAGACTGAGGCAAGCTTGAATTTTTTCCTTTTCAGGTTACCTTTTATATCTTATAGTACTTTTCTTTATCTGTATAATTAAAATAATTTGTCCTTTTGTGTCTAGAAATGGTTTCTATTTCAATAATTTTTCATAGAACAGGATACTGTGGTTATTTATAGACTCGGGACTCATTTTTTTTTTTTAATCCTGAAAAATTTTCTTCATTTTCCTTCCTTCTTATTTATTACTTATTTTGGGGTTGTAATATTTCTGCTTTCTTTCTTCAAAACATTATTACTTGCAGGTTGAATATTTATTCCTAGTTTTTAATTATGTAAAGTCAGCACTCCATATCTGAAGGGCATTGGTTCCAGGACCCCTCTGGGAACCAAAATCCCCCACGCTCAAGCCTCTTACATAAAATGACATAGTACATTAGCCCTCCATATCCAGGCACTGGGCATCCACAGATGCAACATCTGCATACATGAAGGAACATTAAGGGGCTGAATCCACAGACGCAGCACTGCAGACATAGAGGACTGGCAGTGCATCTGTTAAGTCCATCTGATCTAACGTGTCTTTTAAGGCCGTGTTTCCTTATTGGTCTCTCCCTGGATGGTCTCTCTTGTTCCCTGTTTTTAAAAATTATTTTTTTCATTGTCATAATTTTTATTTTCATCACATTTCTGTGCGGGAAATCTTGCCATGTTTGTCTTCATTATTATTGTTGTAGTTTTATTCAAAGTCATATCTGCTGTTTACTTCCTGCAATGGAGATTTTAATTTTGTTATGCTATAATGGACTTCTGCTTTTTTCTAGTTTCTTTGGAATCTCTTTTGTCATTTAACTGTATTTTTCATTAAGGCTTGCTATTTTACAAAAGTCATGTCTTCTTGTATCTTTGGGAACATCATGCAACTAGTTGCCAGGATTTTCCTCTCATTTTTCTAGAAATTGTTTTCTTATTTTTAAGAGTCTACTTTTTCTCTTGAGTTTTCACACCTTGTAGTTGGCTTCTTTATTTGTTGCAGTATTATTTTCGTTGATTCTATATCAATTTACTTGTTGTTCATCTGATTTTAATATTTGGTCTATGCATGCATGGCATGGTCTCCAAATTAGAGTAGAAATCATCAACATATTTAAGATATGTAAAGAATTCAGATTCCTTTAGCACAAGTATTTTCAAAATGTGGTCTGTAGATTTCTAGATTTCTGGAAAGGTTCTTCTGGGCAGCCCAAGGGTCAAGAGTAAGCACAAGCCCATCTATCCAGATTCTTTCATCTCTGAAAACAGAGCCAATCCACTTTTACCCTTTTTGTATATCAAATTTCTGTGGTAGATACCATTTGAAGGAAGGAACGAGCTGTTTAAGACAGTTCTTAAAACTCCTTTCTTATGTAACATCTTAAGTTAGTCACTTTGGAAGCTTTACTTACTATTTCAGTATACCAGAAAGTATGAAAGCTGAAGGAAATAGGTCCCAAGAGAAAACAATGGGGATTAAAATTGCCTAAAAGGACTTATGGGAGGGGCAGATGATCTTATAAAAGGAAATGGATATAAATCACTTTAGCAAAAAATTAATCAGTTACCATGAAGATGGGCTTAACTAAAATGAGCTATAACTTACATATGAACTCAGATCACAAGTGGGTTAGTTTAGGGGTTGATAAAATGTTAGCTTCTTTTGTTTCCACTCATTCCTTTGTGACAGTGTCTAGAATAAGCTCTTCCTACACTGAATATACCAGGATCAGTTCAGTTCAGTAGCTCAGGCATGTCCGACTCTTTGTGACCCCATGAATCGCAGCACGCCGGGCCTCCCTGTCCATTACCAACTCCTGGAGTTCACTCAGACTCACGTTCATCGAGTCAGTGATGCCATCCAGCCATCTCATCCTCGGTCGTTCCCTTCTCCTCCTGCCCCCAATCCCTCCCAGCATCAGAGTCTTTTTCAATGAGTCAACTCTTCGCATGAGGTGCCCAAAGTACTGGAGTTCCAGCTTTAGCATCATTCCTTCCAAAGAAATGCCAGGGTTGATCTCCTTCAGAAT
>SJYT01018643.1:569257-585038 GCA_006410635.1 Cephalophus harveyi
TGAATCTGAGTGAACTCCGGGAGTTGGTGATGGACAGGGGGGCCTGGCGTGCTGCGATTCATGGGGTCGCAAAGAGTCGGACACGACCGAGTGACTGAACTGAACTGAACCCTGTATATATAAATACGTAGGGTGACAATATACAGCCTTGATGTACTCCTTTTCCTATTTGGACCCAGTCTGTTGTTTCATGTCCAGTTCTGATTGCTGCTTCCTGACCTGCATACAGGTTTCTCAAGAGGCAGGTAACGTGGTCTGGTATTCCCATCTCGTTCAGAATTTTCCACAATTTATTGTGATCCACACAGTCAAAGGCTTTGGCATAGTCTATAAAGCAGAAATAGATGTTTTTCTGGAACTCTCTTGCTTTTTCCATGATCCAGCGGATGTTGGCAATTTGATCTCTTTTTCCTCTGCCTTTCCTAAATCCAGCTTGAACATCTGGAAGTTCAGAGTTCACGTACTATTGAAGCCTGGCTTGGAGAATTTAGAGCATTACTTTGCTAGTGCGTGAGATGAGTGCAATTGTGCAGTAGTTAGGGCATTATTTGGCATTGCCATTCTTTGGGACTGGAATGAAAACTGACCTTTTCCAGTCCCGTGGCCACTGCTGAGTTTTCCAAATTTGTTGACATATTGAGTGCAGCACTTTCACAGCATCATCTTTTAGGATTTGAAATAGCTCAACTGGAATTCCATCACCTCCACTAGCTTTGTTTGTAGTGATGCTTCCTAAGACCCTCTTGACTTCACATTCCAGGATATCTGGCTCTAAGTGAGTGATTATCTGGGTCGCGAAGATCTTTTTTATACAGTTCTTCTGTGTATTCTTGGCACCTCTTCTTAATATCTTCTGCTTCTATTAGGTCCATACCATTTCTGTCCTTTATCGAGCCCATCTTTGCATGAAATGTTCCCTTGGTATCTCTAATTTTTTTGAAGAGCTCTCTAGTCTTTCCCATTCTGTTGTTTTCCTCTATTTCTTTGCATTGATCACTGAAGAAGGCTTTCTTATCTCTCCTTGCTATTCTTTGGAACTCTGAATTCAAATGGGTATATCTTTCCTTTTCTCCTTTGCTTTTTACTTCTCTTCTTTTCACAGCTATTTGTAAGGCCTCATCAAACAGCTATTTTGCCTTTTTGCATTTCTTTTTTTGGGGATGGTCTTGATCCCTGTCTCCTGTACAATGTCATGAACCTCCATCCATTGTTCATCAGGTACTCTGTCTATCAGATCTAGGCCCTTAAATCTATTTCTCACTTCCACTGTGTAATCATAAGGGATTTGATTTAAGTCATACCTGAATGGTCTAGTGGCTTTCCCCACTTTCTTCACTTTAAGTCTGAATTTGGCAAATTAGGAGTTCATGATCTGAGCCACAGTCATTTGCTTGCTGTGGCATTATTCCAGCCTCATGGGCCTGGTCCACAGCTCCTGCCGCCTCTGGAGACTTACATTGCTAGACCTGGCTGTCAGTGTTCAGTTGACATTGTGAGCACGGCAAAACACCAGTATTGCTGTCACTCACAGGGATCATCTATGTTTGTGGCATCATGACAGTGCTGTTCCTGGCCTCCTTGCAGAACTGCGGCATTGCACACACACTGGGGTACCATTCAGATAGGAAGCATCACAAATGCCAGTCTGAGAGTTAGACGGTGAAGCGGCCCTGCCTCCTGGTGTGGAATTGGCGTCTTGCCTATTTCTTCCTGCTTGGTGTGATACCTCTGGATGCTGGCCCAGACTTTTTTCTTGGGACCCTCTTCATGGTTGTTTCCTCATGCTTTCTGGAGGAGTTTGAGACCCAGAACTTAGATTTATTTGGGGGATTTCTTTCTCCTGATCTGTTTTACACAAGAGCTGATTCCAGGATATGTTTTGTATGTGCAGAGACTCTCACTACTCTTCACCCCTTGCCTGTCTGACTCCTGATCCTGCCCTTTCTCAATTTTTCTATTGAATGCTGCTAAAGAACCAGCTCTAGCAATCAACAGCTCTCTCTTGGAGAAGGAAATGGCAACCCACTCTGGTATTCTTGCCTAGAGAATCCCGTGGACAGAGGAGCGCGGTGGGCTCCTGTCCATAGGGTCTCAGAGAGTTGGACATGACTAAGCGACTTAGCATGTGTGCATGCATTGGAGAAGGAAATGGCAACCCAGTCCAGTGTTCTTGCCTGGAGAATCCCCGGGACGGAGGAGCCTGGTGGGCTGCCGTCTCTGGGGTCGCACAGAGTCGGACCCGCCTGAGCCAGCAGCAGCAGTTAGTGTAAGGGCATTCCCCAGGCCCATTCCTCAAACTGACAGAGCTCAGTGCAACATCCAAATGAGTGTCCATATATCATGATATCTCAATATTTATGTTATGCTTCAAGTTAACACATTATTACATAAAATACCTTCTGTCCACCTCTTTGACTAATATAGCTTCATAATTACTTAGAAGGTCAATATTCTTGGGTTTCTAAGGGTTCCACTCCTGAACATGGCAGCTTGGAGGCACCTGACCCCCAGCTCATACTTGAGCTCTCTCCTTTCTTCTCACTTCTCACTCTGACTCTGTCCAGTACCATGAGGGCACTCGTGTTTGTATGTGGATACCCTCACTTGTGGGTACAAGTGCCACCCATCTCCATATACACAGGCCTCTCCTGGCCATTCCTTGGCCCTAGGAGTAACCAGTTTATTGGTATGATCTGATCTGCTCTCATAATGAAGAGCCCAGGGAAGTAGTCTTTTCTGACTTTCGAAGTGGGCTCAGGGCCATTTTTGGCAGGAAATTCTTGAGTCCAGGTATAAGAATGTTTTTGAGGGAGAAATACAAGCTGTTGGTAACCATGTACCCTCGGCTCCATTAAAGCCTTGTTCCATGAGAAGGGACATGGTCAGAAAGGTCCAGGGATCTTCTTGCTCAGGTTTAAAGGTGTAATGGAAATGCTCAGTCTTACGCTCCTAATAATGCTGGCATCGTTTGCCAGTTCATCCATGCTCTTCATCTTCATAGGGAACATTCAGGGCAATGGGAAGATAATGGTTATCCAGAGGTTCAAGATGGGGAAAATGATGTTTCTGACTTACTTCCTAGAAGGCAGTGAACATGAAGAGAGTCTCATTGTCTCTGGCTTTTCAGGTACTTACATAGATGATTTAAGTTGTTTCCAAATAGCACTGTGACTAAAATGGAAGGGACAAATAAGAAACAACTCAAATATCACAGAAAGCTCCACACAGTCACCAACATCAATGAATATTTCATTCTTAATTCTGTGCAAGAATTAATGACAGATTATCTTCTAGCTTTTCTGTCTCTATTCTATAGTTAAGTGAAATTCACTCAGTCGTGTCTGACTCTTTGTGACCCCAGGGACTGTACAGTACATGGAATTCTCCTGGCCAGAATACTAGAGTGGGTACGTTTCCCTTCTCCAGGGGATCTTCCCAACCCAGGGATCAAACCCAGGTCTCCCACATTGCAGGTGGATTCTTTACCAGCTGAGCCACAAGGGAAGCCCAAGAATACTGGAGTGGGTAGCCTATTCCTTCTCCAGCGGATCTTCTAGACCCAGGAACTGAACCAGGGTCTCTTGCATTGCAGGTGGATTCTTTACCAACTGAGCTATGACATTTATTGAATATCTATCATGTTTTGAATTCTGACTGCAAGGCTAGGGAGTAAGGAGGTAGCATTTGAGCTGCATCTGGAGGAAAAAGTAGATTATTGGTGGGTGATTAAATTGAGAGATGTCCTTAACAGGTAAGTTTCCTTGTCTGTACATAGGGATGATGATAGAGTTTATCTTATAGAGATTTTATGAAGATAAAAAGAGTAACAAAGGATAGACACATAGATCATAGCTCATACTCAATAAATATTAGCTATTGCTATTATTATTTTTTTCTGGAAAGAGCAACAAGACAAAGATGTATAATATGAACCTGGTAACTTATTTGAGGAATAGAGGGCAAGTTTTTGCACAAAAACAGTTTGCATAAGAGAATTGACTGGAGATTAGTTTAAAGAACTAATTGAAACCAGATTGTACTATCTGAAAGAATTTAAATATTGTTCCATGGGAAAGGAGACTCACTGATGAGATGAAGGGGAAACTTGAGAGAACAAACATAGTGAGATTTATCATTCTAGAAAACTGACACTCTTACGGTGTCATAGAGGATGATTTAGAGATGGAAAAGACTAGAAACAAGATCAGTTCAGTTCAATGCAGTCACTCAGTCGTGTCCTACTCTTTGCAGCCTCATGGACTGCAGCACGCCAGGCTTCCCTGTCCATCACCAACTTCCAGAGCTTACTCAAACTCGTGTCTATCGAGCTGGTGATGCCATCCAACCATCTCATTCTCTGTCATCCCCTTGTTCTCCTGCCTTCAATCTTTCCCAACATCAGAGTCTTTTCAAATGAGTCAGTTCTTTGCAGCAGGTGACCAAAGTATACAAGATAATCTGCAATAAATAAGAATAAATGAGAAAGAATTAAACTAGACTAAGGAATACATAATGTAATATAGGATGAATGTTGGAAGTAAATTTAGTGGTACTTGGTTCAAAGGGTTAGGAGAGTCAAGTGACAAAGATACATGAAGATTTCTGGTTGTTGCAGTAGCTGACATCAGGGGCAATGAACAGATATTTCAGTGAGGTCGTAGAGTGAGAGAGGAGAGGCCTAAACATTCAATAGAAAGGATGTGTAAAGGAAGGAGCACAAAGGAAAAATTGAGAGATAGTGAGAATGTATGGCACCCCACTCCAGTACTCTTGCCTGGAAACTCCCAGGGACGGAGGAGCCTGGTGGGCTGCAGTGTGTGGAGTCACAAAGAGTTGGACATGACTGAGAGACTTCACTTTCACTTTTCACTTTCATACATTGGAGAAGGAAATGGCAACCCACTCCAGTGTTCTTGCCTGGAGAATCCCAGGGACGGGGGAGCCTGGTGGGCTGCCATCTGTGGGGTCGCACAGAGTTGGACACTACTGAAGTGACTTAGCAGTAAGAATGTGAAGAGTTTATGCCAGGAGAGAGTTAAAGGAGCTATTGGAAAAAGGTGGGGATGAGGTTGGAAGGTGCCAAAGATCAGTTACTAGAATAAGAAAAAGATTGAAAACTGGTCATTGGATTTGCCATTTGAGAGGTCATTGGTTATCTTTGTGAGGATGAGAATTGATTAAATGACAAGAGGAAACAACTTGTTAGATCTTGTGATTGTGAATTTTTGGGGCACTGTTTCTTTTGCTGTGTTTGAACATATATGATACTTTATAAAAACAAAAGTAAAGCCATTATTTATATTTGTGCATGAATGTGTTTGTATATTTGTTTCTCAGAGATATGGAAAAACAATACTTTGTGGTTAATAGGGTCTACTTCAAGATAATGGGAAATAAAGAGTGGTGGAAAGATATTAGTAATATTTTCATTGTAAACTTTGTATGGTTTCACTGTTTCTGAGCATTTCTTTTATAATAAAAATATTCAAAATATGACATTTACTAACAGTTGGTAACTTAAAAAATTAGATTGGTGGCTGCCAAAAATTAGATGAATCTTAGTATCAATAATAGCAATAAAATTGAATATAAGCCACAGAAGAAAATATGATAATAATATGTATCAAAGCTGTGAAGTGTAGATGACTTCCTAAGCTCAGAAAAAAATAAAGATACCTCAAAGGAAGATATTTATTTTCCAGTAAAAATTATAAAAATTTTAAAGTTAATTATAAAAACCTCATAACTAAACATGGATGGACCAAACAGTAGATTGGGGAAAGCTGCAGCCAATGTTGCAGAAAGTCTAGTATATTTTCAGTGCAGAGAGTCAGGAACATATAAACTGTTATCAGATAGGTGAGAGCTTCCAGCAAATTCTGATTCATAATTTCGACAAGCTCTCCATTTTCTCTCTCTATTTTGAAAACAGTGGGAGAAATTACCTCTGAGTGTGCTCCCTATGGGGCAGGTTTTAGTACAAGAGAGCAATTGTCTTTTCTTATTGGACTCACCATCCTTCAAGAGTTTTTATTTTTTGACTTGCAGAATGCCAGGTTGGTCTTGCTTCCTCTCTGAATCTTGACACATTTAAAAATAAAATGACTGTACTCAGAATCTTCTCAACTTTCCAAACCCTCTTGACTGGAAAATACTAAAACAAAAGCCTTGTTGCCCTGAACTACTTTTAAGCCACTTTTGAGGAATTCTTATTTATTTATTTAAAAATTTAAACTGGAGGTGAGGATATTCTTGACCCAGAGGTTATGCTGTCCTTTGGCTTAGGATGAGCTTTTCTAGCCATTTAAGATAAAACTAGTATTTTATCCTGGTCTCTGAAATCATAAGAAAAAACTTCTAAAACATTTTAAAAAGCAGAAAAACCAAAGACTTGATGATTTCAAGGCTCAAAGTCTTCAGCATTCAGGGACAGAACAAGACTCACGGAGATCTTCCAAGACACCTTCTCTGTAATTTAACAGAATGACATAGAGTAAAGCTTTCCTAATACATTATATAGAAACATTATCAAGTGGGATTCACCTTATTCAAGCTCTCACTTGCTCGGTATGTGGCAATATCTTTTAGAAGCTGAATGATTTTGTTTCTGACCCAGCCTCACTTTTCCCTTGTGTTTTTGCGTATCTACTTTACAGTGTCACTTGCCTGTTACACGTTTACCAGGATTTGTACATTCCTTAGTTGTATGCATCTACAAATGTCTTAAGTTCACTTTCTGTACAGAATTTTGATTCTCTACAATTTGTCTAGTACAGTGCTCACCAGATTGTTGAGGGTAACTTTGGGAGTAGGTATTGGTTTGTTTGTTGGGTCTAAAAGTCTAACGTTCTGGTGCTCTGTCCTGTTTTTAAATCTCTCTGCCGGCTTTTTGCTCTCCAACACTCTTTAACAGTATTTCGCAGTCCTTGGCTACCCATTAGAATCCCTGGTGAGGGGGATAGATTTTAAAATGTATAAATGCTCAGGTCCCACCTCAGACTCATCAGAATCTTTTGGGCTGAGATTTGAGCATCATTATTTTTTAAGTTCCCCTCAGTAATTCTAATGTGGAGGTTGGTTTGAGAAACATTACTCTAGAGTTAACAGGGGGAAATATTTATGCTTTTTCTTTCGGTGGGAATTCATTTTCTTGTTGGGTGTCAAATTAACCGTCTGGTTCTATAGTCCAGTAATATTTATACTACCTGTGTAACTCTATTAAACATCTCCTTAGCAGAAGTAGCTTTTAAAGATAAAACCAGTTATCCCATGCTGGTCTCTGAATCACGAACTTCAGAAACATTTGAAAAAAGCAGGGAAACCAAAAACATGATGATTTCAGGGCTCAAAGTCTAAAGCATTCATGGCCAGAATGAGACTCAGAGATCTTCCATGATGGTTTCTCTGCATGTAATTTAACAGAGACATGGGATGAACAAAGCTTTACTAAAATAAAGTTCTTAGCTCATGAATATGTATATTTAAGAATCTCACATTCAGTATTATGTAGGCTGGTAGCTAGCATTAAAATTGGGCTTCTAATTACAGTTACTGGTAAGCTGATTCTCATGGGGTGGATAGCTATCTGTCATCAATATTAAGTTGACGGAAAAGGAGTGAGAGACTTTTTTTTTCTAGAGCTGGGATGTTTATGGCGGATTTCGACCTACAGAATTTCCGTGAGATTGCAGTTGCTCCGTTTTATATTTCTCCAGTCCCTACACGGAGGGGTTTCAAGGTGACACATCACCTCCTATCCATGCAGAGCGACAGGTTAAAGCTTTCTAAGTAACGCTTGATTCACACCCCTTAGAGGGGAGGCTAGTGTGCCTGTAGCATCTCTTTTTCTAAGCCGTTGTGTATAGAGCCAGAGGCTGGATTCTGGGTGACAGTGCCCCATTGGAAACAGAATCAGGTCCAAGATTGGCCATAAAAGCAAGAAACTGGGATGAGGATCGATTTAGAAGCCTCAAGTGCAATTTTGGGTCCAACTCTAAGACCAGAAAATTTCATTGAACTGGGAAAAATGAGAGGTGCACAATGAGTGACTGTAAAGTAGTTTGAAATTTCTGGTGATGAAGATCAGTGATTCTAATTTTTGACATCATGCTAGGTATCTCTATAGTGAATATTATTTACTGCTGGCTCAGATGGGATGGATACTGAAATAACCCTAGAACTGTTGTGTTTGAATGGTTTGGTACATTCCGGAAGTATTGGTATTGTTTATGCAATAAACAGTTTGGCTCATTTCTACTTTTTGGCTATTGTGAATAATGCTTCTATGTACAAGTTTTTTGGGGTATATACCTAGGAATAGAATTGCTGGGTTATACGGTAACTAAGTTTAACCCTATGTTGAGAAAGTACCAAACTATTTTCCAAAGAGACTTTTACATTTCCAACAGTACTGTATGAGGATTCTAATTTTTCTACATCCCTGCTAGCACTTGTTATTGTCTATCTTTTTGATTGTAGACATCCTTGATTTTGCTGCTTTTAAAGACAAGTATATGGTGTTTACAGCCCTGACTCATTTGTGACCCCATGGACTGTAGTCTGCCAAGCTCTTCTGTCCATGGGATTTCCAAGGCAAGAATACTGGAATAGGTTGCAATTTCCTTCTCCAGGGGATCTTCCTGACCCAGAGATTGAACCCATATTTCCTGCATTTGTCAGGATTCTTTACTACTGAGTCATCAGGGAAGCCCCTTACAACCCTTGTGTGGGTGTGTTGCTCAGTCGTGTCCGATTCTTTGCGACCCCATGGAGTATAGACCACCAGGCTCCTCTGTCCATAGAATTCTCCAGGCAAGAGTACTGGAGTGGGTTGTCATTCCCTTCTCCAGAGGATCTTCCCGACTCAGGAACTGAACTTGGATCTCCTGCATTGTGGGCAGATTCTTCACCATCTGAGCCACCAAGGAAGCATGACCCTTCAGGTTTTCACAGTTGGGTTTTACAAATAACAGGCCAGAAAACTGTCTACTTTGAAATTTGCTGTTGCAATGGAAGGTTTTAGTCTTTATAAAATAAGATGAGAATCTTCTTATTCTTCGCAATATGAGAATCTTTATAGCAAAACAAGGTAGACTGTATGAGATATATCAACTCTGAATGAACTCCATGAATGAAAATCAATTCATCCAAGAATGAGAAGCTGCTGGCACAGTGAGCGCTCAGCATTCTGAGAACCCAGGCTGTTTGGTAAAGCATGGGCCAAATCCTTGCAGTTGTTTGCCTGAGGATACAAGAGGTCGACTCAGCTCTCAAAGGGCTTCCTCTTGAAAAATGAAAAATGTGATTGGCAGGAGTATGGAAAAGTGCCAAGACTGAGAGCAGGACTGGCTCCTAATTCTAAGGCCAAATCCTGACCTCTGGATCAGGACACGAGAACAAGAGGGCTCTGTGTTGCTGGCGTTGGGTATAAGGGCCTGCTCTGTCCCAGGCTGACGACTCTTGTGCTGCAGGTAACATCTGGCAGCAGGGACGGGAGGCAAGCCTGCAGCTGCGGAGCGTCAGCTTTCCCAGAATCACATGGGCAGTGGAGTCCTAACCTTGCCAGTGCTCACATGCTTACCCACTGTGGCCATCCTTCAAACGTTAACCCTTGTCTTATTTGTGCCCATACTTGCTTGCTTGCTGTCAGTATGGTGTAGTTCTCTTGCATGATCCAAGTTCATTCTACTTTCCTCTCCTTCCCAAGCCTTTCCTGGGTGCCCTCTGAACTCTATTCTTTTTAATCTCTCTCTCTCTTTTTCGCTGCGTCCCATGGCAAGAGCAACCACGGAAAGAATCCTTAGTTCCCTCACCAAGGACTGAACCCACTCCCTTGGCAGTGAAAACACAGAGCCCTAACCACTAGACCACCAGGGAATTCCCTGCCTGACATTTTAAACTCTAATGACTCAGATACCCATTCCAGGACCACACCTTAGCCTCATCATCACACCTAACGTACCCGTCTCTTTAGCTTATATTCTAACTCACAGTTTGCTATAATCTTTCAGCCTTCTCTCTCTCTTATTTAGGATTTGTGCCTGTTCTTTGGCCTCATTTTGGATCTACTTTCTCTAAACCAAAAATATTTAATAGTGGGGAAAAAGCAAGGCTTTGTTTAAATCTTGTGGGGTTTCAACCTGTTTATTGTTCACTGGCTCTCTTTATTTCCCATCTGTTAGTTGTTCTCCCATCTTTATTTCCCATCTGTTAGAGTTCTCCTTTGAGTAATTTATTTCAGGTAGGATCAATCTGGGGCCTTTGCATACCTGAGAATGCTTTTCTGTTACTTTCACACATGCCCTGTTGTCTATATGCGGATTTCTTTTTATTGTGTTTTCCCCAAAACCTGAAAAAAAAAAAAAAATTGCACAGTGCTTATTGCTGTAGCAGTCTGGGGCCAGAGTGAGTATTCTTTCTTGCTATCTAGTAAATGGTAGTAGTTAGTGTTTTTCTCATTTAGTTTTTCTGGTTTCTTTGGGAAAATCCACATGGTTCTGTTGAGCCTCATTCTATGCCCGCTTTGACCTCTCCCCACACCTGCCAGTCACTGAAGATAGTGACTGCTTCTCACATGGGATCCTGATTCAACCAGGGCCAGTTGGAACTCCCCTGAGATTGATATAATGAGTTGGAAGACAGAATTTTTTCTGCTTGGGTTGGTTAGTAAGCATTGTGAGTCTGGGGTTACTGAGGGTACTGGCAGTTATCTCTCTAGATTATCTGTTTATCTCTGTTTGTCTATTTGTCTGTCTTTCAATCAGTCAATCATGTCTACATTACCCGTCTACCTATCTAGCTAGCTTTTAGTCACCAGTGTATCTACACATCCATCTGCCTACCTGCTGCCGCTGCTACTAAGTTGCTCCAGTCGTGTCCAACTCTGTGCGACCCCATAGACGGCAGCCCACCAGGCTCCCCCGTCCCTGGGATTCTCCAGGCAAGAACACTGGAGTGGGTTGCCATTTCCTTCTCCAATGCATGAAGGAGAAAAGTGAAAGTGAAGTCACTCAGTCGTGTCCGACTCTTAGTGACCCCATGGACTGCAGCCTACCAGACTCCTCCATCCATGGGATTTTCCAGGCAAGAGTACTGGAGTGGGGTGCCATTGCCTTCTCCGATCTGCCTACCTACTTGTAGATATATCTAGATAGATAGGTAGATAGATGTAGAGAGAAAGAGGTTGAACAAGGATGAGTATGAATATGAAGGCAAGCAGAGGCACACAGAGTTAAGAAAAGGAAAGAGGAAGATAGCTCTGAAGATACCACGGGGAACCTAGTTCAGCTGACTGTAAAGCCAAATTCATCTTGGACTTCCCAGAACTTCCCAGATTACATGAATCAAAACTTTTATTTTTTGCTTAAGTTAAAATTTTTCTTAAGATAATCTGGCTTTCTTTTGCTTATAGTCAAGGGACTTTGGACCAGTAGGAATGAATCCATTTTTTCCCCTTTGAATATTTGTGGGGTTCTTTTTCCTATTCATGAAGTTTAAAAATGTCTGCAGAATATGATTGAGATATCTCTTTAGTAGATTTGCTTGAATCTGTAAAATCGATCACAACACTTTTTTCTGTTATATTGCTTAATACTGCTTTTGTTCTGTTTGTTCTTTTCTCCATATGTTGAATATATCAGACTGGTGATTTAGATTTGTCATTTCTTGCTTGATATTTCGACTTGTTAATCTTTTTCTCTGAAGTCTGAGAAAATGTCCATTGTTTTCTTCCATGTCATGAATTTGATTATATATATATATAAATATATTGGAGAAGGCAATGGCAACCCACTCCAGTACTCTTGCCTGCAAAACCCCATGAATGGAGGAGCCTGCTGGGCTGCAGTCCATGGGGTCGCAAAGAGTCGGACACGACTGAGCGACTTCACTTTCACTTTTCACTTTCCTGCACTGGAGAAGGAAATGGCAACCCACTCCAGTGTTCTTGCCTGGAGAATCCCAGGGACGGGGGAGCCTGGTGGGCTGCCATCTATGGGGTTGCACAGCGTCGGACACGACTAAAGTGACTTAGCATGATAGCATGATTAGCATGATAAAAATATATATTTTCTAAGTATATACATATATTTTAAAATTTTAGTATCATTGATTCGCAATGTTGTATTAGTTTCTGATATACAACAAAGTGATTCATATATGTGTGTGTATATGCTCTTTTTCATATTCTTTCCCATTATGGTTTATTACTGAATACCAAATATAACTCCCTGTGCTTTGTAGTCAGAGAAGGCAATGGCACCCCACTCCAGTACTCTTGCCTGGAAAATCCCATGGATGGAGGAGCCTGGTGGGCTGCAGTCCATGGGGTCGCTAAGAGTCAGACATGACTGAGCAACTTCACTTTCATTTTTCCCTTTCATGCATTGGAGAAGGAAATGGCAACCCCCTCCAGTGTTCTTGCCTGGAGAATCCCAGGGACAGGGGGAGCCTGGTAGGTCTATGGGCTCGCACAGAGTCGGATATGACTGAAGCAACTTAGCAGCAGTAGCAGCAGCTATGTGGTAAGATCTAGTTTATCTAGTTTATCTATAGAAGTTTGTGTCTGCTAATCCAAAACTCCTAATTTATCCCTCCCACACCCCTTTCCCCTCTGGTAACCATAAATTTGTTTTCTTTGTCTATGAGTCTTTCTGTTTTGCAAATAGGTTCATTTGTATCATATTTTAGATTCTACATAAAAGTAATATCATATGGTGTTTGTCTTTCTATTTCTGACTTACTTCACTTAGTGTGATAATCTCTAGGTCCATCCATGTTGCTGCAGGTGGCATTACTTCATTCTTTTTTATGGCTGAGTAGTATTCCACTGTGTGTGTGTGTGTGTGTGTGTGTGTGTGTGTGTGTGCGTGTGTGTGTGTACACCACATCTTCTGTATTAGTTCATCTGTTGATGGATATTTAGATGCATCCATGTCTTGGCTATTGTAAATAATGTTGCTATGAACATTGGGATGCATCTACTTTGTATTTGTTGGTCTTAATCTCTTCCAAAGAAACTTTATCTTATATTATTTTCCCCCTACATTATGGCTGTATTAAATTCAGATTTTTAAAACATTTCTGCCAATTTCTCAGCCTCTGCTTTTGAGGCTGTAAGCATTAATTAGTCTATATTTTCTTAAATTTGTAGAAAGCACCAGGAAATTCATCTGCAGTTTTTCTTCCTGTTATAAATCTTTTTCAAATGCAATGCTTCCTCTGCAGAATATTTTCATATTCATAGACTCATATATTTCATAGGCTCCTTTTTTTCTTCTGTTTATCGTCTCAAATAAAGAGAGGTCTATTTACTTTTGGTGTTTACCTGTTTAACCAAAAACAGGGTGACTGAATTATCCTTTGATCTCTTCTTTATATATATGTTGATGATGATAATTTTAAGCTGGAGGACTGATGGCATATATTTACATTGCGTGCTGACTCACTTCCGTCATGCCTGACTCTGTGCAACCCCATGGATTGTAGCCCTCCAGACTCTTCTGTCTGTGGGATTCTCCGGGCAAGAATACTGGAGTGGGTTGCCATTTCCTAGTCCAGGGGATCTTCCCAACCCAGGGATCAAACCCACATCTCTGTGTCTCCTGCACTGACGGGTGGGTTCTTTACCACTCTCACTACCTGGGAAGCCCTGTATTTACATTACCAGCCAATTAAGATGAGAAGAAAAGGAGCAGGGTCCTGGACTATCACATGGGTAAGAATTTAGTGTTTATCCATCACCTTCTTTCTCTGAAGCTGATTCTTTGTGCACAGCTCTCCACAGGCATGGCTCTCTCTGTCCTCCATTCTTGCTCTGCTGCCCAGAGCCTCAAAAAGAAAGCATGCCTCCCTGGGAGAAGTCTTGCCGCACTGCCTGCTCCTGCTTGGTGGAATATGAGCATGGTGCCCGGGATCTCCTTGAGCAGCTACTTTTGAATGGCGCTGGACCACAGCTACAGCTGTGATTCTAACGAGTGCTCCCTTCTGTTCCCTGCTGTCCTCCCCCCAGCCCTTTCCCCTCCACACCTGTGAGTGTTAGTAGGGCTCTGCCAGAATGTGGTTTACTTCCTTTCTCATTAGAGGACTGTAAGTGTTGTCTCTAGATTTTGTTGTCTTTCTGTCTGGTTTTATCAGAATCATTTGGAAGCCATACAAAAGCATCCTTCTTAATTTTTAGCACAAATGCAGGGTTTCTTCCATACTTATGTTCCTTTTCTCATTTTGCTTGGGTTGGGAGTAAATGAGGAAACTTGGGTGTGGTTTTTCTGAGGATCTCTTACATCTGTGCCCCCTTTATTCCCTTTCCACTTCTCCTGCCTCATCTCATATTTGATCATGTATCTTTCTTGCTAGAATCCCCCTGATGTGTCTTCCTGCCTCTTTGCTGGCACCGCTCTCCTGGTGTTGGCACTCGCTAAGAAAGGGGCTCGGCTCTAGGAGATACTTAGTTGTATTAAAATTGTGTTCAATTTCACGTACTCATAGCAGCTCTACTGTAGCTTAAGCCGAAAACAGAAGGTCCAGGGGCGGTCCGTCCAGGACTGGTAGGGTGACTCAGTGATGCCGTGGTGCAGCTCCTGCTGTCTTTCCGCCTGGCTGCTTTCTGGGAGGTCTGCTGCCCCTCCGGGCGGTGCCTGTCTCCCAGGAGGGAGCAGGGGGAGAGGAAGAGGCGCCACAAGAGACTTCCGCCTTCTTTTCCTTGGTTGGAGTGTGTCTCCTGCCACACTCCTGATTGCTGGGAGGCAGAGGAAGGGAGTCATTACCTTTCTCAGACTCTGCCGCAGAGGCAGGCCAAGAGAAAAGGGCTGGGAAAAGAGGTGGGTGAGCTAAATTCTGGTGTTGGCCACCTTCCTTGTTCCCAACACCTGTTGGTCAGAAGAAACTCTCCTGCCTGTTCATACCTACGGCCTCAGAATGTTGTTTTTATAGAAAGGAAAATATCGAGTGCAGGGACAGTGGCTGTAACTGGGCATTTATTCTTATCCCATCTCCCACCCCCAGACATCTGTTTCTCCAAACTGGAGAATATTGGGGTTTTCCCTCAATTTTCTTCCATTTTTATTTCCATCCCACTGCACAATTCTTTCAACAGTGACATGTGGATGCAATAGCTGTGGAAGTGTACTGTGAGGCTGGAAATTTTCCACGGACTACTTTTGTCCAATAATTGTACTTCCATTTTTTTAAAAAAAGTATAGTCTGTTTTATGGAAGGGAGATTTGTAAATACATATGATGTCACCAGCTCTCCCAGAAGTGTCCTTGGTGTTTTGTTTGTTTGGTGGGGGATGGGGTAGGGTTTGCAGGATGAAGATGACGGTATGGGTTCAGATACGAACCTGAACCAGGTTCCTTGAGTCTCTCATTTCTGGTCATCCAGCAGGCCCTACTTATTTATATTTCATCTTTTACCCCGCCTACTTTGGCTGTTCCTTGGTATTTTGGACCACTCCAGACATTAAGTGGCTTTTTCCATTTCTTTTGTGTGTCTCAGTGGCCACAGCAGGTTCACAGTTGCAGGCCAACTGTGGAGAAGGTCAGGAAATGCTAATGGGACATTTAGCAGCAAAAATCAAACTGACAGAAGGAAAAATTCAGTTCTATCTTAATGTTGAAACGGCCCCAAGTTAGGACTGTGTGATATATTAGTCAGTTATAGACATAATTTCATAAGTGACAGAGAGTAATAGATCATTTTGGTCTGTGTCACCAGACACATTCCCCAATGAGTACTTCTTTTGTAACACATAAGATGGAATTTGAATGTGCTTAAATGCAGTAAA
>SJYT01018654.1:8467-33777 GCA_006410635.1 Cephalophus harveyi
AAGTTATGACCAACCTAGATAGCATATTCAAAAGCAGAGGCATTACTTTGCCGACTAAGGTCCGTCTAGTCAAGGCTATGGTTTTTCCTGTGGTCATGTATGGGTGTGAGAGTTGGACTGTGAAGAAGGCTGAGTGCCAAAGAATTGATGCTTTTGAACTGTGGTGTTGGAGAAGACTCTTGAGAGAGTCCCTTGGACTGCAAGGAGATCCAACCAGTCCATTCTGAAGGAGATCAGCCCTGGGATTTCTTTGGAAGGAATGATGCTAAAGCTGAAACTCCAGTACTTTGGCCACCTCATGAGAAGTGTTGACTCATTGGAAAAGACTCTGATGCTGGGAGGGATTGGGGGCAGGAGGAGAAGGGGACGACCGAGGATGAGATGGCTGGATGGCATCACGGACTCGATGGACGTGAGTCTGAGTGAACTCCAGGAGATGGTGATGAACAGGGAGGCCTGGCATGCTGTGATTCATGGGGTCGCAAAGAGTTGGACACGACTGAGCGACTGAACTGACCTGAACTGAACTGAATCTCCAATTGTTCCATCTGTAAAGTGGGACAATAATCCACCCATATCTAACCCCAGAGATGCATCGTAAGGATCAATGGCTTCTATGGTGCCTTGAGTACACTGAAGTTCCCTATAGGAGCATCGGTGGTTGGACCATGAATCAGCCAGTGAGAAGCCAGCAGCTGTCAGGGCTAATGTCTGCCAGCAGAATTGAGGGGGATCTACTCTGGGAACCTTGTAAAGGAAGTAGTGATCATACACCCACCAGCTGGGGAAGGCGCTCGAGAGTGTCTCCTGTAAGATTCCACTAGGCTGCCAACTTAATCAAAGGCAGTTCCCGGCCAAGGGCAAGCCTGTGGTGGATGGGAAGCTTGGGGTGATGCAAGTGTCTCCAGGGATCCCCACTGCTAAAGGGTGTCAAATATAACACACCATAGCTGTGGGTCTGGAAGTGTTGTGTTTGAACCAAGTATTATATCTGTATCACAAACTACTATCTTTGTTTAAAAAAAAAACAAAACGCTAAAACCAAAAAATGAAAAAACTTCTCCCTTTGTTATAAAATTATAATGTGAAAAAACTCCCAATTTCAGGTTTACAGTTCAGTGACAGTGATAGAAGGAACAGCCTCGATGTCCCCAGGAAGCTCCTTCTGCATTTCTCCACAGCAAGTCTTTAGTCTTCAAGTTCATGTTCCCAAAAGTAACTCCCAAAGATATGGATTCTCAATTGCTTCTAGGTTCTTTCCAATTAGAACCTTAGGGATAGCATGCTTTCCCAGTCAGCAGGACTAGCTATGTAATTTGTGGGGCTCAGAACAAAATGAAAATGGAAAACTACTTGTAAAAATTCCTCAGAATTTAAAGACAGCCACAGGGCCCTTCTGAGCACTGGACCAGGTCACATACCCGGGAAGGCAGCGCTGCCTATGGGTGACCACCACATACACGCACCACAAGTGTTCAGAAAACATGCAGAGCTGGCAGGAATGCAAGAAGCAACATCAGCGACATTGCTGGGGACTGGGATCGGGAGCCTTTTCCCTGGGGGCCAACTGCCCTGGCCACCCTGGAGTCCAATCCTTCCTCCTGCTGAGGCCCCCAGCGGGGGATTGGTGAGTCTGTGAAATTATCCATCCCTTTCAAACCAGACAGAAAGCCACCATCACCGTTAACTTCACCAAGTCCCACGGAAACCAAGAAACAAGTTTATTATTGTTTATCCTTCTGGCCAGGCTGGATGCAAGAGGGGACGAATCTTCCGAGTTAGAGGTGTGGGGGGGATCAAAGTTGGTAAAACTACGTGTACTTTACAGATGAGGAAATCAAGGAGCAGGGTGGTGACATGACTTGGCTGGCTCAGCTTAATTCCAGAATACTGTTTTATAATCATTACATCATCTTATTAACTGTCTCTTATACACATCTAGATGTGTATAAGAGACAGGTGTATCTCCTCTACTCCCTCCATCTCTTCTGTGAGGAGCTTCCTCCAAGAATTCAGCCAGTGGCCACTAGAGGTCTTTCCTTTTCACATGGTAGCTGCCGTGCAGTTTTTTCGGCTTTTTTATTTATTCCTACGTGAGCAGACCCACTACACTTCTTGCATATAAACAGTGAAAATTACAACATAAAGGACTTATTATTTCTTCTTTGGAGTAATTCTGCTGCTGGCCAAAGCCTGGCTCATTTTGCAAAGAAAGGAAGGGCATTCTCTGCAGGTAATTCCACTGCTTCAAGGTAAGAGATCTGGGTAGGTTTTATTTTTTGTGATCCATCATCCTTTCAGAGCAAATGCTATCATTTCTTGGACAATAGTTTACTTTTAAAGCTTGGGCTTAAATGAGCCCTGGGATTGTGAGCTTGTGTGTGTGTGTGTGTGTGTGTCTCAGAAAATCCACCATGGTCGGAACTGCAGGCTGCCCCAAATGCACAGATACAGATCCGGAATGCTTGTTATTTCCAAAGGCTTGATTTGAATTTGAAGGGGGTGGCGGAAGCAAGCAACAAACCTCAGAGGTCAAGTTGCCTGGAAATTATCTTGAAAAGGCTACTTGTCTTAAGCCTTCCTTAGAGAAACTTCCAGGCTTCATTTTAAAAGAAAATAAAAGGGGAAGGGGATTCCCGTGCCCGTCTCATTTGGAGAGAGTGACTATTTTATGAAAGAAACCACTATCTTTTTATAAGGATTTGTTCAGTTCATCGATCAATCAAAATTACTTTTACCAGCTTGTTCATCTCTTGATTCTAACTAACCCGTAGAAAAACCTGGCTGAGTGCCTTCCAGCAGGATCTGTAGTGTGCTGTGACTGAAGTTTGGACAAGTTACCTGCATTTGGCTGTTAATGAGAAATGACAGTGCTTTGCTTCCAGCTGGAAGCTTTCTTTTTTCCTGCTATGGTGTCTAGCCCACTTTAGTATCAAGTCTGTCCGAAATCACACCCATGTGACTGACTGATTTGTGAAACGGCAAGAGACACCAGCAGCAGGTTCAAATTCAGTAAAGGCTCCTCTTTATCATTTAAATTAAGAGCCCCAAACCTCTGTTCATCACACAATGAGAGAATGACAGAATCACGTTGTGTCTCTCTCACGTGTATCCCCTTTTCAGCAGAGCCCTCAGCTCGGCAAGCCACTTCTTTGCTCTTGGTCCTCTTCCCCTTTCACAAGTTTGAGACCTTCCGTATCCACCATGTCTGAAGGTTTAGAAAGAGCTGTAGGGGCTGGGCGTGGGGGAGAAGACCAGACTGCATTTGCTGTAGCAACTCAGACCTTCCTGATGTTGACACTGCTCAAACTTTACAGCGTTGGAGCCCAGACTCCCAGCCCTGCCAGCAACACGGCAAAGCCCGAAGGCAGCCTGGGGGACAGAGGGGCGGGTGGGCCCCCTGCTGTTCAGGCTGCTGAGAAGGTCCTTCTTGCCATCCTTGGTGGAAATTTTGTGGTCAACAGATATTTACTACCAAGGCGTGAGGCAGCCACTCGCCCATATCCGAGCAGCATTCCAGCTGCCCGGATAGGAAATTGCTTCTTAAAACCGAATGGCAGGGGGACCCGCATATTAAATTCCGGAGAGAAATAGTATCTGCGATACTGGCACAGACCAGGCAGAGTCACCTCAGCTCCATCTGGGGTGGCTTAAAATGTAGCTAATGAATCACAGCATGAAGAGACATGGTTTGAAACTAGGTCAAATGTGTAAAAATAAATGCAATCATTGCCGGCACTTGGCTGATGAGGGGCTACTTAACGCCTTGAGTGGCAGGGCTTATTTGCCGTATAGAACCCTCTTCGTGATCCACGACATTCAATCCTCTTAATTAATTCACCCCATCAGTAAGTAGGGAGGTCCTGCACACCTGGGAGAGAATTGAAGCTCCAAAGGAAAACAGGGTCTCTTTGCTGTGTGATGGCAAGAGAAAATGAGAAACCCAATAATGTGTCATTAGTATTAATTAACTGGGATACTGGGTGATTGCGATCAGGAGAGTAGCCCTCTGCAAATCAATTTACTCCTTTGTGTAAAAAACCATCACTGTGATCATCGTATGACCATCGTCATCCTCCTCCTCTTATCGATAAGGCCAATAGTTTTGGTGCACAACACTCAAACATATCTATTTAACCTCTTTTAAAGCAAACACACCTACACACATGGTTAGGACCCTGCAGGGCTGAGTGAGCCAGGAAGAGGCGATCAGTCTGCCCTGCCTTGAAGAACTAACAAAACAAGGGGAGCGGGGCATGGCGGATGCGGAGGCACCCCTCCCCACCTGAGGTTAGTGGGAGTGATGAGATCTCAGAGGGAGGGAAAGAGCCAACTTCGAGAGCTTGCTACCTAAATGCCAGCATTACTATGCGATGCCAGCTGGTGACATGTTGCCATAGTAACTTCAAATAATGTGCTCTACCAAAATAAAATAAAATACAGAGCGCCAAGGAGAGGAAAGAAGGGAGGAAAGTTTGCATGCCGAGGGAGATGTGAAGTTTTACCTATGGGGCTATCCCTTTCATCTGGAGCCTAAGAGCAGCCGAACGCCACTCTCAGGTTGCTTCCCCATTCACCCGCATGTCTGCCATGTGGTTATATAACAGATTTGATTTTTGGGTGGAATTGGTACTGTCTTTGTGATAGATCCAGGACCGGAAGTGGGAAGCTATGGTGTCAAGGGAAACAAGGACTCTAAAACCCCTTCATCTCAGCAATCTGTCGGGAAGCTGAGAGCTACAGCTTGCGGCAATCTTTGGGGAAAGCAGTGTATGCAGTCCGTCTTAGCAACCATTACGTGCTGGGCACTGTTAGGTGCCCAGGTGCAGCAGTGAGCCGGGTGGATAACGTTCTTTCCAAAGAGTCTACATCTGGTTCTGCCACGATGAAGAACATCAGGTGGAGACCTAGGAGCCAGATCGCCTGAGCTCAGATCTCAGCTCTATCCATCACTAAGCACGTGACCTTGAGCAGGGTCTTGCATCTTAGAGGGAAAGGGAATAGAAATAGTTCTTACTGCATACATTTTTGGTGAGAATTAAATCAATCTGTGTAAACCTCTTAAAATATAGAAAGCCCTCAAAATGATCAGCCATTAGTATTATTGCTGTTGTTGCTGACTCTGATCCTGAAAACCTGTGCAGCTTGGTTAACTGAACTTTCTGACCTGGACAGATGAAAGGAGGACTCCAGCTACCCTGACAGTCTGTGGATGCATCAAGCACTCCCAGTCGTACCTTGGGACACGTGGCTAAGTGTCCTTTGACTCTGAACATGGCTTTAGTCAACAAGACGTCCAAAGAAAAGCTGTTTAGTAAATAGAGCGTGTGCCTCTTTGAGCAATGCATGATGGGAGGCTCTTTTTATTTGGGACAGTTGCTGGCAGGTAGGATAGGATGAATGACAAAAGTGCCCAAATTGTTCAAAAGCCTGAAACGTAACCGTTTTCATCAGAAGCTTAGTACTCCAGCTGTCTGGCTTTCGGAAGTGCCTCTCCTTGTGTGCAGTGACATTCTTGGTTACCCAGGAATCCTGCTGCGTGATAGAGTAAACCAAGTCACCTTCCTTCAGGGAGAAGATTCTTAATGGGCACAGATCTGGGGGTTTTGTGTAGCCTGTTCCATGTCAAAGTGCAACATCACAGGAAGACCGGAAGGTGCCATTTAGATGCTGTGCACTCTGGATACAGCTGGACACATTCTGTCTGTACAACACAGCAACTCTTTGGAGCTAGCTATGTGCACCCCTGCCTGGCACTGTGGGCATTAACGATCAGCTCTCCAGAAACACTAGAGCCAGACAGAACCACAGGCACGGCATCTCCTCAGAGAGCTCTTCTCACTGATGAAGAGCAGGTGGGGAGAGGTAACAAAGCGGCTTTGAATCCAGGCTGGAAGGGCAGACCGAACTGGCCACACACTCTTCCTTTGAAATGAACACTTTCTGATCTTGGTTGGAGCCTGTGCAGGTGGCTCTGTAGTGTGGGGTCACTTTAAATCTTCCAAAGGATACCGTGAGGTGTTTAATCACAAAGGGAGGTGGAAGGAAAGCAAATTCTGTTCATTCATTCCTTGGGCTTAGGACTCTACCCTTGAAATCTCATTGAGTCATCTCAACAGCCTCAAGAGGTCAACTTTATGCCCATTTTACAAATGAAGAAAGTGAGATGCTTAGAGGTCAAGCAGTTTACCTAGACAGACATTTAGAACAGGATGGGGGAGGGATAAAAATCTGGGTCTTTCTGACTCAAAAACCTGTGTTCTTTTTGTAAATCCATGATATTTCTCATCTCATCACTGTCAGCTCCACCTGGGCAGAGGATTTTGTCTTTTATTCATTGCCATATCACCAGAATCTAGAATTGAACTTGCACACAGTATAGGCTCTATAAATATCTGTAAGATGAAAGATTGAACTTCTTCTAGTATTCTTCATCTTTAAAAGAATGTTACAGGGATAACTCCCCCAAACTCTGAAAAGTTAGGGTTGTGTGTAGAACATCTTTGCCTTAGGAGAGGACAGAAATGAAAGACTTTTTGCTCTACTCCTGGATTATTGTTCTTATCCCATCTAAAGTTATATTTGATTAGGTCAGAGTGAGATCATGGTTTCACACTTTCCTTAATTTAACAAATATTTCTTGGGCACTTACTGCGTTCCAGGCATGATTCTAGGTGCTTTGAACACACATGAGTCACGAATGAGATAACAAGGGATTTGTTCTTAAGGAACACACACTCCCACTAGGTAGAGGGTCAGGGATGGGGAAACACACCACAAGCCAGTGAATACATAAGTGAGGTCATTTTAGGCAGTGATATCTGCTGCTAACGAAGTATTACAGAGAAATGAGATAGAGATGGGAAGGGTCCTATTTTCAATAGGGGAGATGATTTAATGATGAGAGTTGGTCATGTAAAAATCTGGCAGAACAGCATTCCAGGGCAGTTAAGTAGCAGATGCAAAGGCGCTGAGGTCAGATGTGCTTGGAGTGCTGGAGAATCCAAAAGAAGGCCAGAAGGTACAAAGTGAGGGAAGGCAGGGAGAAGAAGATGAGGTCAGAGAGACATCCTGAAGGCCCTTGAAGGTCAGGCGCAAGGGCCTGGGTTTTCTTCTAAGTGCAAAGGGAGGCCATTGATTTGGGTTTTAAGAAGCTCACGCTGGCTACTGTGTGTTTCAGGAAGCTCCCTTTAAAGACGCAATTTGTGTGTCTTCCCATACTCTTCCAAGACGCTGGAGTTGTTTCCAGGTGTGACCATGCCCTCAATGTCAACTCTCCTGGTTTGTGGTAGCATCACCACTTCTCAGCAAGCATTTCTCACTAAATGACTATTTTATAGCAGACTCTTGGCCTTTCTTCAGCAGGTAAAACTCTAGTTTTACGTGGATCTCAATTGTCTTCAAGTTCACTGGTTTGTCTCCCTATCATTTAGAGCTGAGTGAAAGGAAGGGAGCCTGCTCCGGCATCTCCCAGTCTATGATGAAGGCCATTCGAGCTCATGGAAGCTGAGAAGGCTGCTTGCTAGGAGAAGGGCTATCATTTAGGACACCTCAGTTTTTAACTGAACACAAGATGATTTTTCTAAATGTTTCTAATTACATCTGTGGAGATGTGGGTGGGGAAGTTCACAAATGTGACAGAAAAAGGAATTGTTTCAGGGACAAGGATTTATTCTCGGCACACACCCCAATGATGGTCTTCCAAGTTTTACACTGGATGTCTCAGGAAGGGCTGCACAGAAAAGCTTGTGTTGAGTCCTAGACAGAACAGGATTGTTCTCACCTCTCACGTTCCTGAGAAAAATCAAAGCCAGGAGCATCACGAGGATGCAGGCTATGCATGAGCACCATAAGCAGCTTCCCATCTTCTGCAAACATTTGTATCCAGGTTGCATAAGACACCAAGGTCAACCTTCAGCAGGAAAAATTGTCATAAAAGGATATTATGACTCATAAAGAAGGTACTGTGGGCTAAAGGATAACAATAATGACTATAACTTCAAGGGCTAAGTGTGTGTCGGGCAGTGTGCTAAACCTTCTGTTGATCCATCAGTAAGGACATTTTATAGGATTGTGGCCAGGAAAGGAAAGAGCTGGGAGAGAGAATTAGTATTGAACAGACATTCCTATGTCAGACACTGAGCTGAAACATATGTCGATTGTCACAGCAGCTACCAGTTACTGAGTGCTTACTATATAGGCCAAGCACCTGTGTGCCTTATTTCAATGAATCCTCCCAACATTCAATCAAAGTTGGTAAAACTACGTGTACTTTACAGATGAGGAAATCAAGGAGCAGGGTGGTGACATGACTTGGCTGGCTCAGCTTAATTCCAGAATACTGTTTTATAATCATTACATCATCTTATTAATATGAAAAGCAATACCTCCAAGTGTTATAAAGAAGGAAGTGCATGGTGTTTCACTCCACCACGCCTGCTGCCTCACCTTGAACACTGTATGTGCGCATGTGCTCAGTCGTGGTAGACTCTTTGTGACCCCACAGATTGGAACCCACCAGGATCCTCTGTCCGTAGGATTTTCCAGCAAGAATACTGGAGTCGGTTGCCATTTCCTTCTCCAGAGGATCTTCCTGACCCAGGGATCAACTGTGTCTCCTGTGTCTCCTGCATTGACAGGCAGATTCTTTACCACGAGGGCTACCTGGGAAGCCCTAACCTTGAATATTAAGAATATTCAACATTCATTTCAATCCAGTAAACATCTAAATGTTAAGGATATTCTAAAATCTCTTGTGCCTAAATAGAGATAGAAGGATGGGTGGAGAGATGGATGCATGGAGCTAGGCTGGCAAATTACACAGGCAGATAGACTAACTGGTTAAGTGTTGTCACATATTTATATAAACAAGACCAGCCCTCTAATAACTTTGCCCTATGGCTTATGAGTCTCCATGATTTTAGGTTCAATTGAGGATAACCCCTTCATTTTCTGCATTGCTTGGGGTATTGAAGGCCAAGAAGGGTTCAGTAAGAAATGCCAACCCCAAATATTAGGAAATACATGCGGTTTCTCATAGAAGCAGCTTTCCTGGAATGCACTGGATATACTAAGCACTGGGATCAAATGCCTGCTCTTTTCAACATACTCTGGATCTTTGGACAAGCTGCTTTACCTCTTGGAGCCTCAGTTCTCTGGTCTCTGAAATGGGGATAGCGGTGCTGACTATAGCACTGCTGTGGGGATGTGGTGGAACGTGGGTTCCGGGTCCCTGCGGATACTGGCAACACCAGAGGAACCCAGAAAGCCTTCCTGCAGTGCTCAGCCTCAGCCCTCTTTGTGGTTCTCCAGGAATAGTGAGTTGGTCAGCTGGGGAGGTATGGACTTAGCTTCTGGCTGACTCGTGGAGGATGATCTAAGCCTCCCTGTGGACCTGGGGAGCTGCACTGTGGGTGATGATTGATACGAGCTCACCATGCCCTCTGTTTCCCTGCACAGAGATTCCAGGTTTCAAGGAGTGGAGGTCAGGCAGACAGTGTGCTCACAGTCACAGGCAGCCAGGCAAAAGAGGTTTCAGGAGGGACAGTTACTCTGTGCAGTAAACGGTGTCTTTAGCTGATCCCTCCTGTTTCCTTCATGAGGAATGACGACAGGTGAAGACAAGTGAAGAAGGCCTCACACACCGTGCTCTAAACTTCAAGCTCAACTTTTCAGCTGGGCCTCTCCTGGCACCTCCCCAGGCCCAGCTGTCCCTGCTGCGGGCAGTGGGCCAGCCCCTGCACACTCAGCTAAGCGGTATGACGACCACGATCAGGTGTGTGCAGAGGCGGCCTCTGTGCAAGCTCTTGGTGCTGCTCGATTCAGTAGTGCACAGCCATGGTGTGTCAGTCCACACTAGTGGAGGGTTTTCCCCCTTCCCGAACAACTCCTCATTCCCAGTTAGTCAATCAATCAGCAAATACTTACTAAGCACCTATTATGTGTAAGGAACTATATCAGATATGATCATGATTCTTACCCTGCAAGTCTCAGACTCATAGAGAAGATTCTTTTTCTTCTTTTTTTCCCTTTTCTTTAGTGTTTTTTTTCTCCTCTTCTTTCTCCTCCTCCTTCTTCCTTCTCTCTCTCTCTCTCCCTGTCTCTCTAATACAGTAGTTCTAACCTGGAGGCAATTCTGTCCCCCAGAGGGCATTTAACAACATCTGGAAACATTTTTGTCTGTCATACAGAGGGAGGGGGGAGGTTGACATCTACTGCATAAAGGCTAGAAATGCTGCCAAACATCCTATAATTCACAGTTCAATCCTAACAACAGAGAATGATCCAGCCCCAAATGTCACCAGTGCGGAAATGAGAAACTCTCATCTGCAGAGAGACGCACGTGACAGTGCTGAATGACAGATGCAAAATGAGAGTTCTAGTTTTCTCTAGGCGTTTAAGAAGTGGGAATAACCTTTGTAGTTAGGAATGCTCAGGAGAAATTTCACAGAGCATGTGGGATTTGAAGAATGACAAGAGTGAAAAAGATGAAGCAAAGAATGGGAAAGGACGACTGCGCTAGGAAAAACATTTCATTTGATTAATTTGATTGATTGGTGGTAACTGCCTAAAGATCTGTGAAAAGAATGATTTTAATGCCAAGTCGTAGCTCAGCAGTAAAGAGTGTGGCAATCGATTAGTGATGTCTGCTCTAGTCAAGGGAGGGGGAGGGATAATATTGTTACACGTGCTGAGGAATGAGTGTTCCGTGTTCTACTTTGACATGGAACAGTGGGAGGGAAGAAGCAGAGGTGAAAACAAGCAAAGTGCTTTGGTACAACAGAGGTGTGCAGAGAGAGATTACAGGAGATATGCAGAGCCGCAGACTGCGAGCACCTTAAATGCCAGGCTGAGGGCTTTGAATCTCGATCTGTCGGTAATGGGATGTCATGCAGGCACGTGCCTACTGGGCTGCCTTCAGGCCAGCTCTGCTGACAAGGTCTTGAGAACTAAAGAAGGCTACCCAAAGTCCTTGCTCTTCATTTCTATAAAGGGAGGACTACTTCATCTGTTAACAGTAAAAACTGGCAGAATTATCATGCTCTGGCTTCTACGAAGCTGATCCCAATGATGAAAAAAATCCTGTGAAGCTGAACTCAGAGATAATTTTTGAAAAGCTGACTCTACAGGTTCACATTAATAAGCTCCTGTAAAGCCCTTTTGGATAGAGCATTCCTTCTGATGTTATTCACACAAGAAACAAAACAAAAGAAAACCTTAAGGAGGAGGGGACGGAAGGGAGTGGAAGTCCATTCCTGGGGCTCATGTTCCAGCTGCCCCCTGACGAGGATGAGGACACTGGCCTGCCTACTGACCCTCCGCTGCCTGTCAGCCCCCAGATCCCCGGCTGGCCGGCTGCTCCTCAGGCAGTTTCCTCTCGGTCCTAGGAATGATACCTCATTGATTTATTGGCTTGCAATTTTCCAAATGACATCATACTCCTTTTTTTTTCCATTCTTTCCCTTCGCTCATCTCACTCCTCTTAAATTCCCATTTGTCCCACTTCCCCTTTCCTGTCCTTTGGAATGGTAACAGTGACTTCCAATTACCATCCTCCGCAGTCCGCATCAGCTGCCTGCTGACTCCCTCTCCTGTCACCATTAATAAAGGTGATACTGCAGCTTGGCATGCATGCAGGCCCTCCCCCACCTGCCCAGCCCTCCCTTTCCGGGAGCAGGAGGCTCCCTGGCCCCGGAGCCCCTGCCTCTGACACCTGCCTCCTGCACACATCTCCCATCCCTGTGTTCTGCTCCACACCCAATTAAAAATCAAGGGGCCCAGTGAAAAATGCCAACCAGAGAGCTGGGCTGGTGGCACCCAGATATCAGATCAACTTACTACAGCCCCATATCTACTAATTCCATCTAGAAAAGAAAAAAGATGTCACAGTTGTCTGGACTGATTCATTCTTTAAAACCCCTGCTGACTCTTTCACCCTGGTAGGCCTTGAGAAATCCTAGCAAAAGTCTAATTGAAGTCAAAACTTAGAATTAAGAGAGTTGATGAGAAGGGTGATTCTTGGGAGTCCTTGCAAGCACAAACAGGAAAGCCATGGACCAGAAGGTTAGGTGGTTTCCCCAAGGCCACACAGCCTCTGCAAATGGCAGAGCTGGTTCTGACCACAATGTTGAATCAACTGTACCATTCCCTACCACCTCCAAACACTAGCCCTTGAGTCTCCAAGTTTCCTACAAACAAAATGACTGTTCTTTCCCACTTTTATCTCAGCCAAGGGGTTGTACTGATTCCCGAATAAACAGACCTCAGCCAAGGCTGATGTTTGAGATACGCATTCTTCTTTAACTTCTTCACCACTACCTGACGAGGATGAGGACACTGGCCTGCCTACTGACCCTCCGCTGCCTGTCAGCCCCCAGATCCCCGGCTGGCCGGCTGCTCCTCAGGCAGTTTCCTCTCGGTCCTAGGAATGATACCTCATTGATTTATTGGCTTGCAATTTTCCAAATGACATCATACTCCTTTTTTTTTCCATTCTTTCCCTTCGCTCATCTCACTCCTCTTAAATTCCCATTTGTCCCACTTCCACTTTCCTGTCCTTTGGAATGGTAACAGTGACTTCCAATTACCATCCTCCGCAGTCCGCATCAGCTGCCTGCTGACTCCCTCTCCTGTCACCATTAATAAAGGTGATACTGCAGCTTGGCATGCATGCAGGCCCTCCCCCACCTGCCCAGCCCTCCCTTTCCGGGAGCAGGAGGCTCCCTGGCCCCGGAGCCCCTGCCTCTGACACCTGCCTCCTGCACACATCTCCCATCCCTGTGTTCTGCTCCACACCCAATTAAAAATCAAGGGGCCCAGTGAAAAATGCCAACCAGAGAGCTGGGCTGGTGGCACCCAGATATCAGATCAACTTACTATAGCCCCATATCTACTAATTCCATCTAGAAAAGAAAAAAGATGTCACAGTTGTCTGGACTGATTCATTCTTTAAAACCCCTGCTGACTCTTTCACCCTGGTAGGCCTTGAGAAATCCTAGCAAAAGTCTAATTGAAGTCAAAACTTAGAATTAAGAGAGTTGATGAGAAGGGTGATTCTTGGGAGTCCTTGCAAGCACAAACAGGAAAGCCATGGACCAGAAGGTTAGGTGGTTTCCCCAAGGCCACACAGCCTCTGCAAATGGCAGAGCTGGTTCTGACCACAATGTTGAATCAACTGTACCATTCCCTACCACCTCCAAACACTAGCCCTTGAGTCTCCAAGTTTCCTACAAACAAAATGACTGTTCTTTCCCACTTTTATCTCAGCCAAGGGGTTGTACTGATTCCCGAATAAACAGACCTCAGCCAAGGCTGATGTTTGAGATACGCATTCTTCTTTAACTTCTTCACCACTTTGGGGAAGAACAAGCTATTGTGCACTAATTTCATCTTTCAAAAAAATTGAACGAGTGTCTCTATTACCACTGTTCATCCCTACTTTGATCTATTACATTCTGTGCCCAGCATCCAAATATGGTTAAGAACATCAAATTAAAAACCAAAAGATTGATCACTGAAGTCACTCTGTGTAATGAAAATTGTCTGTACGTTGAAGTGGCCTCAGGGCAGGAACAGGGCTGGATGTGGGGGCTTTGCTAACGTCACTTGGCCCTGAGATCCTCCAACATACAGCCCACAGGCCTTGTGTAGCTCACAGAAATGACCTGTTTGGCCGGAAAGGTGTTTTAAGAACAACTGACTTTCTGTCAACATTTTAAAACTAGAAGCTATTATAGCATAAATTGTGGATTTTCAGCCTCTCTTGGGTATTTGGCAGATTCAAAGATAACCATTCTGCACTGTGCGTGGCAGCACTGGGGAGCTGCCTCCTGAAGTGGGAAGGGGTTGGGGTGTGGGGGTGGGTAAGTACTTTCCAGGGAGCCACAGCTTGGCCTCATTCAAGAGTGACCAAGTCATCCTGGTTTGTCCAGGACTTTCCCAGTTTTAGCACAGAAAATCCTGTGTCCCAGGAAACTTCTCAATACCTGGCAAACATCCTACCTAGTTCCTCTTTTATATTCCTGCCTGGGTCCTGTGGGCACTTGCAGGTAAGGCCTCTTCCCTGCTGCTTCCTTCATGCCCCACTCCTGCCTCCTCCAAATGACATTCAAGTCTCCCCACCATATGAATCCTGTTTCTTTCCTTGCCTCTCTTTCCCACTTCCATGCTGTCTCCTCTAAACTTCTCTTCACTCTCCTGGTGTTTCCCCAAGTAAAGGATGCCTTCCTTTATATACCATGAAGTCTAACTCATTTTAAAGACCCATACACGTGCCATCCCCTCCTCCAGGAATCCTTCTCTGCTTCCACCTGATGCTCTTCTGTACAGACAGAACCAGGCACTTCCTCTCTCTGCTCCAATAACACTCAAATCTTTCTCCTTTCATTGTCCTCACTGCCATTAATATGGCATCAAGTGAGTAGAACCTGGGGATGACTTTTCCTAAGGACACAGAATCAGAATTGTGACAAGACAAAAAAAAAAGTAAAAACTGTAGAACTTACTCTGAAGTCCAAGTTTGTGGTTGTGAGTTATTCACCTAAATGAAAACAGGAAGCCATCCCATGGTGATATTTAGCATTCCAAAGTCCAAGAACATCTGGGTCTCCTGAACACTGACATACAACGCTCCTCCTGCCTGTAATAGGGAATTGCAATCATATACCCAGGCATCTGTGTTCTCCACTAGCTCTGGAGACACTGAAAGGCAAGGACCTTCTTCCATATCCTGTACCCTCTATGATGCCTGGGAGATAGAAAGTGCTCAGTTAAAGCCTTCCCAATGGGTGAGTGAGTGAGTGAGAGGGTGAACTCCCATCAAGAAGACAGGAGGACTCCCACTTGCTGTGATTTTAAAGAAGAACCTCTTCTGAGCTGGCTCAGGGCCCACAGGCCTCTGTTGTTTTAGCTGGTTGCCCTGAGCTGTATCATGAGATAGAACAACCAGTCTATGATTGCGGTCAAGCTGTCGTTCTTTTGGTCATTTCTCATAAGATCATAAGATTACAAACTGCTGACAGCTTTAGGGTCACTTTTGATAAATAAAGAAAATTCCAGCAGTCTAGCTTCATACTGAACATTTCCCCCGGGACACGCTGTGGGCAGCTCATAGTAAACATGTCAACACCATCTTTCCTTTCTCACACTCCTCTTCCTCCTCCTTATGCACTCTGCCTCCGAACCACCCACTAGCTCAAGATGACACTCCAGCCCTAGTCCTTGATTCTGCCCTCCACCCCACCTCTACCCTCCCCCCCAATCCATAAATCACGGAGCCCTGGAGATCAGCCATTTGTCTTGAATGTGTTCATTTCTCTGCCGCCAGCCTCACAGCCTGATTGAAGCTATACTATTATCACTACCTGGATTATTGCAGCAGCGCCATATGTGGTTCCCTGCCTCTGACTTTGCCCCCTCGAGTCTCCATTTTGCAGTCAGAATGTGATCTTACTGAAACAGAAATGAGACCAACTCTCACTCCCGCTTAAAACCTTCAACAGACCCTACTGACTCTTAGAATACAAATTCAAACCTCTTAGCACAGGGTGCTTTCCCTGCACAACTGACCCCTTTCAGCTTAATTTCTTCCCCTCTTCCTACTCACTCCTTTAAACTCTACTATCAGGCCACACAGAATTGGTCTTGATTCCAGCCTCAGCATGTGCACACACACACACACACACACACACACACACAATTTGCCTCATCACTTCTACTGAACTTTGTATTCTCATATTTGAAATCTCTTCCTCCAGAAATGCTTTTGAGATTCTCTGCAGCCCCCGCTGGGTTGGAGGTCCCTCTCTGAGCTCTCATGCCCTGGAATCATCACACTGATGGCATTGGTCAGAGTTTTGGGGAGCCCTCTCCTCATCTGTCTATCTCTGTTGTAAGACTTTGAAGGCAGAGACTGGGGTAGGGTCTTACTTTATTCTTACATCTTCATCTGCAATATGGTGCCTGGACTTCCCTGGTGGCTCAGATGGCAGAGAATCCACCTGTAATGCAGGAGACGCGGGTTTGATCCTTGGGTTGGGAAGATCCCCTGGAGAAGGGACTGGCTACCAGCACTCCAGTATTCTTGCCTGGAGAATTCCATGGACAGAGGAGCCTTGCAGTCTATAGCCCAAGGGGTCACAAAGAGTTGGACATAACTGAGGGACTAACACTTACTCACTTGCACACGGGTACTCAAAAAATGTTTGCTTGATGAATGGATATGTGGTCTCAGATGGAAGAGTAACTGAGACATGGATTGGGAAGGTACCTAAACGGCATGTGCCTATTTAGGTCTGCTTTGAGGGGAAACACAGATGGGTAAAGACCTCTCTTCTAATCAAATGGGTCCCTTGAGGGAACTGGGCTAAAGTCTGTCACGGAAAGTAGTTTGTTCACGTCACACTCAAGTGTGATGGCTTGAGCCTGAGGGGGAAGATTCTGGAGTCCCAGTTGTTCTTTCCAGCCTCCTGTCCACAGATACAGTAGAAAACAGCGCTGGGCCCAGTGTTAGGAGACTCTGCTCCCAGCCTCAGTCCTGGCGTCTGCTTTCTGTGTGCCCCGGGCAGGCTGCTCTTCCTCTCTGGTCTCCATCTGTGAATCCAGGCTAGGGAATCAGCTCCTTCTCCTCTGAGTATGGTGCTTCAGAGTCAGCCACAGCTGAGTTTGTACCCTGGTCTTCCAATTATGAGCTGTGTAGGCCTCCAGGAAATGCTGGCTTCTTGGGATATTATGTGGATTAAGTGTAACTACACTCCTCAAAAGTGGCCACTGCTCACAGCATAAGTGCTCAATAAATGGTCACAATGAAGAACACAGGCACTCTCATTGGCCAACTTATCAGGGGTTATAAGGTGACTAAACAGAAACACCTAATAGTTGGGCTTTTCAACTCTAAGTCATGTGACACAGCCCCCACAAAAAGGCCAAGTGCACATATTTATAGCCCCTATATCCTCCAGACAAAGCATTCAACAAAACTGACACGGTGTCATTATTAAGACAATAACTGTTTATTACACTGAATCAAACCACAATTATGCTTCTACCCTAGTGGGGCTACATATTTCATTTTGGAATTTTAAAGTCCTTGCAGTTTCAAAGCAAGATCTGTCCTGCACGTGTGTGTGCTCAGTCATGTCCAACCCCATGCAGCCCGCCAGACTCCTGTGTCCATGGGATTTCCCAGGAAAGGATACTGGAGTGAGCAGCCATCCCCTTCTCCAGAGGATCTTCCCACCCCAGGGATGGAACCCAGTCTCCTGTCTCCTCTTTGGCAGGCAGGTTCTTTGCCACTCACGCCACCTGGGAAGCCGCTCTGTCCCATGCTCTCCCTTAGAGATTGGTAGGACGTTGTCAAAGAGAGCTTCCCTGGCCTGTGAGGTCAGGTGATGTTCCTGTGAGGGCCCCCAGGTCCCCAGTCTCGAGGTTCTGGCTCCTCTACCAAGGAGCATGAAGATGGCTCTCCAGTGAACACGTCTTCCTCTGGCACTGGAACCATGCAGGCTGTCACCTTTGCAGCCGGTTAGAACAAGGGGATGCATGGAAGCCAAGAGGTTGAAATTCTAGTCCTAACTTTGCCATCAATGAGTTTGGTGATCTTGGATGAATTTCTTAACCTTCACAGGCAATCATGAAAGCCTATGATTGATAGCTAAAATTAGAGAGATTGCAAAATAAATCCCCTTCCTTTCTTATTCCTTGGATGAGGTTTGGACCTGAAAGTTGTGGTTCCCAAATTTTGCTGCACACTAGAATTACCTGCTAACCACTTGCCCATACCTTGGGCAATATAAATATAAATAAATATTAAATATAAATATTCTGGGGCAATTCTAAATGTACAGTAAATGTACAAGAATCACCACTCATAGGGAGTCAGCATAACTCAATAGACAAAATTAAAGCAAGCCAGCCTGAATGCAGACTGGCCAGTCGTCTCAAACAATTACTCAGTTCCTATGAAGTTACTTTTCCTCATTTCTAAACTCATAAGGCTTTTACAAGCAATAAGAGATAATGTATGGGGAACCTAGTGCCTTCTTGTTCAAAGTGTGGTTCATCAATAGGCAGTATCACGGTCACCTGGAAACTTGTGAAGAAATGAGGAATCACAGGTGTCTAGACTCAATGAATTAGAATCTGATTCTAAGATTTCCAGGTGGGTAGTAGGCCCACTGAAGTATGAGAAGCACAGCTCTAGAACTCACTAATATTCAATAAAATGTCTCTTTTGTACATTTGTATCTTCCATCAAATTTTCCCTTTCATTCATCAACACTTGCACACTATGTGCAAGGCCAGACACTGGGCCTTTCATCCAGTGACTGGCACATAGTAGGGCTTCACCAGATGTTTGGCAATTCAGTGGATGGATGCAAAGAAGAATCAGACCTGGCTCCTGCTCTCAGGAAGCTTGTGGTGCAGGAGGAAAATTAAGACATGAGCCCCAATATTCTAGGTCAGGATAAGAGTACCGACTGATGAAGGCTCCCCTTTATTTGTACACTTGTTATGTGGCAGATACAAGTTAAGCAATTTACAGGTATTATCTCATTGAATCCTCACAACAACTTTGAGGTTAGAGGCTATTATTAATATGATCTGATTATACAAGGGCTTCCCAAATGGTGCTAGTGATAGAGAACCCACCTGACAATGCAGGAGATGTAAGAGACACAGGTTTGATCCCTGAGTCAGGAACATCCCCTAGAAAAGGGCATGGCAACCCACTCCAGTACTCTTGCCTGGAGAATCCCGTGGACAGAAGAGCCTGGCAGGCTACAGTCCACAAGGTCACAAAGAGTTGGGCATGACTGAAATGACTTAGCACGCACACACACTCACACACCTTATACAAACAAGGAAACTGGCACAGAGAGGATAAGCGGCTTGTGCAGAACAGCACTCAGCTAGTGGGTGGCGCTGACAAGGCAGGGTGGCCCTAGCCTCACCAATCTGCACCAATGTCACTGCAAGAGGAAGCAGAAGGGGCAGCTTCTGTCTTAACAGGGCTGACCAGGCCCTTTCAAGGGCAGCCCCCGCCGCAGGTGCTGTGGGCGCGGCTGCAGGAGGCCCTGCGGGCAGCGGTGCGGTGTGCGGGGTTTCTCGTCCCAGCAGAGGAGCTGGCCAGAGGGTGGAAAGCTCCTGCAGGCTGCTTCTCTGACACAGTCCACCACAGCCAGCTACCCCTCTCCCAGGCCTCTCTCAGGTCACTGAGACATTTCACTTGCAAATGCGTTCTGCAGACGGTGCCAGGGTTCTCAATGACAAGTCCAGGCAACAGAAAGAAAAATCCTTGTCTGAGCTTGTGAGTAGGAGGGAGCAACTTTCAGAAAACTGTCTGATGAGGAAGAGAGGCTGGGAGTCCCACATCAGGGGTCCCGAGCTCCAGGCCAAGGAGGAGTTGTGAACGAGGACAGGCCTGTGGTCACTGGGGATAAGAGATATAATGGAACTCCCCTTGGCCTTTCTTACCAAACAGAAGAGTTGCCAAAAATCTGCATCTAAATCATGTTTTGGTCAATATAATTTTATCATTCAACAGGAGATGGTGGGTGGCATGGAAATAAATGGAAATATTTATTTGTGTTTCAACAGTCCTGTAATTTTCCATACCTTACCCCCTCCCTATGCTTACATTTCTGTAGGGATGGGAAGCTAGGAATTTTGTTTTCTCCATTTGGAATGATGCTATTACAATGTGGACCAGACTCCTGAGCGTCACTTGGGACCTTGCTGGAAATGCATATTCTCAGGTTCTACCCAAGACCTGATGAATCAGAACCTTGGGAGTGGGCCCAAGGGGGTCCGTGTTTACCACACTTTCCAGGGGGTTCTGATGGGAGAACTGCTGCCTTAGAGGCTTTTGGGCCAAGCAAACTCACAAGTTTGCTCCAGTGAGCAACTGATATCAGGAGAAAGGAAGAGGGACACGTGATGCTGAGAGGGAGGAGAAGGCAGAGAGAGAGGGAGAAAACGGGGAAAAGACTGCTGGGACCAGGAGCGAGGCGGTGAACTGAGGTTCTGAAGAGCAGGTATCAGTAACTCCTGCCCTTGGCCGTGCCCTTGGTGCTGGACCCATGGCCCCAGCAGGACTGAACCGGAAAAGCTTCCCACTCTAGGGACTTGAGTGAGCAATGTGGCTACCACAGCAGCAGCAGGTGCACCAGGACCGCTGGGGTCTCCATAGGCACTCGGTGAGGCTGAAGCCCCCAGGGGCTTTTCGCTGACTCTCTGGGTGGGGAGGGAGGAAGCTGAGTCTGAGTCACTGTCGATGCTAAGTCAGGTCAGGGCCGCCCAGGTGAGACTCACATTCACTTAGAGAAAACCAGGGGATGATCATCTTCTATCTCACAACAGGTCATCGATATAAATTTATACCCACTGTACCTGGGCAAATTTAAGGAGGCACTTCCTGGAAGACCATTCTCAGTCCTTCTCAAACTCTCTCTAGGCAAACACAACAGCGCCTTGCAAACAAAAACCAAGGGATGGGACGATTTATGTCGCAATACAGATGCTGCAGGGGCATCCAGGGGAAGAGGCTAGGACAGCTCAAATTTCTGCTTCTGTTCTCCTTTCTTCTGGAGGAGCAGTTTCTCTAGAGCAAATCAAGCCAATATCCTCATTACTTGGCTTCTTCATGGTGGGTAGGTTCTCTCCAGACCCTCATTTTAACCACTGCAGTGTCAATTCTCACACCCTTGGGTTTAAGCCACCAGGAGCTCAGGATCTAGTGCCCTCCCGCCTCCCAGCCCTCACCTGGGAGGTCATGGTTTTGGAGCACCCCCAGGCAGCTGCGGCGCTAATGCCTTCTCTGTTCTCATGATGAGAAGTCTTCCTCGTCCTCAGTCTGGCCCCCATGCCCTCTCTCCACGCTCTGATTTCTCCTTAGATATCCACTGTCCACTACACTACCTCAGCGGAAAGCTCTTTCCTTCTCTCTTCACTTCATACAGCCCTATTCTTTCTTTCTCTGATGTTTTTGAAAGTCATTTCTAACCCTCTATTGCACTATTTTATACTGTGTCATTTTAAGTCATTTTTAAGTTCCTAGATTTAAGAGGTCAGAGATCAAGACCTACGTATGTCTTTGCATTACGCCCACTCCAGTGCCTGACACAGGTTAGGTTTTCAGTAAATATTTACAGAATGATTCTGTATACATAATTGCCTATTTGACAACCTCAGGTGGATATTTTACAGGGATCTCAAACTCAAGAGGCTCAACTTGACTGCTTGATCTAAACCTCTTCACTCACCTGAAGTCTGATCCCCTTCCTTACTTTAAGAAATAGCCTGTCCATTTTCCCAGTTACCTTTATGCATAGCTTCATGCATGTCTGACTATCTCTCTTCCTGGCCACGTCCAATTTTCAGACAAGTTCTTTCCAATTCTACCTATGAAATATTTGGCTAGACTCTCTATTTCTCTCTACCCCAGTTCAATCCACCACCATATCTTCTTACACTATAGCAACAGCCTCCTAACGGGTATCTGCTTTCAATCTTGCTTCCTCCCTTTCAGGAAGCTACATTTTAAAAATTCCAATTCTTAAATGAAAAAAACAAAACAAAACAAAACACAACAACTCTAAGTCTCATTATTCATGTCTAGACTTAGCCACAATAAAGCCTAAACTCCTTTCTTTGGGTCCATCTCCCACTGCTCTGCTCAGACACACTGGCTTTCTCTAAGCTGTACAAATTAGCTTGTTCTTCATTTCATCCTTCTTAACAAAAATTAACACTTTTTTCCTTCTCAGCACTTGTCACAATTCTTAATTAGGTATTTATGTATGCAATGACTTATTTAATGTCTGTTTCCTTTCCTAGGTGGAGCTTCTTGAGGGCAGGGACAATATCTACCTAGTTCACCATTGTCTTTCCAGTACCAACACAGTACCTGAATACAAGAATACAAGAGGTGCACAATAAATACTTTTTAGATTAAGGCATGTTTAAATTCTAAACATTATGCTCAGCATGCTATGCTTGCCCTTGCTCTGTTGTTAGAGTTGATTAGCTAACAAAGGTGAGACATGCGCCTGATGTAAAGCAAGACTAGACAATTCAATTTACTCCTCCTCAGCGCAGCTGAAGTCATTTCAATTATATTCAATTCATTTTAATTTAATTCAACAAACCGTCACAAACACTAGAAATCTGACAGCCTTTATGCTAGTAGTAGAGAAATCAGTGATGAAAATTATTTATTCCCTGCCCTCAGGGGGCTCCTATTTATTGATCCACATCCTAGGGCCAAAAACAGTTGCAAGAAATATGACTGAACTTTCCATCAGGAAATTACAAACAGACTACTGGTCAACCTAAACTGGCTCTCATTACCATCAAATACCAATTAATGCACTGGGATATTTGGTAACAGTTGCAAAGGTTCAAATATTACACAAGACTAGTGGAAGTGAATAATGAGATGATGACCAAGAATGTTGAAAACAATGACTCACCCTCCATCGCTGGTCATCTTCAGTGACAGAAATTCTCCAATCTGTCTTGAAAACCTATCTTAGAACTTCATGTTCCTTTTCAATTGATAATGTCTCCCTTTTATTCTATTTCATTTTGGATATATGAGAGTTTAGCCTACTCACTTCCCAAAAGATGTGAGATGAATGACATTAAAGCATAAGATCAATGTTGTGAAGTGAGTTCATATATTATAAGCAGCAGAGAGAGTGATTTTCAAGGCACCATCACTAAGCAGATGTAAATACTCAAGGATCTGGCTCTGAGGTCTCTGGCAGTTAAGGCAGAAAAAAAAAGGATAGACATCAATTTACACAGTTTTAATTTTGTGACACTGAAGGCAAGTATGTCTTTCTGCAGGAACCACGTTATTTTCTCTTCTGTAACTATCCACTGGCAGGAATTCGTCATGGTCCTTTTAAAAGGACTTACAGAAGCAGAGAAGACCTTACCTTAATCAGTTTCACTAAAGCAACAAAGGCAGCTCGACCTGACTGTTCTCATATACACACTAAATAAAGGCTATCCTTTGAGAGATTGATAGCGTGGAATACAACACTCTGCCTTTGGATGATCTGGCTTTATGTTAGTTTAATATAACTTAACCTCACTTACTCTTACCTGGACCTCAATAGAAACCACAAAATTATTTGCCCTCCTTCCAAACATCTTGCTCCCTGAGATGTTTGTGTTCTCTCTTCCAAGTCAAATCTTTGCCATACTGTTAATCTAGTTCCTGTTTTCCCCTCTGAGTATTCTACCTAATCTCCCTAATTTGGGAGACAATGAAGAGCACCAGAGACGGGAAAACAAGAGCAGGACAAACAGTCTGATCAAGTCTTTCTTGATCTTTTTAGATCTATGATGAATCTTAAGATGTAGGAAGCACAACTAGGATAGTATTTGCTAATAAATACCTGACCACAAGTAAAAAATGTAAAGTCAGAGGATCTCAGAACTGGAAGGACTCAAAGGTCATTTCACCCTCATGCATGATTCCCTCTGAAGCAGCCCCCGTAAGAGATCCAACGACCTCTGCTTGAGTAACTCCAGAAAGAGAGAAAGGTCCACCCAATCAGGTATCCCTCCCCTGTGGACAGTTAGAACTGCTTGAAAGTTCTTTCTTACGTTGGGACGTAAACTTCTTTTTTTATCACATCAGACACACGCTGAACATCACTCAGACACTGAACCACTTCTGGAGAATGATCATCTGCTTCCCCTAAAATATACTGAGAAGTTAAAGTTTTCATACAGACCTTCCCCTACTCACTGAAACATTCTGCAAGGCTACTGAAATTTTCACATGTTGTTTCTGCCCACTCCTAGGCTGAAATACTTTGGAAATCAGAATTTTATTAATGGAATCTATTTGATCTGGATTCTGGTAACTTAGTATCATTCTTGACCAAATCTACTATGAACTGGTCATGCTGATAAAACACAATCACCTGAGGGACACAAAGCATGCTATACAGTTTCCCGACTGTCTTAAGTGTTTTTGGCAAAACAGAGAAGTGTGAATAGTGCAAACCCTTTAGCCTGAGTCAATTATGAGGTTGACCGGTAGCTGACAAATGACAGCCCCTTCTGCATAAATGGGCTCTATTGCTGGGCATTGATGGCACAGCAGTTTTTTGTTTTTTTTTCCCCGGCTTTTATACTTATTTAGCAATCTTTAAGAGAGCTCTATGCCTAATGTCAGATCTTTAAATGTGACATTGTTCTTATAAAATGAATATTTAAACCACATGCTGCAAATTCATACAAAAAAGGGAACAATATCCTCAGTTTAAATAATCAGAAGGAAGGGGTGGAGGGATAGAAGACGAGAACAGTCACCCTGGGTGCGAATGGGAAGCTACAGTTTAAGCAAGCATGTCAGGATTGCAGGGAGAACATTCTTAACCCGCAGCCCTGTGATTCGAATGGTGGGTTTTTCAGACTTTCTGTTTGCCCATCTCTGGGGCTCTTCAGTTCAGTTCAGTTCAGTCGCTCAGTTGTGTCCGACTCTTTGCGACCCCATGAATCACAGCACGCCAGGCCTCCCTGTTCATCACCATCTCTCGGAGTTCACTCAGACTCACATCCATCGAGTCAGTGATGCCATCCAGCCATCTCATCCTCGGTCGTCCCCTTCTCCTCCTGCCCCCAATCCTTCCCAGCATCAGAGTCTTTTCCAATGAGTCAACTCTTCGCATGAGGTGGCCAAAGTACTGGAGTTTCAGCTTTAGCATCATTCCCTCCAAAGAAATCCCAGGAACAATCTCCTTCAGAATGGACTGGTTGGATCTCCTTGCAGTCCAAGGGACTCTCAAGAGTCTTCTCCAACACCACACTTCAAAAGCATCAATTCTTCGGCGATCAGCCTTCTTCACAGTCCAACTCTCACATCCATACATGACCACAGGAAAAACCATAGCCTTGACTAGACGGACCTTAGTCGGCAAAGTAATGTCTCTGCTTTTGAAAATGCTATCTAGGTTGGACATAACTTTTCTTCCAAGGAGTAAGCGTCTTCTAATTTCATGGCTGCAGTCACCATCAGCAGTGATTTTGGAGCCCAAAAAAATAAAGTCTGGCACTGTTTCCACTGTTTCCCCATCTATTTCCCATGAAGTGATGGGACCAGATGCCATGATCTTCGTTTTCTGAATGTTGAGCTTTAAGCCAACTTTTTCACTCTCCTCTTTCACTTTCATCAAGAGGCCTTTTAGCTCCTCTTCACTTTCTGCCATAAGGGTGGTGTCATCTGCATATCTGAGGTTATTGATATTTCTCCCGGCAATCTTGATTCCAGCTTGTGTTTCTTCCAGTCCAGC
>SJYT01018654.1:35154-129947 GCA_006410635.1 Cephalophus harveyi
TGTCATCTGCATATCTGAGGTTATTGATATTTCTCCCGGCAATCTTGATTCCAGCTTGTGTTTCTTCCAGTCCAGCGTTTCTCATGATGTACTCTGCATAGAAGTTAAATAAGCAGGGTGACAATATACAGCCTTGACGCACTCCTTTTCCTATTTGGAACCAGTCTGTTGTTCCATGTCCAGTCCTAACTGTTGCTTCCTGACCTGCATACAGATTTCTCAAGAGGCAGGTTAGGTGGTCTGGTATTCCCATCTCTTTCAGAATTTTCCACAGTTTATTGTGATCCACACAGTCAAAGGCTTTGGCATAGTCGATAAAGCAGAAGTAGATGTTTTTCTGGAACTCTCTTGCTTTTTCCATGATCCACTGTCTCCCAAATCCAAGCTTCGTCTGGCGAAGGAAGGTGAAGACAGAACCGGCACCTAACAGTCTCACAGGCGTCTCAGTAACAGCAGGAAGGTGTGAGGGGGCAGGGGCCCGTTCCTGTCAGGCACTTTCCGGATTATCTGTGTGTCCATTGAGCAGGACTCCCTCCTCCCTGCTGTGAGGGCCGATGGCCGAGCTGACCAAGGACCGAGCTCTGTCCCTCCGTGTGCGTGTGGACGCCAGCTTCCCGTGCGCATGCCCCTCCGCCCGTTCGGGGAGGGAGCACCCACCGGGAGCACAGCACACAGTGTCCCAGCAGAGGTGAGCTGGCAAAGCCTCTCCTGGCACTGTGGCCACTCAGGATGGACGCTGCAGTGGAAACCTTCCCTTCCACTGCTTAACTCGGTGTGCCTCTGTAAGCTGGCCTGTTTGAGGAAATAATAAACGGCTGTGAGCAGGGGGCGTCAAGCCAGCAAAGAAGACAGCAGGACTAACTGGAGTCCGGCCAGACCTGGAACTAACATGGCCAGCCCTTCACCTCACAAGGCCAGGTCACTCTGGGGCCCAGAAAACCTAAAAGGTTTCCATATGTTCCCCAGGATCTTAGGGCACTGTCTCTGCTGCTCCCTCAGCAGTGGAAGAGACCCAGTTCTACCTGTGACCTCAGTTTTCTCATCTGCTCAGTGGGGATGGTTATACTTATCCTCACAGGGCTGCATGTGGAAAGGACAAAATAAGAGCATTATGTTAAAATAATAATCATAGCTAACATCGGTAAAGTGCTTGATACACTGTCCATCAATGTGGTAAACGCTTTCTATGTTTTATCTCATTTAATCCTCACAACAATTTCCAAGGTGGAAACTCTTACTATACCCACGATATGGAGTCAGAAACTGAGGTGCAGAGCAGTTAAGTAACTGGCTAAAGATCACTCAGCCAACCAGTACAGATGGGGCCTGTTTTCACTCATTCATTCACTGCTATTTATCAAGTGCTTGCTCCACATGAGGCCCTGAGAAGCAAAACTTCAGAGGCAGTCCCTGCCTGCATCGCTCTTAGTTTCTTTACTGGAACAAACAAAATTCAGAGTAAGTGGAAGTGGATGAGAACTCCAAGTTTTATTAAAGCCCCAGTGGGATCCAGGACACGCCATTCATGGTGCTGGTGATTGAGACATGTTCAGGGAGATGGTGCTGGTTCTACAGATCCCCCAGGGACAGAAGCCAGGCATACTGGCCAAGGCAGAAAGGTCTTGAACATTTTCCTTATGTTTGATGCAAGCCCAGACTTACAGGTTTGCAAGGAACCTTGAGAATGAATTTACTTCATTTCTTTGCCTCTGAGAAGATTGCATTTACACTGTTCTTTGCCAGAGAGCTTCAGCCAGGGAACCTCTCTTATTTAAAAGCCTGGTTAAACAAAGTCTGTATTTACAAACAGGTGAATTTAAGGGCATTCCAGTACTTTTATATAGTGAACACTCCCAGTGCATTTTAAATAGGATTGATTTAATGCATTTTCTTAGCACACAGCTCTTCAGGAATGCAAAATACACCTGTACTCAGCATCTCAAGCCTTCTCAAGATAGATGGTGGGTTTCTTCCTTTTTGGAACATGCTCATACCATTTAAAGCATTTGAATGAAAGTCTTTCCTTAAATCCAATCTGAACCTTACCTGAGATGATTAAGGCCACTTGAGTGAACTTTCTACCAACCGAAGAGAGAGGGACTTGAGGGAAGAGAGTGGGTCTGAAGTAGGTCACAACCTTGCACTGAGGACTGCCAGGAAGTCTGGGAGAGCCACTTGGATTAATTAATAGCGTCATCTGTGGCTATTTCCTGGCATCATTCTAATTCCGTCTAGCTGCTCCCAGAAACTCAGTCCCTCTCTGAAAATCCTTTCCTTGGAGACACATAGAACAGCATCTGTAATGTGTGCCAGGCAGCTTAGCACTTGCTCAACCAGGAAGGGCCTTAGAGATCGTCAAGTTCTGCCCTTGCAGGGCAGAGGAGGAAGTTGAGACTCTAGGGACCAAAGTGACTTGACCCTGGATGTGCAGCAAATTTGGCAAAACTGAAATAATCCATACTCCAGACCTCACGCCTAGTGCTCTTTCCATCACAAAACTGAGTTTTCTCCCCCATCTAATTCTGCTTCTTTAAAGTCCAGAGCTGTGTCTCATTCTTTTCGAGGACCCTCATAGTGCAGATGTGGGCATATTATTATACTGCCTGAAGCACATGTGGCTTGCTTTGACTTGAGTGGGTTCAGACAAGACCAACTTGGCCATGAGACATGAAGGGGAACAGAATCTATGGAGCCTCTGTGCTTGTTTGTAAATACAGGCTTTGTTTAGTCAAGTTTTTAAAGTGAAGATTCCTGGCTGAATCTCTCCAGAGAAAAAGAAGAGAACAAATGGGGTCTCCTTCCATTCTTTCTTTACACGTTACTGAATATGCTCAATAGGTGTTTAAGCCCAGACCCTTCCTATTAAAAAGAAGGCCCATTGCTTTTGAGTCAGACGCCCTTCTGCCCCTAGTGGTCGTGGGCAGGGCATCCCCTCTTCCTCTCCTCCAGGACCAGCTGGAGCTCTAATCAGATGGGAGAAGCCTGGCATTTGTGCCCTGCTCAGGGACAGCTGTGAGGCTCCTCAGCGTTCCAGCCTCCTGAATCTCAGCACAGTTGTAGGCTTCCTGGCTCTGGATGGCACAAAAGTGCTTAGCGCTGCCCAGGGTGTCCTCTTGGAGGTGGGGTCTGGCTACTGCTCTTTCACTCTGGAGCACTCACTTGGAGGTTTTGCCAAGGCACTGTCTGTGATCGGTATCTCTGCTAAGTTTTAACAACTGGTAAAAATACCTGCTTATATTTCATGGACACTCCTCTGGCTGGCGGTTCATACAAGCTGACACTGATTCACTCACTGAGGTGCACACATGTGAAGTGCAGATGGACGTGTCTGAGCTTTCTCAGGCATTGACGACCTTGACCATTCGTGAAGTCGTTCCCCTCAGCTTTGGGAGCTCACCCTTAAAGACGTGTTAAAAAAAAAAAAAAAAAGCTCAGGGAGGCCCAGGACTCTGATTTTGGGCAAGTGACTCCCTTTCTTGGATCTCAGATTCCTCATTCATAAAATGGGAAGACAGGGACAGATGGGGTCATGGGTCCCTTCTGCATCCAGGTCCCACCTGACTGCTGCACCATAGCCGTGAGCAGAGAGGCTAGAGGAGTCCTTCTGCCTGCGAGCTGGCAGCCTATCACCATTACCTTGCCTGAGGGCTGAAAAATTTTCTTTGCCTCAAAATACAAAAAAAGAAGACTGCAAAATCAAAATGAGCAAATATTTAATTAAATGTCTACATAATGTAATGTTATGTAAATGCCATTAATTATTAAATTTGATATCATAAACATTTCATTACATTTTAAAACAATTTGCTTCTTAAAATTTCTCACTTTGAAAGAATTTTCAAATATTATGCCTGGTGATGGCTGAGGGTTTATAGTCATGAGTTAGTCTCAGCCAAATCCTTTCAACAACCAAATCATTTTTTTAAAATCCCTTTTAAATATGTTACAGCAAAAATATTTGGCTTCCCAGGTGGCACTAGTGGAAAAGAACCCACCTGCCAATGTAGGAGACATGTGGGTACAATCCCTGGGTCAGGATGATCCCCTAGAGGAGGCCACGGCAACCCACTCCAGTATTCTTGCCTGTAGAATCCCATGGACAGAGGAGCTTGGCGGGTTACAGTCCTTAGAGTCACAAAGAGTTGGACACAACTGAAGCGACTTAGTACGTGCACAAAAATATTAATGTAGAATGTGGGTAACTTTCAACCTGTTTAACAAGATGTGAAGTGAAATCTTCAAAAGCAAAAATTTTGAAAACTTTGAAGTTGCTCTAGAACTACTTTTATAATGCTAAGAACTAATATTAGTGAGTATTTACTCCATGCCAGGCTCTCTTTCTAGCCTTTTGCACGCATTATCCCATTTAATCCCTGAGACCATCTTTGAGGTGGAAACGATCCCCATTTTACAGATGAGGAAACTGACACAGAGGTAAATCATCTTTGCAAGGACATAGACAGGATGGGAAACCCAACAGCTCCAGGGAATCTGCTCTTAGCCACACTCCCAGCCACACTCCCAAATGAAGCGTGAGACACCCCTGGTCTTTTCCAGAGAAGGAACAAGAGCTGGCAGGGCAAGGAGGGAGCGGTGCACACATCCACAAAGGAGAAGTGTATCAAACAGAGTTTACACCTTGGTTGACCCTGTTGCTACCGCCACCTCCTCTGTAGCTCTTTTGCTCACAAAAGTCCTCTCTGGCTAACTCTCAGCTTCAGCTACATGCTGTTAACAATGGAAAAAAAAAGAAAAAAACTTAAAAAAAAAAAAGAGCTGATAGCCATTGACATCTCAGTCAGTATTTTATACAGCACTTAATTTCATTCAATCCTCATAAGAAACCCCATCTTATAAACAAGAGATTTGGGGTTTAGAGACTTGAAATACTTTGTCTGTGGTCACATGGCTTTCTGAGATAGTGGAAGTGAGGACTTACACTCTGGTCTTACTCTAAAACCTAAACTCTCTTTTATGTTAGGCATATATGTGTATTGTTCACGCAATTTGTTTAATAAAAGCATAGTGAGTAAAAAAAGTAAAGCCCTCCATTTGCCACAACAGCCTTCTCCTCTTCTCCTGGTGGATCCCCTCTCACTGTGTTCCGCTGGGAATAGTTTGGTGGGCATTCTTCCAGACTTTTGCTATGTATTTACCTATCCATGTAGGAATCTATTCATCGATCCATTCCTTCCTCATTTATTTATTCCCATGGCTTCACTCTCTACAGGTGGCAGCTCCCAGGATGGGAAAGGTAGTGACAACCCCTTATCAGAAATGCTGAAATCCCAAGGGCAAGGCTGACCCTGATAAAGATCCATTAGGATCAGGAAAAGCAGGTGGGGTGCTCATCGTCACTCCTGTCTCCCCGCCGCTTTACACAGCCTCTCTGGCTCACACACCAGTTTTGTCTGCTCTTGCACGCCTCGTGCGCTGAGATGGCCCACTTCATTCTCAGTCTGGCAGATCTCTGGGCTCAGCTGGCCCATAACCCACATGTGGGGAATTCTGTGAATGGGTCATTTGAGCAAACTCCAGGGGAGAGTGAAGGACAGGGAAGCCTGGCGTGCTGCAGTCCATGGGGTCGCAAAGAGTCAGACACTGCTGAGCTACCGAACAACAACATCTGCATAAGACTAGTGGCAAAAATCTGACTCACGGCTGCGTCTCTGTCCTTTGCTTAAAGGGAATCTTAATTAGTTTATCCAGAAGAGAGAACCAGATGACAGACTGAATGACTTGGGGATAGGACAGGATGTTTGCATCCCCAATGTCAGCGCACAGTAGGTGCTCAGAAAATGATTAAAGGAAGCAGTTGGCAGGGAAGAAAGAGTGTTTCCTTGTGCTGCATGTGGAAAAGTTCTGTTACAGCGAATTTTCTGTTTGCAAAGATGAGCAATTTGCAGTCCTCTGGTGTATTTTTTTCCCTTTTATTTTCACAGCCACAGTTCAGGGGCAAGGAAAAGCTTTTATCTCTCTGAAAGAGTAGGAGAAGCCCATGGGGTTTGGGTAACTTAAACTAGAAGGCTGTCTCTTTCACTTGGTGCAAAGATGAGAATATTTAACAACTGCACCAACAATGTCATCTATAAAAGGAGTGACTTCCTGGCTGAGAGATGGTCAAGCTAACACTGTACCTCAGAGTGGAGGCTGGGTAGTCTACGAGCTCAGGGCTTCAGTTCCGGTGCCTGCATCTGGGCTGTGTGATCTCAGGCAAGTTACTTAACTCTCTGTTTTTCAGTCTCATCATCTGTGAAATGGGGATCATAGAGCACCTACTTCATGAAATCTGTGGAAGAGGATTAGACAAGATGATATAGGTAAAATATTGAACACAGAGGCTGGTATATATATACATGCACGTGTGCACATGTGTGTGTATAGTAAGAGCTCAAAATTATGCTAGTATTACTAATAATGAACTCTAGACCTTCATCATAATGCGGTTCTAAATATCAGCTTGATTTCTGTTGACAACCATTTGTTGAACAAATGAGCAAATGCGCTATACTGAGCAGGGTCTGATGCCGGAGCAGGCGTTCCCCCAAACCATCCCCGAATCCCCAGAGTTAAGCAAAGGACACAGAGCAGTCTTCCATGTGAGTTACCCAAATGTTCCCAACTGAGAAGCCTGCATCAGTGCAGGAGACAAGGGCTCTGAATTTTTACCCACAAGATCTGGGTTCAAGTCCCACCTCTGCCACTTGTCATCTTACGTGAAAACGTTAAGAACTCCTCCCTCCGTCTGGGGCCAAATGTGCAGCTTCAGAAGGAAAGTCCACAGAAGAAACAAAAGACTCAAAGAATGCAATCCAGAAGGGCTTCAGATACTGTCCCTCATGGGGTGGTAAGATCCAAGTCTTCCGGTTTTTGATGAAGACATGGCATAAGAAACACTACTTTCTTCTTCTACTCTATTTTTGCAAGAGTGATGATAAATGAGGGAAGTTGGGGATACAGAAGGGAGGTGGGCCAAGGACTGTGTCTGTCTAGAGCAGGCCTCTCTCATCAGCTTTAGCTAGTCTCCTCCAGGCTGGAAGGCCCGCTAGTCAAGGCAGTGAGTCTGACATGTGTGTCTGACTTCTGAAAATCTGGAGAGTCCTGTGAAACCTGCCAAATTTTGTGTCCATCTAACTCAAAATTAATTGCATGACTTTGAGTGGGCCAGCACCACGAGGGACAATCAAAACACCGTGGGCCAGATTTACCCCCAGGGCTGCAAACGGGGTAAATTACCCCTAACCCTAACTGTAGGGCAGGGCAACAAGGTGCTGCCTACGAAGTGAAATATTCAGCACAGAGGTTGGCAGATGCATATCCCCGAAGCCCAGATCAGGTGAGGAGCCTGCCACGCTGGCAGTTAGTCACACAGAGTCAGGGGTGGGATCTAGGCCCAGTACTCCTGCCAATCTGAAGAGATTAAGTATACTGTGGCAGAATGTGGCCATTATAAGGAATAACAACGAAATGTCCAGAAAAACGCAACACAAGACAAAATGCTTCATAGGTGAAAATAGTACACCGGAGGCTTCCTGTCATAGAAAATCCAGTCGACTCCGGGTGCGTGAACCAAAACCAAAATAGAAGCTTACATAACCTTCAGTGAACGATTCCTCCGCTACAAGACAGAGCCAGGTGGCGTGCCCCCAAACTCAAGCCTTTCAATCCTGGTCACACAGCAGTTTCCACTCCTGATTTTGTCTTCAGAAAGCCTATGTCGTTTTAAAGTCTGAAAAGGCTGTTGTGCTGAGATAATCCTAATATTCAGTGAGCTCTTAGTACATGCCAGATACTGCCTAAGCTCTTTGCATATATCAGTGCACTTAATCCTCAAAAAAAACCCCAAACCTATGAGGAAGGTTCACTAGTTCCCCTATGAGTGTGTCCAGGCCCAGAAAGGTTAATAACATCCCCAAGGGCTCAGAGCTAGGACATAGTAGCTCTGGGGTTTAAACCCAGACAGGCCAACTCTGGAGTCCAAGCTTATAGTCACCACCCACGACGGTTCCTGCCTAATCTTATGATACCAGGACAGAGAGAGGGTGCGCAGGGCACCACCGCCTACTGAGAACCGCAAGACAGGTTACAGGATTCAGTTTGGCTCCAGCGTGAACATTCTTGGGAACAGAGGGCACCAGATCCCCTAGTGAACAGTGTCTGTGATCCCCAAAAGGACACACCCTCCTCCCCTGTGACTTCTATTTCCCCTTGTGAACGCGAATTCTGCCAGAAGGCAGTCTAAACGACTATTTGCTCCTTAAAAAAAAAAAAAAAAGTTGAGAAAGGAGGGTAACTTGCTAAGTGATGTGAGGATGGATGGATGTTCAATGGTCTATTTGCATCCCCCACTTCAAAACTGAGACCTCTGGCTCTTTTATCATGAAGTCTTAAATGACAGGGCAATATCCTCCTCCATCGGCTCCTTTAATTAAGTGAATTCTGAGTCTTTGCACCTCTGTGTACACTCAGAAGCTCTCCTACTCTGTTTCCTTTCGAGCTCTGTAATTTATTTTAAAGATCACACTGAACGTGTTATTTGCTCTGTGAGACATGACCCAGAGAAATCAAATTCTAACCTGATCCCAGCATTCCATTCCATGTGGCCCCCATCATTAAAAAGGTGCCATGCCACCCCACCCCCAGTTACCATGGCCTCCGGATTAAGTGTGAACTCAGTCTGCAGTCCCAGGCTCCAGCCACCTTTCCCAGTTATTTCCCACTTTCATTAGCTCATTCTCCTCCCCTTTAGCTAAACTGGGCTACTGGTTGTGATCTCCTTCCAAGAGTACTTAACAACCCAGCCCTCAGGCAGCCCTACAGCATGGGGGTTCTCACCTCTCCTAGGTCTCCATGAGGCCTCCCAGACACCTGCATTTATAAGGCTGCTGAGGTCAGAATCTGCATTACCATCATCTCCCTCCTGGGAGGGATAAGCAACAGAAGGGCAAGGATGGTGCTGTCAATGGTTCCCTGGCACACTGCACACATAGCAAGTGAGGATGCTCAGTCGTGCCCGACTCTTTACGATCCCGTGGACTGTAGCCCGTCCATGGGATTCTCCAGGTAAGAATACTGGAGTGTGTTGCCGTTTCCTTCTCCAGGGGATCTTCCCAACCCAGAGATCGAACCTGGGTCTCCCGTATTGCCGGCAGATGCTTTAACCGCTGAGCTACCAGGGAAGCCTGCACACATAGTAGGTACGCAGCAAATGTTTCTAAAGTTCGCCATCTGGGAAACTGGTTTATGAAGGGAACACTCTTGGCCTTTTGTATTTATGCAAAAACTACCACAGGCCTATGGGGCTTCCCTGGTGGCTCAGAGGTTAAAGCGTCTGCCTCCAATGTGGGAGACCCAGGTTCGATCCCTGGGTTGGGAAGATCCCCTGGAGAAGGAAATGGCAACCCACTCCAGTATTCTTGCCTGGAGAATCCCATGGACAGAGGAGCCTAGTAGGTTACAGTCTACGGGGTCGCAAAGAGTCGGACACGACTGAGCGACTTCACCTTACCCTTACAACAGGCCTATAAAGTTTTCAAAGAACGATAATCCTGTCAGGAAACTCTGATCCTGAGGCTTCTAGGACACCTCTGGAACTGGATGCATATGAAAACAGTGAGGGAATAATCTTCTAATTTGGTAACTTAGCACAGACTTATGGGGGCGTGCTCAGTTGCTCAGTCGTGTCTAACTCTTTGCGACCCCATGGACTGTAGCTTGCCAGGCTCCTCTGTCCCCGAGGCAAGAATACTGGAGTGGGTTGCCATTTCCTATTCCAGGGGAGCTTCCCGACCCAGGAACTGAACCCAAGTCTCCTGCATTGGCAGGTGGATTCTTTACCACCGTGCTACCTGGGAAGCCCAGCAAACACTTGTAATGCCTGCCTTACACTGAACAGTGTGGAGACAGAGGAATAACCCAGTGCCAGTCATTGACAAGCTCCACCGCAGCAACCGGAACAAAGGACTCTGAGAATCTTGCCCTGAGCAGGTGGCCAAAACTCTCTGCAGAAGGAAGGAATAAGGTAGTGGAGAAGGAAAGGAGAAGGGAGGGCAGGAGGCCTAGGGAGAACACAGAAATGCACGCTTGTCTGTGTGTGTGTGGGTAGATGGCAGACAGGCAGCAGACAGATGATGGATGAGGCGGGTGATAGAGAGATGGGTGGCTATGAAGAAAGGGAAGAGTTGTAAATAATCATTTTCCCCCTCGACCCCAAGTCTCTCTGTACCATTATCCTACTTTATCTGTTTAATGGCACTGATCACAACCTGACATTTATTTACATGTTTGTTTATCTTTCATAAAAGGAAAATTCTGACTATTCCCTACTAAAATGTAAGGTCTGCAAAACCCGGGTCCTACCCATACTGTTCCTCACAGCCTCCCCAGAGCCCAAGAGACAAAAGACTATTTGTTCAGTGTATGAAAAAAAAAAGCAGCTGTCAGATGGCATCTTCACACCTAGAATTTAGACTGGGAAGTAAGGAGGGTAGGTGTCGAGTGGAGTCCTGACTCCTCTCTTGGTGCCATGAGGGGAGGTCTCCAGGCCGCTCTGAGAGCGGGGTCAGTCCCAGGGGGAGAAACTGAGGAAACAGGTGTGGCAGCTGCTGACCCTGCTTCTAGCAACTGCGAGGACTCCCCACCTGCTCTGAACCTGGGCACAGTGTTTCAGAATGCTGCATGGCATGGCTCTTATTTTTATTTATGGAATTGCTTGTGTGCGCATGCCAAAGCAGCAGGCCCCACGACCCAGGGGGACCCACTCCTGCTCCCCTCCTCCAGATAACAGGCAGTTTGAGGGATAATGCATGCATGCTGAGAGCCAGTCATTCCCTCCCCACAAGATAAATACACTCCATGTTAAGGTTTTATTATAGGTGGGGATTTTCATCTCCCTTTTCAGATGAGAGGAAGAAATAATGAAACAAAAGGAAGCAGTTAGGGGAGGGTTGGAAAAGCCCAGGTTCCTGGGCAGACAGACCTGAGTCCTAATGAGGACACGCCCCTGCTAGCTGAGTGGTCTCGGACTTCTGCATCAGCTCTCCGAGCCCAGACTCACCACCCATGAAAAGGGTGTGTTGACGTCTACCTGGGAGGGTGGTGGGGAGGATGATCGATGGGAGTGTGTGGCCTGGGGCTTGGCACTCCGCCTGGGCACTGTCAGCAAATGCCAGCTCCCTCCCACCTCCCATTGGAAAACGCTCTGTCCTCGTCCAAGATCCATCTCCTTGTCCCAGTCTCAGCTCAGTTTGTTAGTTCAAGTGAGTGGGTCCACATTGACGGTCTCACATGCCAGTTAGAACTGGCTTCATTCTGAGGTGGCCCAGGTTCAAGTCCTGGGTCTGATAACTCGTTTGGCATGTGACCTTGAGAGCTGTGTCATCTCTCTGAACTCCAGTTTCTGCAGCTCTATGGAGTTGTGTGAGAATTAAGCGGATGCTGCAGGTGAGACGTGTGGAACTGCTGCGGGAACGTGACCAGCGTCTCCTGTGTGAGGGCCCTCTGTGCGCCCTACAACCTCTCTGGCCTTCTTTCTGTCCTAGTAACATGACAAAACGTGCCTACGCCGTTCCCTCGACCTGGAACCCCATGCCCCCGGTTTCCAAAGCTGGCTCCCTCTCCATGTTCAGGACCTGCCTGAAGGCCTCTCCATGGTGTAGCCTTTGCTGCCCACTCAGTCTCAGTGAGCCACTCAGCCCTGACATTCACTATGACAAACTCCTACTGTGTGACTTGCAGTGCATTTATTACCATGTGAAGTTACTTTTCCTACGTGGTTTGCTTTATTATCTTCTCACCCCCACCGCCCACTAAAATGTAGCTCCATGAGAGCAGAAGCCGGCCTTATTCCTTGAAACAGTGTCTGACACTAGTGAGTACTAGATTTGGGAGATGAAGAAGTGACTGAATGGATGACAATGAATGAATGAATGGATGTGCCTTCAGGAGAAAGGGAGCTGGATCGCCTGACTCTTGGCAGTGTTTTGCTGGGTTTGGCTCACCTGATGCCTCACACAGGGGCTGTGGGAAAGGCCAGATTCCAAAACTCCTCCGTGCTCTCCTCCAAATAGGAAAGCCAGCTAATGCTGCACATGATGAAGCCTCAAGATAGCTCCCAGGAGAGCCCTCTGGGTCTTCCTGGGACTAATCACCCAAGATCACCCAGTGAGAGGAGCTCACGCAGCTCATCCCTCAGACTCTGCCTCCTGAGGCAAAAGATCAAGCGAGCTGGGGGCTGGGGGCTGGGGGCTGGAACATGTCTCTCCGTACCTGCTGTCGTCCAGAAAGACCCCATGGGGCTGGAGACTGCTCTTCTCTTTAAGTGACTAGAGCTTGAGTCTCTTTCTCCCTCAAGAGCAGAAAAAGTGTACAGCTATTGCTTCCCCGGTGGCTCAGAGGTTAAAGTGTCTGCCTGGAATGCGAGAGACCTGGGTTTGATCCCTGGGTCGAGAAGATCCTCTGGAGAAGGAAAATGGCAACCCACTCCAGTACTCTTGCCTGGAGAATCCCATGGAAGGAGGAGACTGGTGGGCTACAGTCCATGGAGTCGCAAAGAGTCGGACACGACTGAGCGACTTCACTTTCACTTTCATGCCTTCCTCACATTCACTGCAGCTGAGATTGCCTGTGGCATGATCCGGGTCCTTTTGGGTGAACACAGCTTTGGGTCTGAAGACCCTTGCTTAGCTGATGGTCTGTGAATGGATGGTGGGCAGGGGCAGCAAGGGGAGAGCATCAGGGTAGCACCATGGCTGGAGCCTGCCTGGCCCACATGGCTTCTTGGAGCCGGCAAGGGGGGGATGTTCACCTTTCTGGAAAATAACCACATCAATATGCTGGGTGACTCTTATGCAAATAAGGACAAAACCTGGGACCTGAAGCCAGGAAAAAAATAGGCCACACAAAGGACCAAGGACTTAAGCACATCAAAATAATAAACAAACTCCAGAGGTAAGGCTTTGAGGACACGGTGAGGGGAGGAGAGAGTGGGATGGACTGAGAAAGTAACATGGAAATATATACATTACCATATGTAAAATAGGTAGCCAGTGGGAATTTGCCGTATGACTCAGGAATCTCAAAAGTCAGGGCTCTATGGCAACCAGAGGGGTGGGAGGCAGGAGGGAGGTTCAAGAGGCAGGGGCCATATGTATACTTGTGGCTGATTCATGTTGATGTATGGCAGAAACCAACACAATATTGTAAAGCGATTATCCCCCAATTAAAAATAAATAAACAAACCAACAGAGGAGCTGGGTGCTGGAGAAAAGACTTGAGACTGATACTTCCAGAAGGAAGTGTTCTGCAGGGGGAGGAATGAATGATTTTCAACCGGGAGGGGCACACCCAGCACCCTCTCTGCTCTTCTTAGTGTGCCTGTAACACTGTTGCTGCCGACTCAGCCCAGCTCGCCATTAACTGAGAACCCTGGGCAACTTACTTCACTTCTCTCGGCCTCAATTTTCTCACCTGTGAAATGGAGGAATAATACCTTCCTGATTCAGTAAGAACCTTTGGAAGATTAAATGAGACAACATGCACAAAATGCTTAGCACTATGCTGGGCACAGGGCAACAACTCAACGGATGGTACTGATTATAATTTCAGTTGCGCTTATCCCCGCAAATTTTCCACACTAAGACACACAAGAGTTCAAACGGGTTTCACTCTATCCTGATCTTTCTTGCACAAAATAGCATGCCTCTTCTAACTGGAGGAGGGAAGGGAACTAACACTCACGATGACCTGCTATGACATTACTAGGGGATTACTGCCCCATTATATGGATGATGACACAGTCCCAGAGAGAGGAAGTGACTTTCTCAAGTTCACATGGCTAGTAAGCAGCAGTGAAACAGCTGTGTGGTGTGAAACTCACAGTCTTTGAACAATGGAGAAAGGTTCTTCCTGAGTCAGAAGAAAGAGGTGGGGACTACAGAGTGTTCTCTGATCTGAGAATGGAGGGTCCCCATGGAGGTGAACGTTTTTTGTCCTGGTTATGTCAAGAAGATTACTCTGAAGTTATAATTGAGGTCTAAATCCTCCTAGAGTAATTTGCCAGACATTCTCAGGGAAGACAGACCCCAGAGAGGAGGTCTGAAAGAAAAAAAAAAAAAAATTGGAACACTTGACTGATGGAGACACGGCGATGAGACGGGACATCTGGGAAATGAAGAGCTCTGAGTGACGGGAGCCCACTGGGATAATTGAGGGGGAGGACATCCTTCCATGGCTGGAGACTGCTCAGCTTCTCCATCATCACAGCCAGCGCCACAAGGCGCTTCTAAAGCTGCTCGGAAAGGCTGAGGATGCTAGTGTTATAGATTGCCACCCTGAGCTTTCTGCGGTTTGCTCATTTAACTCTCTCGATCATTGTGAAGCAGGGATCACTGTCCCCATTTCACAGACAAGGAAACTGAGGACCAGGGTGGCTGAACGTTCCCCTAGGGTCACACTTCTAGGGATGGAGCTGGGGTTCCACTGGGGATGGAGCAGGGGCTCCGAAGCCTGGCTGGTGTTCACTTCCCTAGGCTGTTTGTGCTGCCTCCCTCCAAGCCTCCTTACAAGGATCCTTCCTAGCACCAGCATCCCTCCTCGCACTGGCATCCCTCCTAGCATCCCTCCTAGCACCGAGTCTTTCAGACTCCTCTCTAGGCAGGAATGCCTCAGGAAGTCGAGGGCGTGCCAGCTCTCCAGGTGGCATAGATCAGGCTGCTCCTTGGCGGGCACTTTGGCATGTCTTCTCACTTTTCTGCACCTCGCTTTTGTCCTCTAAAAAATGGGTCCACAAAGGGACCATGGCCACAGGCAGGACTAAACAACATCATCCGCACGAAGTACAAAGTCTGAGTCCTGGGACGCAGCAAACACTTTATAAATGCTAATTATAATGTATAAATTTATAAATGCTAATTATAATGGATAGTATGGCATCTCACTGTGCTCATGCCAGAAGTCTCCCGGAAACAAGCCCCGACCCTCCTGCTTTACAGAGGAGATAAATAGGGGCACCAAAGGAATACAACGCTTCTAATGTTTCACAGCCAGTGGCAGAGACGGCATGGAAACCAGTCCCTTCACACGCAAGCAGGCGCTCTTGGGCAGGGGTTTCGCCAGCATCACCAGAGTCAGAGTCACCAGCAGGAAGGGCTGAAACAAACCTGGGCCCCATCCCGAACCCTCTGGTTCAGTGAGTCGGGGTGGGGCCTGATAATGTGCATTTCAATCAAGCTCCCGAGTGATGTGGATTCTGTGGGTCCCAGGACCCCACCTTGCGAAGCACTGCAGGAGGGTCTGCAAACTCTGATGCCTGGCAGGGCTGGGTGGGTCTGCCTCCACACCAGGTGAGCTGGGGGCTTGGGCTGATTGCAGACCAGGTCCGGTCTGATGAGAACAGCTGCCGCTCACCAACACAGGATGGTGCTGTGCAGAAATGTGGGCCCAGTGTTCCCAGACCTTCTGTTTTCTCAAGAGAAGCCATAAATCTGTCCTTTCATGTCAAAACTCCCAGAGTTTAAATGTTAGCAACTATTTCGCATTTTTAACAACTGTTTCGACCAGGTAATCACATTCCTGTGGTGGGACCTCAATGTGTTGCCCTGTACGTGTCTCCTGGATCGGGAGGCGGAACCAGCCCAGCGAGAGCTGCTGCCCTCTTTCCCCTCAAGAGAAATAATTCAGAACTTGTGGGTTATATCCTGAGAGGGAAGGTAATGAAGAGATTTTAATACGTTGATCCCATCCATTCACATTCTCCATGCATTCTCCAAAGCTGAAACTTAATTCCGTGTGTGTACATTACTAAGCAGGAACATTTGATCTGGTGGTTTCACTTGTTCCTGAGCCCATGTGGTCTCTGTTATGCAGAGGGAGATATGTCCTCTATTTCTATGTTCCCCTTCCAAAGCCAAGGTCAGCCCCTGGCTACCTTGTATCATCCAGGCATAAAAGCAGATGATGATGGAGCCAGTGCCATCTTGGCGACAAATTCCTCTTCCTCACCGGAGAGGGAACTTGGGGAAGAAAATTACAGTTTTCTGTAAAATATGGAAATAGATGCTTACAAACGAGTTCAGATTTATGCTAATTTCCCAATACCTCCAGACTTCCCACTTGAACATCTGTGTGGTTCATGGGCGGGTGCGTGAACTGTTGCTAATCAGAAATGAACTGTGTCAGCTCCAGAGACCCGTATTTCTTGCATTTTAAGAGTTTTCTGCTCCTGCTTAGTCTTCCTCTAAGTTAATTAGACCTTGGGAGAGGCATGGATGCTCTTCCGTGATTCAGAGTAGCCAGAAGTCACTGGAGAGGGAGAAGAGACCAAGGAAAATAGTGTTTTTCTTGCCTTGACAGTTGATTTTTTAACTCCCTTCTCCGTCACGCATACTGCCATAAATAAGATATACTACAGACTTTCTCAGATGTCAACATCTTAATGAGAGAATCTGCTTTCTGACACCTTGGAAAAGGTCACTAAAGGAGAAAGAGATGAAAGACAGGCCCACATCCTTCCCATGTCAAACTCCCCCGTTCACGCAAGCGGTAGCAGTGGGATTGTTACGTTGCAACTCTACAGCAGCTGTGAAGCCCAAATGATACGGTAGAGTTTTATTTTCGAATGGTGCATATTTTTAAATTGGGGGAAAGGATGGGGCTTGACATTTATGGGCGACAGAGTTCCTGTTGCACAGAGACCCTGCTGTTAAGCACAAGCTGAAACAGGCGGCCGCAGAGAAGCGGGGCTCTGCTCTGGAGGGGCCGCCCCCACCCCACCCTCCACCTGGAGAAAGCGCCTCATGTTAAAAGTCTGCCGGTTCCCTGTGGCCTCGTGGTCCTGCCAGTCTTCTCCCACACAGCAGTCAGAGTGATCTTTTCCAACCTGGATGGAATCGTGTCGCTCTCTACTGAAGACTTCATGGTTCCACCTGTGGCTCTTAGGATCAAGTCCAGAATCCCTGCGAGGGCCAAGCGCTCTGCTTGGCCTGACCCCCTCTCCTTTGCTGTGCGGGCACCCCTGGCACGCTCTACTCTAGGCTTCACACCGCCGCTCGCCTGCGCTCCCTGGGCCTGTGCGCCTGCAGTGCCTTCCGCCTAGAACCCTTGCGCTCCACCCGCCTTCTGCAGCTTGCAGACCTCAGCCTCTCGCAAGCTCCCAGACAAGGGACCCTCCTTACAGCCTTGCTTCACACTGCGCACTTTCCCTTCAGAGAGTTTCTTCAGTTTGAAACAAAAGACTCTATTGTGGGAGACCTAATATCTACCCACCCCCCTCAACCATAACTCCACAGAGGCTGGTTCCCGTCTTTGATTTTGCTCACCTCTGAATACCTGAGTCTTGGCATGGCCAGGGTTCCTCAACCTCAGCATAACTGACATTTTGGGTCGAGTGATTCTTTGCTGGGGTTGAGGGGGCTGTCTTGTGCATTGTAGGATCAGCAGCAGCAGCAGACCTGGCCCCCACCCACTAGGTGCCAGTAGTAATCCCAAGGTGAGAAAACCCAAAATGCCTCCAGACTTTGCTAAATGTCCCCTGGGGGCAAAGTAACCCAGCTGCGAATCACTGAACTAGGGTCTGGTGCATATCTGGCACTTGCTAGGGATGCAACCACTGTCCAAAGTCCTTTGTACTGTCCTTTTTATTTATTTTTTAATTGGAGTATAATTGCTATACGATGCTGCATTGGTTTCTGCTGTAAAACAATGTGAGTTAGCTATATGTATACATATACCATCACTTCATGGCAAATAGATGGGGAAACAGTGGAAACAGTATCAGACTTTATTTTCTTGGGATCCAAGATCACTGTAGATGGTGACTGCAGCCATGAAATTAAAAGACTTCCAATTGCTCCTTGGAAGAAAAGCTATGACCATCCTAGACAGCATATTATAAAGCAGAGACATTACTTTGCCAACAAAGTTCTGTCTCGTCAAGGCTATGGTTTTTTCAGTAGTCATGTATGGAGTGAGAGTTGGGACTACAAAGAGAGCTGAGCGCCGAAGAATTGATGCTTTTGAACTGTGGTGTTGGAGATGACTCTTGAGAGTCCCTTGGACTGCAAGGAGATCCAACCAGTCCATCCTAAAGGAAATCAGTCCTGAATATTCACTGGAAGGACTGATGTTGAAGCTGAAACTCCAATACTTTGGCCACCTGACGCGAAAAACTGATTTGAAAAGACCCTGATGCTGGGAAAGATTGAAGGTGGGAGGAGAAGGGGACGACAGAGGATGAGACGGTTGGATGACATGATTGACTCAATGGACATGAGTTTGAGTAAACTCTGGGAGTTGGTGATACAGGGAGGCCTGGCGTGCTGCAGTCCATGGGGTTGCAAAGAGTTGGACACAACTGCCTGACTGAACTGAACTGAACTGATACATACACGCCCTCCCTCGTGAGCCTCCATCCCGCCCCTCTAGGTTGTCACAGAGCACTGGACGGAGGTTCCTGTGCTGTACAGCAGCTTCCCACCAGCTAGCCATGTTACACATGTGTGCGTGCTCGGTTGCTCAGTCATGTCTGACTCTTGGTGGCTCCATGGACTATCCTGCCAGGCTCTTCGGCCCAGAGAATTTTCTAGGCAACAATACTGGAGTGGGGGACCATTTCCTGCTCCAGCATTTACACATGGTAGTGTATATATGTCAATGCCTCTCTCTTAATTCCTCCCACCCTCTCCTGTACTGTCCTTTCTAAAGCCGCAGACCTCCACCTAAAAATCAGTAAGATAACTGATACAGAGATGGGAGAAGTGAGGTCCTGGGATCCATCTCCTCACCCCTCACCCCCCAGCAAAGCCCCCCAGGACTGGAGAACACAGGAAACCCTGGAGAACGTAAGAGTGTAGGTTTGGGGGCAGACATAAAATCAACTCTGCCAGGTAATGTTGAGCAAGTCAAATGCTCAGGACCTCTGTTTTTCCATCTGTAAACTGAGAAATGACAGTGAGCACCTTGTAAGTTTGAGGTCAGCAAAGCATTTCACTCAGTGTCTGACACACAAGAGGAGAGAACTATAGGTTTACTTTTTTCCCCTTTCTTCTATCCTTTAGGGATCTTACCAGAGAGCTGAGTTCCTTACAAGAACCTTAAATATCTTCCTAATTATGTATGAAAACAAATACTTGGACATGGAGATCTCAGAAAGAACCATTTATTTTTATGCAAAAAAAAAAATCCCCCAAAAAGAAAAACAAAGAATCTGTTTAAAATGGCAGTCATTCTGGGGAGCTCTGTAAATATTTCTAGAAGAGACAGTTAGCTTTAGGGGGTAGGTTTGCCCCTGCAGGTATGGCCTCCATGGTTGGTGAACCATAGGCACACAATACTGTCAGTTGAATAAATAAACATCTGGCTATAAAAATCTAGTGGTTCCTGGGATCTCAGAATTTTAGTCAGCCTGAGTTTTTACTACTGGAAGTCCATGGTGATGGCCCCCTTCACACCCCACTGCAAAGGACAAGAGAAGCCGGTGTGAAAGATGCAGAAGGGAGACTAGACTGGCAAAGTGGAGAAGGGACCCTCCACCATGTGAAAGAAGAAACATTTGATTTCATGGTCATGAGTGACAGAGAGTAGAATGATAGACACCCCAGCGCCTGCCGGTTCCAAGCCCCAAAGGTCCAGGGATAACGAGGAGCATTCGAATCTTGCCCTTGAGCAGTTTACCATGGGATGAGGAGCTGCTGCTGGGCAAATGGAGTGCATACAGGAGGGAAAAAAGAAGAAAGTTCAGAAGAAAAATAAGAAAGTAGTCTTTTTTCATCTGCAAAATTAAAATACTTATGATAGCCACCTCCTAGAGTTGCAGGAATGAAGTGAGTTGATGTGTTTAAAGAACTTAGAACAGGATCTGCCACATAGTAAGCACTCAACACAAGTTACTGTTATTACTATTGCTACTATTATCTTTAGCTTTTTATTGAACACCTACTATGTGCCAAGCACAGGTAAACATGTGTCATCCTTCTTCATTCTCACAGCCTCAAGAGACAGAGTTTATACTATCCTTACTTTGCATTTAAGGAAACTATAGGTCAAGGAGATGGGAAAGACCTTTCTGAGGTCACAGCCTCAGGGGATGTGGATCCAGGATGCAAAACAAAGCCGAGGGCCTAGCAAACATTTCTTTTCAGCTTTTTTTTTTTTTAATTTATATTATTTACTTTTGGCTGTGCTAGGTCTCCAGTGCTGCGTGCTTGATTTCTCTAGTTGTGGTGAGCAGGGGCTTCTCTCTAGTTGCAGGCTTTTCTAGTCACCAGGCATCTCCTCTTGTTGCCCAGCACAGGCTGGGCAGAGGGGCTCAGCAGCCGCAGCTCATGGGTTCTAGAACGTGGGCTCAGTGGTTGTGGCACACAGGCTTATTTGCTCCTTGGCATATGGGATCTTCCAGGACCGGGGATCAAACGTCTGTCCCCTGCATTGGCAGGCAGATTCTTAGCCACTGGACCCCCATAGGGAGGTCCCAGCAAACATTTTTTAAAGGGTCAAATTTTTCTTAAAGGGCCCAATAACAAATTTGAGGGCTCTGCAGACCATAAAGTCTTTGCTGCAACTATTCAACTCTTCCACTGCAGTGGGAAAGCCTTCACAGGCAACATGTAAACAAATGGGCATGGCTGTGTTCCAATAAAACTTTATTTTCAAAACCAGACAGCCGGTCAGCAGTTTGCCAGCCCCTCTAAACCACTGCCATTTACAATCTCTCAAAAGACACTTCCAGCTGAACCTCACAGCCAGAGCTGTTAAGACTGACATAGGGCACAGAATGTGGGCTAAGGCATGGCCTTAGAGAACCAATTCTTCTGCCCACTTGGCAGCCCCTACCTCATGGTCATATACCACACCTCTCCTCCCAGAGCATGCACGTTGTTGTGTATGCAAAGCAGCAGCGGTTGAGGGGGTAGGAGATCCAACCAGTGATGGAGAAGCTTTGTTTGATTTCTAAGTATGTTTGAATTATTAAGTGTCAGGCTCATTAAGTGAAGGGTGCTGTTATAATTCTATTGCTGGAGACAAAATTGCTATTTAAATTGAGTTTCACCAATTTAGCTAATTTACTAAGTGGGCATTGCCCCGTCTTAATTATTATCCTCAGATCACAGATTATTCATGGGGACGATGCAGTGTTGGTGCAACACGTATATATCCTCGAGTGCACCCCCGTCGGAGCTTTAAGCACCCTGGAGGATGTTCCTTCCTTTTGTGGATGGGTAGCCAGACTCGCTCCTCCAGTGGTGCCCAAATATCTGCTTACTCATAAAGATAAGGAGTCCCCAAAATTGTCACGATGAAGATCTGGTGATTCTCCCTACCCCCCGACAAAAACACTCAGAGGATGGAACAGGTGTCACTGCTGGCTGGGTTTCCCTCCCTCTGTCCCGTGTCTGTTCCTGAGCAGCCATGAGGCCTCTGATGGGTCACTGCACCTCCCGGCCTCAGTTTCCTCCCCTGCACCTGCCAGACAAGTTCAGAGTTGGCTGCAGCGGGCAGTGGAGGGGCCCTGAGCTTGCCTCACCCTCTTTCTTGTAGCTTTCTTCAAAGCTGCACTCTGGAACGCTCCCTGGCTGCGCCCTAGCCCCAGCTCTGCCTCGGAGGCACAGGCATTCTGTTTTCTGTATAATGGTGGCCCACAGCCTTATCATTCTTTGGTCTCTTAAAAAAAAAAATTCTGTGCTTCTGTGGATTAATCCTGTGTGTAGAGTCAAGATGTAGATTTCATTGGTTGTTTTCTACCTCTGGAAGGACAGATCGGCGGCTTTGTAATATTTTCAGACAGTTGGGGAACTATTTAGCTCTTATTTGCAAAAATACTTAGGAAACAGAAAAATGCTTCCTTAAAGTTGCTTGTATTTTTTTTCCTTTGAGGAAAAATTCCTGCTAACCTTCTAAAGGCTGTCTGCTTGGCCTTTTATTAGTTTTATTTAAAGGTGTGATGATATCGCCATGTAAGGATGTAGCTGATAGAGAATGCTGTTTTCTGCATGCTGTGCTGAGTAAATGTCATTCCTAATTACTATTTATCTGCAGGACTTTTGAGTTACAATGTCTCGTTCTACCAGAAAATCTGATTTTCGACAGTTTTAGAGAAACCATTTTTCTCCCATGAAGTTAGTATGCTGTGCACAATTTGACAAGTTTTAAGACATAATGTAGCCATTGGAGCTCTAAGCAAAATAATTTGGTGATGAAGGATGACTTCCCCGATCCGCAATGTCCATCACTGCCTCACTATGAAGACCTTCATTTCACTGCCAAGTAAAAAGGACATGATAAAGCGCTGACTTCTCAACCAGCATACATTAGCTTCCACTCCTTAATACAGTCTCCCAAACCTTGACCTGATATTCAAATGGCTGCCATCCAAAGGTACAAGTGCCTTTAGAAACTGGTTCTCAACCTAAACTTATCCACGCAGTTGTCCTCTGAGCACGTGTCAGACCTTGGTGACTTAGCATGAAAGAAGGGAGAGAGCAGGTGTGGTCCAGTCTTCTGTGACGGCTCAGCAGGATCAGGACATGCCCAACAGACATGCAGTTTCCCTCCTGGCATCAGAGTCAAGACCATCTCCTCTGCTGGTTTTAAATTTTGATCCATAATGCATGGGAGAAGAGACCTTGGCTGCGAATCGCAGATCCTGGCTCTTGCAAGCGGCGAACAAACTCATCAGAAGTGGCAACGGCACGAGGAGTCACAGCCGCCCGTGCACACGGCTGCTCCCTCCAATCAGAGGGCCCCTCGTGCCGCAGCACAGTCCCTGCACAGAAGCTCTGCTGGCTTGTCTTGACTGCTGCTCAGCCGTCCACCCGACAGTGCGCGCCCGCTCCAGTGCTCTTTCTATTAATTATTGGAGCTCCACGAGATTAAAGTCCCCATCTCAGAAGGCCAGTGTGCCAGCAGCGAGGTCCACATCCGGCCAACAGTGGACTGGCGTAGTCCTGCACAGCACTTTCACTTCACAAGCCACTTTCTGTTTGTTTCTTTAAGTCAGAATTAATATCAGAGCCAGACGGTTAAAGCTGTTTTGGCAAAGCATCACACTTTATTTGCCTATTTGCAGATGGTGTTAAAATTAACTTATACATACAATAATGAAACTAAGAATAAAAACAATGGCAGGATAACTAACATTTATCGAGTCCTGATGCTTGTGAGTAGTGCTAAGCAAACACTTCACATCCACTACCACCTTTAATACTCATTTGTATCTGAATGTGTAGGAATTCTCCAGGTAAGAATACTCGAGTGGGCAGCCATTCCCTTTTCCAGGGGATCTTTCTGACCCAGGGATCAAACCCAGGTCTCCTGCATTGCAGGTGAATTCTTTACCATCTAAGCCACTAGGAAAGCCCTGCTATCACTCGTGCCACTCTAAAAATGAGAAAGCAAGCTTAGCATAGGGTCAGACAGCTTGGAAGTCAAAAGCAACATTCAGATCCAGGACTTCCCTGGTGTCTCAGACAGTAAAGCATCTGCCTACAATGCAGGAGACCGGGTTTCAATCAGTGGGTGGGGAAGATCCCCTGGAGAAGGAAATGGCAACCCACTCCAGTATTCTCGCCTGGAAAATCCCATGGACAGAGGAGCCTGGTAGGCTACAGTCCATGGGGTCTCAAACAGCTGAGCACGACTGAGCGACTTCACTTTCTTTCACCGAGAGTCCAGTGTGCACGCTTAGGTCGGGACTCCTGCATTGCAGGTGAATTCTTTACCATCTAAGCCACTAGGAAAGCCCTGCTATCACTCGTGCCACTCTAAAAATGAGAAAGCAAGCTTAGCATAGGGTCAGACAGCTTGGAAGTCAAAAGCAACATTCAGATCCAGGACTTCCCTGGTGTCTCAGACAGTAAAGCATCTGCCTACAATGCAGGAGACCGGGTTTCAATCACTGGGTGGGGAAGATCCCCTGGAGAAGGAAATGGCAACCCACTCCAGTATTCTCGCCTGGAAAATCCCATGGACAGAGGAGCCTGGTAGGCTACAGTCCATGGGGTCTCAAACAGCTGAACACGACTGAGCGACTTCACTTTCTTTCACCGAGAGTCCAGTGTGCACGCTTAGGTCGGGAGAACTGCGGAATGCTGCCCAGCAGTGAGCCCTGACACGTGTGTAAGCGTTCACTCACTATATGATGAGGGCTGTGACGGGCTGGGGGCCCCTGCCCCTAAGGGTTTGTGTTCAGTGGGCCTGAGGACTGGTGAACCAGTGGGGGCAGCCCAGGGGATACTGGCTGTGACCTGCTTCGAGGGCAACTCCCAGAGCATCTAGGAACAGGGGTAAATCAGCCCTGATCTAAGAGGTCTTCCTGGGGAAGGATGGTGAGGGGGCTGTGGGGAGGGGAGTTGGGAATCATTCTAAGGGATTCCCAGGTTCTATCGCATTTCTACTAAGTGGAAAGTAAAGCATGTGACCTAGCCCCTGCCCCAGTTCATGGCTATTGCCACCCTACAGCTGGCACCCACTGGCCCCCTTCCTGGGCGTCTCTCAGCCTCAGAGATACCCCACACCGAGGTGAGACAAGCTGCAAGCGTGAGCACCGATCAACATGCAAAGGAACAACAGGAAGACCGAGGAAACCTAATGTCATTCACAGACTCTGGTCACACTGAGCGAAGAGAAGGCTGCAGAGCAGGTGAGGTCCGTGAGTCAGCATCATCAAAGATGACGCCAGAAAGACGTCCGGAAGTGCGGGCGCCCACTGGAGCACACTCGCGCATTCTCCCCCGCGATCACTCCAAGTCTGCACTCCAGCCGCCCCGCTTCACTCCTGCCTTGTAAATCTGCACGTTGAAAATCCAAGAAGGAACTGCAAAGGTTGGCAACTGCCTGGAAGCTGGACAAGTGGAGGGCTGACCCCAGCACGGCTGGAAGACCGCTGCACACAGGTGCTGCCCCAGTGCGGCCCTATCTCCAGAACAGAGGCCAGCAAGGTCCCTTCTTGTCCACATGCATTGCTCATCAAGATCACATAAAAAGGGAATGGATTAGACTACAGATGCCTTGTTTCCGAAGGTGGACAAATGAGCAGATTGCTTCTCCAGCTGAATGTGACATCAATATTAAAATATAATGCAGTGCTGAATTCATTTATGCTGACTCTTCAGTCTCAGGATAATGACAAATTTACCAGAACAGGGAGAAGTGACCTACAGCAGTGGCTGTCAAGCTTTGCCTGCACATCAGAATCACCGGGGAGGCCTGGCTGGCACACACACTGACGAAATCATTACTGCCGGGGTGGGGCCCAGGTGTCAGCACTTGTGCAGCCCCAGGTGATTCCAACATGTAGCCAAGGTTGAGAACCATCCTACAGGCTAGGACTCCACGCTTCAATAGAGGAAGATGCTAGTAGATGGAACCTGGTTTCCGTGGCAACGTGCAACTCAGCTCCTCTCCCTCCTATGCCTACCCTGTTTCAGGTGACTGGGCCTCAAGTGGCAGGGCATCTTTCTTGTTTAGTGATTGGAGCATTGGGTGGGAGCCATGATATAATCTTGCCAGTAAACACCTGCTGGAGAAACAATTTCTCTGTGAAGAGTGTGGGCTCATGTGGAGTGTGTGGAGGAGTGGTTAGGGCACGATGCTGAGGGCAGGAGGGAGGCTTCTGTAAGAACTGCCGTCTGTAGTTAGTCTGAGGAGGCAGCAGTGACACTAGAATGTTCTGGTTATCTTTCTTGGGCTTGGTCCCTGGAGAACCATGACATCAGAGTTCTTATTTAAAACAAGAGAAGGAAACTGCTGTTTATTTTTAAACACTAGGCATGTGCAATGTTTGTATGTTTATAAGAAACGATCAGAAAGGGTACACAATTTACTTTTGATGTTGGTCACTTCTGGAGACCAGATTTTGGGAAACAGTGAAAGGGACCAGAGCTTTTTACTTTACACTTGTCTATAAGGTTTGGGTTATTTAAAACAAAGAGCATATAAATACTGGCTCTTTGAGCCAAACAAGTCAGTTCCACACCAGATCTAAAAACCCCAACATCTAACTGCAAAAGCATCAGCGAGTTATGCATATTTTTGCTAAGGACTTCATAAGGAGGCCCAGGATCAGGTCACATCAACTGGGAACTTTCTGCCACCTTCCCTCTCTGGTTCTCTGCACATCTGCCCATGCAGTAGCCACCCTGCACCCATTCTTTCTCCTCCCCCTCTCCAATCCAGCTCATCCCAACCGTTTTCAGCTCCCACATCTGCTCCCGCCCCCAGTCTCACCTCTCCACGTCCTCTGCCCTCCTCTGTCCTTGCTGTGTGCATGCGTGTGGCTGTGTGTGCAAGCGTGATCTGAAAGATCACATACTAGCTGGGCAGCTTCCACCACCTCCATCAGACCCCTTCAGCCTACTGTTTCTGTCCACAAAGCACTGATCACCATCTAAAGTTATGTCTTAATTTGTTTATTGCATCCGTGCCTATCTCCCCACTAAAGTATCCTGAGGTCAGGGCTCTTGTTCACTGCTGTATCCCTAGCCCCAGGAGCAATTCCTGGCATGCAGAATGCTGTCGAAGGTATTTATTGAATATATGAGTGAATGAAGAATGAGTGATTGAATGATATTACTCTGATCCACAATAAAGAAAGAGAAAGAAAAGGCAAGGCAGGAAGGAAATGATGGAAAGATAGGTTCCCTGGAGGAAGGTTTCTGGAGCTGTTTCTGGGGCTAGCTGGGAATTGTCTTCTAGATTTCTCGGCTGCATCTACTGGAACCAAACTCTGGCCACCTTACCTCTTACAAGCCATTGCACTAGAAACTTCACAGTCTTCATTTATAACCCTTGCCACCACCCCATGAGGTGGTATTAGCTGCTTCACAGATCAGGAAACAGGCTCAGAAATGTTTTGTCACTTCACGAGTCCAATAGCCAGTAAGTGACAGAAATGGGATTAAAACTCTAGTCAGTCTGATCCCAAAGCACTTTCCACAAAACCACACCATCTCATAAAATAACCAAATCTCACTTCATATGCCATGGTCTTAGTACACTTGGGTAGGTGAGAAGGGAAGCTTGAAGCCTTAAGACACCGAGTTGGGAGTTCTTTTATTGTTGGGAGATGGCAGTATCAAGCCAGGCCGGTGGGGCAGCTCTGTGTCTGTGATGTTTTTGCTGCCCCACTGTAGGTGGCACGGGGCTTTGGCTAGCAATAGGGCTGAGTTGAGCCAACCCATCCCCACTCTCCCCAGATCCCCTTTGGGATGCACATGTATCTGGAAGATGGCTTTCCAGGACAGGGCTCTGCTCTGGGGAGTCGTGGCTGAAAGCATCTGTGCCTGCTCAGTCGTTCAGTGGTGTCTGACTCTTTGCGACCCCGTGGACTGTAGCCCACTAGGCTCCTCTGTCTACGGGAGTCTCGAGGCAAGAATACTGAAGTGGATTGCTGTGCCTGCCTTCAGGAAGTCTTCTTGACCCAGGAATTGAACCTGCAGCTCCCGCATTGCAGGCAGATTCTTTACCTCTGAGCTACTGGGGAAGCCCCATGCAAGGCTTAATCCTGAGATCAAGAACGTCAGTAGCACAGTGACCCCCAAATAGGCCAACCAGCCAAAGCTGCTTTATCTTTCTCAGGACAGAAATGACCTCCATGAATCCACTTTTCCAAGCTTGCGTACTCCCTCCCTATGCCATGGCTGTGCAGGGATGCTCATGAAAGAGACCTGAAATTAAATGATACTTTCTCCCTTGTTGAAATAGCCTTTATTTACATAGCTAATTTGTTGCAAGTGTGCAAAGCCAAACAGAAATGCAAACTTTGATGAAGAACTGAGAGCAGAAGAAAAGAGATCAAGAGAAATGGTTGTTCAACAAATTAGGAAGAGAAGCTCACCCAGTCAGTGCTTCCCGCTGATGCTGGGAGGGTGAGGAAGATGTAGATTTAAGAGAGAGGAACAACACTTCTCGAAATTAATAATTCAAGGCAAAATCACAAAACTTAATTGCTCCCTGTCAGCCACAGCTCATCCCTGTCTTCCGTTATTTTGCACAAATTGATTTGGCAGCATTAAACAGTCACCACATTCATTTTTTAAAGGACTTTCTTGTTATCTATAGCCTGTTAATATGTTCATCCTTCAACCCCTTAAGTAATTCCGGGCAGATTTTTCCTCATTTGGAGTGAATGAAGCTCTCTTTTGACAGGAGGATGGAAATTGTCCAAGCTGAAATGTCATCCCAGAGGAGACACATCACCCTGAGAGGCTCCAAGGCCCCCTCAAGCCCAGGCAGAGTCCCAGACGGAAGTGCATAAGGAATGGAGGATGGCCCGAGTGTCTTCTGAACCTGGGCTTTCTCTACCGCCCATGTGGGCTGTGTAAATGTCTATTAATTAAATTTCAGAGAGACGAAACTTGTTTCTTTGGCAGTCACATTAGCTCCACATGCTTGATATACACGTGTGGCTAGTGGCTACCAGGCATGCATCAGCGCTGAGTTGCTTCTGTTGTGGCTGACTCTTTGCAACCCTATGAACTGTAGCCTGCCAAGGTCCTCTGTCCATGGAATTTTCCAAGCAAGAATGCTGCTGTGGGTTGCCATGCCCTCCTCCAAGGTATCTTCCCAACCCAGGGATCAAACCCGTGTCTCTTATGTCTCCTGAATTGGCAGGTGGGTTCTTTACCACTAGCACCACCTGGGAAGCCCAGCGGCCACCATATTGGTAGCACAAAGCAGGATTTCTGTTATCTCAGAAGGATTTATTGGACAAGGCAGGTTCAAAGCTTTCAGATTCCGATAGCCCTCTTACTGTCTTATCTCATCCTACAATCATATAAGCTATTAACAGCTGTTCTGCCTATAATTGACCACAGTCAACTCTGTGGAAAATCCACATGTGAAAAGTTAGGGGCTCTGGTTCTGTTTTCACTCATGTGGGATGATGTAGCTGGTGTCAAGCGGCAAGGAATGGGGTATATTTATCATGTGGCCAAGGATGGATGAAGCTTATGAACGTCTCCTGCACAGAGCTTGGGAGCATCTTTCCCCCTCCCTGGGCCTCAGTGCCATTTGCCCACATGCTGCAGGGGCCTCCGAGCCCGTGGGTTCTCTCTGCATAGGCACCCGGTTGGTTTCCTTTTCAGAGCAGAGCACAGAGGAACCTCCATCTACGGGGGCCAGCTTTGGACTCAGGCTGACTTCGAGCACTCCATCTGCTCTTCCCTGGGCACAAAGATTAAAGGAATACATACCACCTCATCCTACATATTTGGCCTTTAGCCTATCTCCAGGCAAGCCTTGGCATAATTAATAGCGCAGTTATCTGCCAATTATTGCTCTATTCAAGCGGGACTAGAAGTACCGGGGGCGTAGAGTGAGCATCCTGTGCACGATTAACAACTTTCAGCCTCAATTACTTGTGTAGTATTTAACCTGATAACACTAGATGCGCATTGTTGGGCTCTGATTGCTGCTTTCTTCTATCCGCCCACTCTTGTATAGCTATTCTCTGTGAAGTTGTCATGGTTTGTTGACAAATTGCATTGGGTTCTTTTTTCCTAATTTCTTACACTTTTCAATAGTTCGGATGTATCTGGGACTCTCCGCTTCTTTTAAAACTTTCTCTCCTGTGGCTTCCTCGACACTGTCCTTTCCATGATTTCTTGGCCTCCCTTGTAGGCCGGGCCATGCTTCAGTCACTCACTGGTTTTGTCTGCAGCCCAGCAAAGCTGCTCTAATTTGAATGTGCTGTGAGCAGCATCCACTGATGGGGAGAGGAAGCTACGCTCTGGTGGAAGGAAGGCTGGGGGGCCTGACTGACTCCATGCACACAGGAAAGCATTCAGGGGGCGGGGGGCAGAGCAAAGGCAGACCTGCTTCACATAGTGCACAGTGGGTGTCCCTGCTCAGGGTCACTGGTTGCAAGAATTAGTTTTTTTTTTTTCACCATAGGATGCAGAAAGTGGACTCCAGTCCTCTACAAGATGACACAGAGAAGGGATGGCAAAATCAGCTGGCCTATTTGCTGGTGAACTGAAGCTGCTGCTAGTACTCGTTTGACCTTGGGATAGGCCAGTCAGCAAGGCGGCCCCGAGTCTGCAACAGGGAAAGTTTGGCTGGGAAGACCTGGGGAAACCCCAGGTCGACAGTATCATATTCCTGCCTCTCTGCTTCTTCCCCTACACTTACACCCTCTCCACCACACCCCTTGGTAAAAGTCTTATGAATCTCTGAATTCCACATCCACTGAGTTCTGCTGGACACACCATCTCATTGTCCAACCCTAACTAAAGAATTTTTCCTACATATTCTATCTCTGATCATATAGGATTGTACTTCTATAATTATCTTTGATTGATTCCTTTGCCTCTTGAACCCCACACTCAGCTGGTTGCCAACCAACTTCTTCCAGGTCTATTAAGTGTGTTTCTGAGATGCTTCTCACTGCCTTAGAGCAGTGGTTCTCAAAGTCTTGCCTAGACCAGAAGCATCCGTGCCACCGGGGAATGCCTCTGAAATGCAAATCCTCAGGTAACACCATGAGAATCAGCAACTCTACGGACAGTCCTAAACCTGTCTAAGGTGCCTTCCACAACCGATCTAAGCTCGAGTTTGAGAATTACCCCGTCGCTCATAGTTCAACCTCCTGACTGCGACTTCCAAGGCTCTAGATGGCCTGGTCCCTCCCTACTTCTCGAAACTCATCTGAACCCACTCTGCCCCCTCCTGACTCTCCAGCCACAGCGGCCTTCCTTCAAGTCTAGAAAGACCCAGGGTCCCCTACCCCAAACCTTTGCAAATTCCTCCGCCTCCAATGTTCTTATGCTGTGCCCTTTTTTCTACTTTTCACATGGAATCTGTTAGTCTTTTCATTCTCAGGATAAATGTCATAGGGATTTGACACTGGTCTCCTCACCTAACGTGCCTACTCTGCCTGCGCACTCTCCTTCACTGCCTCCCTACCTCTGCTCCTTGGTTGGTTGTTTTATATCACAATTTACAAGTGTTTTCCTGTTTACTGGTCTTTTTTTTTTTTAACTTAGAGCTAGGAACATTCATCCTTGTGTTTCTGCTTTTGTTCACCCTGTATTTTCAGCATAGAGTCTGAAACACAATAAAAGCTCAATAACTAACCAGTTGTAGAATGAATGCACCCAACGTGACATTATCTCTGTTTACAGAGCTGCAAGCCTTGGAGGCCTTGGTTTGTTTATCTTCAAATGATCTTCATGAGCCCCTCTGGCTCTCCATTACAAAATGATTGGTGAAATAGGATATAACGTGCTGCACCAAGCCTTATTTGCTCTGGCTAAATCCTAGTTCCTCCTGCCGTGGTCACCCTTTGAGTCAGGTCACTGCTCCCAACAGTCAGCCTCACGCAGCAGCTGGATTCATCTTCCTCAGTCATCATTTCTACCATGCCTTCTTTGGACCTGGCCATGAGAACTCACAGAAGATTAATGTAGACCATTCCCATTCTAAGGCTCATGTGATTAGGAAAAAATGTGTATTTGTTAGCAGTAATGAAATTAAAAGACGCTTGCTCCTTGGAAGAAAGGTTATGACCAACCTAGATAGTATATTCAAAAGCAGAGACATTACTTTGCTGACTAAGGTCCATCTAGTCAAGGCTATGGTTTTTCCTGTGGTCATGTATGGATGTGAGAGTTGGACTGTGAAAAGGCTGAGCACCGAAGAACTGATGCTTTTGAACTGTGGTGTTGGAGAAGACTCTTGAGAGTCCCTTGGACTGCAAGGAGATCCAATAAATCCATTCTGAAGGAGATCAGCCCTGGGATTTCTTTGGAAGGAATGATGCTAAAGCTGAAACTCCAGTACTTTGGCCACCTCATGCGAAGAGTTGACTCATTGGAAAAGACTCTGATGCTGGGAGGGATTGGGGGCAGGAGGAGAAGAGGATGACCGAGGATGAGGTGGCTGGATGGCATCACTGACTCGATGGACACGAGTCTAAGTGAGCTCCGGGAGTTGGTGATGGACAGGGAGGCCTGGCGTGCTGCGATTCATGGGGTCGCAAAGAGTTGGACACGACTGAGCGACTGAACTGAAGTGAACTGAATGCCAATGCTTACATGACAGTTCAAAAAAAGCAGAAGGTGAATGGTTCATTTTGCAGACACTCATCATAAGTAAGAAAAGTGCCCTTGTATGTGAAGTGACAGTGTCCTTTTAATATCAAGAATGGAGCAGGGCGCTAGGATGAGATCTGCATGTGGCATGTGTGGGACTATGAGACGTGAGACCTCCCTGAGGTTCCAAATCAGGGCCTGAGTCCATAGCGTTGTCCTGGATCCCCTTGGCCTCCATGGATTTCCAGCATCATGTGGCTCTCAGACAGAGATTCCCTTTGCCAAGGTCAGCTCTAAGCAATGGACCCAGAGACCAGAGATGAGGATGCCCTGCCAAGGCATGAAGACCATGGTGTGGGCACATGGTTATGCTTACAAAGCTCCTTCAGGAACTTCATCGTTTGTCTTTGGGGAAATGTAAGAACTAAACCAGGCCTGCTGGCAGGGGACACCTCCTTCTCAGGGAAACAGAACTTGCTAAATCCACGAAGAATAACAATAACAACCACAGATAACATCTTTGGAGGACTTACTTTATCAGTTTGCTCTTTACATGAATGATCTGTTTTAATCCTTCCAACACAACCCTATAAAACAGGTGCTACTACTGCCTTGCTCTGTAGATGAAGAAGCTGAGAGACTGAGGTCCCCACGGGCCACACAGGCGGTCAGTGGCAGGGCTGGGGTTCTACCTACAGAGGCCTTAACCACAACCCACCCTTGCAACATTCCCACTCCCTCTCATGAGGTGGATCTGCACTTGTCCAGGTTATAGGAAAGGAAGCCGAGGCACTACCAGGGCTGTCCACTGCACCGGGGCCTCATCTCCTACTATAAGGTTCAGGCTTTGCCCCTCTTTGCCGTATGTTAAGCTTTTTGGCCTTCCATAAAAAGAACAGATGGATGAGGGGCAGGGGAGAGTAGTAAGAAAAAAGTTATCACAGAGGAAAAATATTCTAAAAATTGAAAAGAGGGAAGTCTAGTGTTAAAGGTCATTAAATTACTAAAGTAAAAAAACAGTCTGAGATAGAATTAAGAGTGACTTGTTAAGACTGAAGCCTTTCCAGGAGGCTTGGGAGGGAGTAAAGTGCCTGCACATCGACCCTAATTTTCAGTTCCAGGGGTTCCTGGAGGAAGCAGTTACTTACAAAGTCTAAAACTGAGGCATTCAACTTGGCCTTCAATAATATGTCTACCTACCCATATGCCAGGCCAAAGAGAAGATCAGAATCCTCCAAACTGATGAAAAGAAAAAAAGAGTTCAGAAAAGATGGTTTTGTTAATTATTCAGTTTTCGGCCCTCTTCCGGAGAAGTATCTCCGGTCTGCAGTAATGGCAGAGAGGAGGCTCTCCATTTGTTGGGCAGGATGGGGTTGCTGACAAGAAGCCTCAGTCCCTGCTAACGAACTTCAGTGTGATTGAATGGAGCTGAAGAGATGAAACAGGTGTTCGATGAGAATCCAAATTGCTATTCAAGAGGCAGCTGAGAAATCAGCAAGATTTTCATGTCCTAAGGCAGAGGAACCAGAGATCAAATTGCCAACATCCTCTGGATCATGGAAAAAGTTGGAGAGTTCCAGAAAAACATCTATTTCTGCTTTATTGACTATGCCAAAGCCTTTGACTGTGTGGATCACAATCCACTGTGGAAAATTCTGAGAGAGATGGGAATAACAGACCACCTGACCTGCCTCTTGAGAAACCTGTATGCAGGTCAGGAAGCAACAGTTAGAACTGGACATGGAACAACAGACTGGTTTCAAATAGGAAAAGGAGTACGTCAAGGCTGTATATTGTCACCCTGCTTATTTAACTTCTATGCAGGGTACATCATGAGAAACGCTGGGCTGGAAGAAACACAAGCTGGAATCAAGATTGCCAGAAGAAATATCAATAACCTCAGATATGCAGATGACACTACCCTTATGGCAGAAAGTGAAGAGGAACTAAAAAGCCTCTTGATGAAAGTGAAAGAGGAGAGTGAAAAGTTGGCTTAAAGCTCAACATTCAGAAAACGAAGATCATGGCATCCGGTCCCATCACTTCGTGGGAAATAGATGGGGAAACAGTGGAAACAGTGTCAGACTTTATTTTTAGTTGACTCATTGGAAAAGACTCTGATGCTGGGAGGGATTGGGGGCAGGAGGAGAAGGGGACGACCGAGGATGAGATGGCTGGATGGCATCACTGACTCGATGGACGTGAGTCTGGGTGAACTCCGAGAGATGGTGATGAAAAGGGAGGCCTGGCGTGCTGCAGTTCATGGGGTCGCAAAGAGTCGGACACTACTGAGCGACTGAACTGAACTGAACTTCTTCTTGGGAACAAATAAATGAGAAAAGTCTGCCCCTACTTGAGACAGCACACAGGGAAATCTGGACTTGCCAACAAGATGGTTGAAGGAAGCAAAAACGGGTCACTGGGCACCAAGGAATGACAAAACAGAGGCTGGGTTTTGGGAGAGAAGAGGCGGGAGAGAAAGAAGATGGGGGCAGAGAGTTCCTATTTATATTAAAATGCTTCCCTGCCCAAAGCCTGATGTCTTATAGGCATGACTTCATATCCTCCTAGCCTAGGGGTGTGGGGCCAGAGCTCATTTGGATAGATGGTTTAACTCTCACCACCGGTGCTTACTCATTAGATGGCTGCAGCCCTCCGGGACTTTATGGACACCATGCAAGGAGCAACATAGGAAGAATATGCAGGTGCCTCTGCTTCTGAATTCAAGGGGCACAGAAAGAAGAGAGAACGGGGGGAAGTGGCTGGAGGAGACAAGGGGAGGTCATCTAATTACCCATTACCAAGCCCTCTGCAAATACAAAGGCTCCACCTGAATGATAAATGTTATTACTGCAGCTCCATTTTGCCAACTGCGATGTTTCTACTTGCAAATTTAGAGAATTCTCCAAGGGAGCAGCAGATTGCTTACCCCACAAAACTTCCACCCTAACTCACATCCTGACTGGCTACGGCTACAGGGTAAAATGCTTTCTGGCAAACTCCAAAACACACGTTGCATAACATCTATGCAAATAATGGAGGATGGAAACTTTTGAAAACACCTCATAAATATCTACCTGAACAGAGTCATTTACATTTTTATAGCACTTTGAAACTTACAAATTGTGTGCACATCCAATGTCTCACTTAGTGTTTCTATTCTTACAGGAAGTAGTGTTATCCTTCATTTATCTGATGAGAAACAGCAGCTCAAAGATGAAGGGATATGCCCAGGGTCACCAAAGGAATGTGTAAAAAGGAATGAATAAGTGCTTAAGGATAAATTTCGTGGCTCAAAATCGCCCTTGTATGAATGTGTGTTCACGCCTGTGTGTGTGATGCATGTGTCTGCTCATGTGTCTTTCCCAATACATTTTTCAGCACCTAAGATAAAGTTGCAGCCTTATGCTAGAGTAATGTTGCTCATATATGCTTTTTATTATTATGAAAGGAACAAACCAATACTATTGAAATTTGGCAAAGACATGAAAGTATGCATGACAAACTAAAAAAATCTGTTTAAGCTTACCACCTAGGCACAGCATGTTTAGAACAAAGCTTCTGTCAATCACTCAACCCTACACTTGCACAGACAAGGGGGGTGACAAGAGAAGGTGTAGTGATGAAAAGCAGACTCTGGGGTCAGACAGCCTGTGAGCAAATCCTAGTTCTGATAGACAGCGGCTCTGTCCTCGGGCCAATGACTTAGCCTCTCTGATCGTAGTTCCCATGTCTATGTGTGCGTGCTAAGTCACTTCATTCATGTCCACCTCTTTGCAACACCATGGACTGTAGCCCGCCTGGTTCCTCTGTCCATGGGATTCTCCAGAAAAGAACGCTGGAGTGGGTAGCCATTCCCTTTTCCAGGGGATCTCCTCGACCAGGGATCGAACCCAGGTTTCCTGCATTACAGGCAGATTCTTTACCATATGAGCTACCAGGGAAGCCTTAAATAAAAGGATTACCCAACCTCAACATACAAATTCCAAGATCCTTTCCAAATGATTCTCTTTGAAAAAAATCTCAAGAATGTGTCAGATACTCAAAAGATAGATTATGTCCGATCAAACAGCTCTGCCTAAGAAGCTCTGTGGAATGAGACAATACAATTTAAGGATGACACAGTAGGTTAGGTTCTGTTTCCAGTTCTGCTATGTATCAGCTGTGATGCATACACAAATCACTTAGCCTCTCTGAGTATGTAAATTTGTAAGTTGAAATAACTGCCATCCTAGGAAATTAATGTAGGTGATACTATAAAGTATAAAATCCTTAATTGTGAGGGGTTGATTTTCTCAATCCTGTTATTATTACAAAAGTAATGGCCAATATCAGCCTTGTTGAGATGATTCAACATATCAGGCCTGGCTGCAGATATAATACTAAGGGCGTTAAGAAAGCTCTAACCTGACCAGGTGAACTAGTTCCAGGTCATCCAGCTAACAGATGTAGTTTGTGGACATTACTGATATTATTTTTACTTGTTAGCATTATTTCTAGGTCTTCTAGGTGAAAAGTATTAAGGTTCTACCTGCATAAATTAAGCCCCATCTTCTCTGAAGCTCTACCTCCTAATCCATAAAATGATAGGATTCACTCTTTGGAAGCAACAAATAGTGTAGGCAATACAGATACTTTACTGGAATTTTCTCTTTCGAAAGCTACCTCCAAAAGCTGCACCCCAGCTAAGAAAATACTGAAGAGTGATATTACTGCAACTTGTGCTAATGCTTTCTCTCAAAAGCAGAACGGCATTAAAGCTAAAGAAATGAGTGAAGTGAACAAAAAGGTCGTTTGGGTTATGCCAAAGCTCTCAGACCATAGTTGCCTGGTCCCAAGATGTACATGGAATTCTGATTAGACCCAGAAAAATTCTTCCAACTCCTTTGAGACTTTTTTTTGAAGATTATTTTTCCATCCACAAGGACGTATTTAATATCACAGTATTATTAAGCTCCTTGCAGCAAAGGGGCAAAAATACTGTGGTTGTGCACTATCCAACTGAGGAACGTAAAAGTTTAGTAAAGATCTTGGGTAAACACTATCATTAATATTGTTTACAACCTGTTCTGAACCGTGAGCTCTAATTGTCAGCAAAGGCGGTCATCTCAACGTACTCTGTGGGTAAGGAGACTTAATCCTATCTCTGAAGGCAGCTTCTCCTGAAGACTTCTCTACGTGGGGCTATGTAATAGCTGTGATAAAATGAGTTTGGAACATGCTGGGTTAAACAGACGTCTTTACTGGATGTCAGAATTCTTGTTGCTTTTTTTATGTTTTGAGGAGGTGACATTTTAAAAATTAATATATTTATTTTTAATTGGAGGGTAATTGACTTACAATATTGTGTTGGTTTCTGCCATACATCAATATGAATCATCCGTACGTATATATATATGTCCCCTCACTCTGGATGTCGGAATTCTCAGAGCATTTAATGTATATATCAAATTTCTAAGAGAGGGATAAAAGAGGCAGAGTTTTCCACGTGAACATGATCACAGAACTGTTGATCTGTGGGCCTGGGTTTCCATGAAATGAATATGGAAAATTTGGCTTGTACATTAACCTCATTTTGAAAAGATACTGTAACAGTCCTCAATGACTCGAAACTCCAGGCTCACTGATTTTCCTGGCTAGCCTCTTGAAATGATTTTAAGAACACAGAGAAAATAAAGACTATCTGGTGCTGAGGCAGGTGGTTAGTCTAGTCCACTAGAGCAGCATGCTTACCAAGCTTAGGCAGTGTTCCTTGTTAGGAAATGATTCTCCCGAATGTCACAATCCAAAACCTCCCATCAGAAGCAACATGGATTTAGTTCAAATCTCAAAGATGGTTTCCCGAATGCTTTCCCCATTTCAGACAGTTTTTTGACTTATATTGCATTCATCTCTGTTGACCATTATCTGACATGCTTTTCCTTTGTGGCAGTGAAACACTGGCACTGGAACTCTTTTTTAAATATTTGTGGAAGGAATTGGAAAATAAATAACCAAGAGGGATAAATAAGATACTTGCAAGGTAATTGAGAAAGTGTTTCTATGGTCTGAGTGAAGACCTAACAAAATGAGTCTTAGTTCACTTAGCAAATTGTTTAACTACATATCTTGACAAGAGCTGCCAATCTCTAGGGACAACAGCTTTCTGCTCCTGGGCTCGGAGAAGCTCCAGGAGTCCTCGGGAGTCAGAAAGCTGAGAAAAGAAAAGCCTTCCACGTAGATCATGGTGAGCTATGCCTTTCAGCTCTTAGGCTTCCCATAAGCCCAAAGGAAGGACTAGTCCCAGCTATATATGAAATCTGCGGAAACAGGAGCAAGAACAGAGCTGATGCTCTCTCAAGGGCCACACGGTCCATCACCTGCCACTGGGGCTGGGCTATCTCCTTTTGTGAATTCTTCAGTGGAGTTACAGCCGCGTCCTCTGAGCAGACTCAGTTACTGTCAGTTACTCAGAGTGATGTTGTGCGCTTCCAGAGTGATGTGGACAGTGAGGTCTTAAGTTAAAATATGAGTTCCAGCCAGCAATCTGTGGCAGCAAGAAAGAAGGGGCATGGGAGGCATCTGTCCAACTTTGCCCAAACCCATCCAGTTTCTGGAATTCTACTAACAACTCTCAGAGAAGCTGGTTGTTTCCCCCGTTGGCATTTCTGATATCAAAGTATGCCAATGAGTCCCCACACAGCTAATTCCCTATAATTATCTCTTACACAATATTACATTTTATTGTATTACATTATATATTTTGTACAATCATGATAATTACCTACTTGTTACCACGGTGGTGCAATATGGTATGAAGAGCTGAAATCAGACAGTGGGATTTGAACCTAATTCTGTCTGCTACTCTCTGATCACCTCCAGGTAGCTAAACTTTGAGAAAACAATCTTTTTCTCAGTGTTCTAATCAATGGAGATAAAAATGACCTCTATCTCATAAAGTTGTTTTGTGGATGAAATGACATAATTCACATAAAGTGCTGTGTTCTAAATTCAAGAACATGGATGGCCATAATTACCAGGATGCATATTCATGATTAACAGAAAGTGTGGTCATCTGGTATAATTTCAGGAGAATTAAGAAGGAAAAAAAAAAAAAGTTCAATAAAATCCTTTTCACTAATCCTATCTATTAATAGTAATCTGCTGGTTAATGTTTAAGCTTCTGCCTTTAAAGCACCATCAAATTTAACTTCAGGTCCTGATCTCAGTTCACATGCAAACACTTCAGGGAAGAATCATATTTCAGCTGCTTTCAGTTGCCTACATGTTAGCAGGTTTCACTGGGGCTCAAAGAATTGCTGGGGAGGAAAAGACCACCAAGCACACTGTTCACCTGAGGAAACATGGTGACGCGAGCCAAGGCGGGTGACCCCATAATGTTCTCTAATCTGGGTGAGAATTTATTCTCTTGTCACTAGAGCCACACCTCAGTTTGTAAAGGGAATGTTTCTGTTCCACGTTTGCATTGAACAGCTGTGTCCCTAGCAGAATGCCTAATTGAGAAGGAAGGTAACTTCATTTTAAGGACCAATGCTTGTTACCGTACAGGGCCAGGCCTCTGAGCAGTCTTTTTCTTCAAAACCCAGGGGAAAATAGCCCCACTTGTCAGCTCCACTTCTTGGCCTCTTGGTGCTGCTCTGATTCTTCTCCAGTAGTACGATCTGGCTAATTTTGGATAATCTGTGCCATTACACCAAGCTGTCCAATCCTGGTAGCTGTAGAAACACAGCTAAGCTATGTGTTTTTATTTATTGTAATAAAAACACATCAGAAAAATCCTATTTGCCATACATTTGCCACTTCCTTGAGCCATTAAAGACCATTTTAATGTTCGTATCAAATCATCACATGTTGGAGAATGAGGGTCAAAACAAAGCCAGAGGGTAGACTCCACAGAAGAAGTCAGGCAGCTGCCAGTCTGGGCTGATGCTGACGGGCTTAGCAGCACAGCTGTTACTTTGTAGTCTGGGTTTGCTGCTGCTCTGCTGCTAAGTCGCTTCAGTTGTGTCCGACTCTGTGCGACCCCATAGACTGCAGCCCACAAGGCTCCCCTGTCCCTGGGATTCTCCAGACAAGAACACTGGAGTGGGTTGCCATTTCCTTCTCCAATGCATGAAAGTGAAAAGTGAAAGTCAAGTCGCTCAGTCGTGCCCGACTCTTCACGACCCCATGGACTGCAGCCCACCAGGCTCCTCCGCCCGTAGGATTTTCCAGGCAAGAGTACTGGAGTGGGGTGCCATTGCTAAGAGCAAGTAATATCTGATGAGCATGGTTAAGCTTGTGTCCAGCCATTCACTTCCATGGAGCTAAGTCAACTTAATAAATCTTCATAAAACTTGGAAAGCATAGGCCAGTCACAGAATACAAAATAGGGTGTCAAGAGACTCATTTGGGCCTAAGCTCTGCACCATATTTACAGTTTGTGACCCTGGAAGATGTGTGTGACTTCTCTGGGCCCCAGGTATCTCAAACAATGGATTGAGTGACATCACCTCTAGAATATTGCTTTAAGTTTAAGATTATATTTAAAACCAATGATCAGTGCCACAAAATTATGAAAATTGAAATTATGAAATTATGGTGTCCTTGTGAAAAAACTGAAATGTGACCATCAATGTCAGCCTTAACCACCATTTCAAATGCCAACCTATGCTCCTATCCAGCTTAACCCGTTACCAGTTTGATGAATGTCTTTTCATTTTCTGTCTTTACATTCTTGTATGTGTGGCCTCTATAATATATTTTAAATTATAGTTTGCATTTTAAAAAATAATTATCATATTGGACTATATTCTGAAAATTGGTTCCCCCTTCCTCCTGGAGACATATTAAGGAGACCTATCCATTTCAGTACATATGGATCTAGCACATTCCTTTAACTGCAAGATGGTGCTCCCTAGGATGAATGTCATTTCCCTCCTAGAGGGCATTCATGTAAGTTTCTGTGTTGTAATATCACCAACAGAGCTGCAAAGACCTTGTGCATATATGTGAGTAACTTTCTAGATTTGATATTGAATAGAGGAATCACTGGGGTATACTCATAATATTATTTATCATTCAAATATTGATATTTTAAAAAGATTTTAATTGGGAATTCCTTGGCAGTCCAGTGATTAGGACTCTGATATTTCATTGCCAAGCATGTGGGTTCAGTCCCTAATTGGGAATCTTAAGATTCCACAAGCCATGTAGCATGGCCAAAAATTTTTTTTAAAGATATTCATAATTATACCAGTAAAACAGGCAGAAGCTGGGACTATCCCCAGCAAACCAACATGTATGATCTCCCTAGGCAAGGAGCTTATTTATTAAAATACTTGTTTATTTATTAAAATTTTAATAAACAGTGACAAATGTCATCAAAAGCAAATTGAATGAGATATTTTTAAGCTTTCAAATTCTACTATCTAAGGTTTGACTTTTTTTCTCCAAAATGAAGGACAGAATATCAAAAGCTTATGCTAACCCTCAGATGCCAGCTAAACACGTTTCCTTGCTGAAAGGCAGAATTCATTTAGAGAGGATATGCATTAGGGAGAGTTCCTGCCAATCCTAGGTTTGATCGTCTGCAAGCCCTCTGCCCTGGAATACAGTACCATTTTTCATTTACTGTCTCATCGCAGTTTCCAGAATGAAAGTACCAGTGAAAGGGAACACTTGGCTTTATACAATTCTTCCTTAAAATTATCAGTCTTATCTTCACCTCAAAGTCATCATTCTCTACATTGTTGGCCAGGATAAGGCCCTTCCTGAGTCTGGCATTATGGTGCCTGTCATCTTCAATGATTTTTCCTGTGGCCTACTCCATGAACACATTCTCTTTTCTACTCTTATTTAAGCATATCTGGTTTCTTTGGTGCTTTCTAATCTTTCATGGCCACTACAATCCAGCAAACAATCAATTAAATAACCAGCAAACAATGCTCAATTTTCACCTTATCCTACAATTACCTTGATGGGAAATCAAAGATTATCAGCAGAGCCTCACACTTAAGTAAAGAGCTTTCTTTGCAGATATAAAAAGAGATATGATGGTTTCATTATCAAGTAATTTGCTTCATTGATATTCACAGCAATTAGCACTAGAGCTCCAACTTTGCAATAAAGGGAACTCTAGAATGCCTTTCTTGACTACTGGAAAAATCTATAAGCAACAAGGATTGTTAATATCAGGGAGCAAAACGAGTGGAACCAATTCATTTACTGGTACTCACTGAACTTCGGTTCCAGCGCTCATGACGGTCATGGGAGATTAACAGTCATACAAATACGGCCTAGTCTACCAGGGGTTTATAACACAGCTGGGAAGACAACACTGGTGAGAACAGCTGAAAACAAAGTATTAAGGAGCACCTGGATAATTGCTTTACAATACTGTGTAGGCTTCTGCCATACATTAACATGAATTAGCCAAAGGGATACATATGTCCACTTCCTCTTGAGACTCCCATCCACCTTCCACCCCATCCCACCCCTCTAGGTTGTCATAGCACACCAGGTATTATCCCCCAATTAAACATTAAAAATAAATGAATTATGAAAAATTGAGGAAAAATACATTATTTCCTAGTTGTATAAAAGAAAACAAACCTATCTAAGAAGTCAATGGCAGTAGAAGTAAAATAAAAGCATAAACTTTCAGTTAAAAAAAAAGGAAGCAGCTGGAATCCATAGCCAAACTGGTTGCTGTGGATTTTCCTTCATTAGTAAGGCTCAGTCTTCTGTCCAAGGAAGAGCTGTGCTTTGATGCTTGACTATATCAACATCACTTGCTTTAAACCTTGGGTAATAAGGGAACAATACATGCACCCATCTTATGCCCAGACTCCCAGAATCTGGCATTCCTGCAATGGATAAATTTAATCTTGGAGTTGGAAGAGTAAGAACAAAGATGGTTTGCATAGCTTCTGAGGAAAGTGGTGAAGAGCATGGTTCCACAGACTGACGTCTGCTTTCAAGACTTGGTTTCCAGTTTGGTTTCCATTACTTATTATTCTGGCTTCCCACGTAGCACTAGTGGTAAAGAATACGCCTGCCAAAACAGGAAACATAACAGACGTGGGTTCGACCCCTGGCTCGGGGAGATGCCCTGGAGGAGGCATGGCAGAGACATTGACCAAAGGCTCTCTCCCAAGAGACTGGTCCCTTAGATCCACAAGTGTGCACACATGGATCATAAATAAAGGGTTCCGTTGTGACAAAATTACTTCACTCCACACCTGGGCATCAGATAGCTTGCTTACAATGGAGTCTTTGTGACTCCCCCTCTTAGAGAACACTCTCAAAATTTCAGCAGCTTATGTCTCAGCCGGGCAGAGTATAACATGAGAGTCAGGAAGACCTCAAATCCAATTTGAATTTTCATTTACTCCCTGGACAACCCTCTGTTCTGCCTGAAGAATTCCCCATGGTATATTTGAATATAAACAGGAGAAAATAAGGGAGAATCAAAGATGTTTTTAAATATTTCTGATCTAGTGTGACATGTTTCTTATAATCTTACAGAATTCAGCAAAAAAAAATTTTTTTTTGAAAAGTAAGATTTTCCCCAATAGATTGTTTTTTTTAAATCAGATTATATTCTTTAATCAGTTTACTATGAGGATCAAATCTCAAATCAATAAACTTGCCATTTCTTGTATTTACCAGCTCACTTTTGGTGTATCATCTAGTTCCCTGTGTGAATTTTTAAGTAAAACACCTTGATCACTCTCCCTTGGTGGTTTAATATAGCTGAATTGATCAGAATGAAAACTTTTACTAAATATTGAAAATATATCTATTTAATGAATGCAAGGAGGGAAAGAATCTGCTCAATTCCTGACAATGGAAGTTCTAGCTTTGTCCATGGAAGTTTGACACTAATTGTGTACATGTGTGTATATCTATGTGTTTGACCTCTGTCAATCCCCCGTCACTGCTCCATATGGTCAGGCAAATTAAGAAATGAACCAAAATCATTAAAACATTCGAGTGGCTCAATACATTAGTTAGATGACCTTGGACAAGTGATTTAATTCCTTGGGTCTCAGGTTCCTGTCTGTAAAATGAGAGCAGCGGGTTAAATTAAAGGATAGAGACAACACACAATAGAACTGAAATTGATATTAGCTATTGTTCCTGTTGCTTTTGCTACTGATTTTGAGTCAAGGTTTTCAAAGTGCCAAAGCCAGCTTTAAGAATATAATAGTCAATATTAGTTCTCTCAAATATTATGCAGGCTTTATTTGCTTTTGCTCAACAGCTCTCTTTTTATTCACTTCTGATTCGTTTGGCTCTTACCTGAGTAATTTCTAATTTTCTGGTTTTGTTGGTTTTTTAATTTGCACTAAATCTCCTGAAAAGTTCAAACAGTGGGGCTTCATACCCAGGCCTGGAAGAGATAGTAAACAGCGCCGGGGTGCGGACAGCTGGCTGCTGTCTGGAAACTGAATGTGCTCTGTGTTCGCCATGTGATGGTCCAGTCTCCTTTGGGTCCATAGAGTCTCTCTGTCTGGTTGCTGGCTCTAGTTCAGGAGAGGCCACAGTGGTGCCAAGGCAAGCCAGACAGTCACAGCGGTGCCAGGATACAAAGGCACTTTTAGATCATTTACTCCAAGGACTGTAAAATCTAAGATGTCTACAGGGATCAGCGGATCATGTGAATGAGTCTAGCCTGACTGGGCATAGGAAGGTGTGGTGGAGGCAGAGGTGGTGAAAGGCCCCACCCCATCCAAAGGGTGCAGAAATGTTCATGTCCCAGGGACTGTGGATTGATGCCTTATGGGGATGTGAGCCCAGGTCACTCCCTGAGATGCCAAAAATCCAGATGGTTTTCTATGTAGAATCTCTTGGTTTGAAAATGTTACCAATTCATTTAATTTTTCAGACACTGTATAGGCCAAAGCAAAAATAACCATTTGACACATCTGCGAGTTTTCACATTCTAATTTAGCCTTGGTCTTTTGAATTTAAATGTAGTGCTTTCCAGTAAGGCCTCCCCAGAGTGTAAGCTTCACAAAGCAGGATCCTGTCAGTCTGGTCCACCGGGGAGCAGTTCCTGACTCAAGAATGGGTACTCAAGATCATCTCATTTCAGAAGGAAGGAATCACTGAGATTAATCGAAGAAAGGTGGGGAAGAAAAAGCCATTGATACAGTTTATACAAAAGAATGGCATAAGGTTACTTGAGCTTTAGAACAGCATAGCATGAGGGAAGCATCAGGTTGAAAGTCAACAAATCATGGACATTGGAGGAAAGCAGGTGAGAGAGCACAAGGAGCTTGGCTGGAGGCAACTCTTGCTTCAGAGGACTGCCCTCAGGGTGTAAAATCCAGAAGACACCCCCACCACAGGGCTTCTGAGAAATGAGGGCATGCGTTTGGTTTTTTCACTCAAAAGCTTCATTTGAAAGGGCATCCTCAGAAAACCCAAGATGTCAACCAACCTGTTGGGTGGTAGGTGGTAGGTTGGTTGTGTGATAGATGTAAGCTTCCTGAAACTATTTCCTCATCTGTAGTAATGGATATGATCCTTCCTACTTTATCATTTGGCAGTCCAAACTGGGGATTAAAAGATGATGTTCTCAGAGCCTTTTGCTCAGTACACAAAAAGTCCTAAAATGGGATTGACACTGAGGTAATTATAATATCTAAGCATCAAATCCTTCAATGTTAAAATGAGAGGGTAAAAGCAGTGACATCATTCCTAGACCTATGTTGGGGCTAGAAAATGTCTAAGCAGAGGCCATGATAAGACCACACCATCGGCACTGAACTCAAAACCAAAGTTAGAAATATCTCTGCTCATACATTAACCACTCCCAGAGAAAGCCACAAAATCATAGGGAATTTCAATATGCTTGCTGGTTTTTGTTTTATTTAAAATTTTCTAGAGCTCCTTTTAGGTAATCCATTTAGGTGCCATCTTCTAAACAGTCAAAGAAACTGGTTGAAAAGAGGACCAAACTGTACTCTACTGTCAGGGGGTTTCCTTGGCAAAGAGGTTGCTCTATTCCCAAGGTATTCAGAGGAAAATAAGAGGGCAGAGGAGTCATAACCAGGTTCTCCCGAGGCTCTGTACTGTCCTGACCATACATCGGACTGATAGCTAAGACTCAGGAGGAGTGGAATTTAGATGAAGCGACTTTGTATACAAAGAGAAAGGTTATCCCTTCTCTTACGATGAGTACAGCCAAATAATTTCTATCAGGAGCCGCAAAGCTCTATAAACTTCAATAGCACATTCCAACTCCCCGAGCACACTAATGAAACCGTAAAAGTATAGCTGTCCTTTAAATGTTTGTGTCTGAAGTGATGACCTGTTTCAAATGACAGGAAACTGAAGACAACATTTTAATGGGTATGAATGCATTCAGAAAGAAGCCTCGGTGTCTAATGAGAGTCGAGCAGGCAGTACAATTGAGGAACAATTTACTACCAAGAAATCAATTTGAAAATTCCATACAAGATTATCACCCATTAAATTGTCTTTCTTCAAAACTGCAGGCCCTAAAATGTTACTTCTGGACAAGGAATTTTACAAACAATAAATGCTAATTAAGTAATCTATTCAAGTGAGTTGATTGAAAGAAAAAAGGAATTACCTCCTGTGGAAAAATCTCAACACCCCAGCTATACTGTTGCTGCTGCTGCTGCTGCCTTTGGTCTTCCTTTCTTTACGAAAAACCAACAGACACTGGGCAGGATAATGGGCCACTCCATTTCCCTATCACCTTCACACACTATGGACGTAACGTAATGTGAATGACTATACACACAAACACACGCACACAGTCTCCACCACACATGGTGGCATGCAAACAATTCTGTTTCTGATGTAAAAATTTAAGTAGACAGAGACAGTTATGTAGCATGAAGGTAGAGGAGAATAGTGACATCTGAAAAACATCCAATATAAAAACACATACTCACCATACAATGTAAGACAAATTTGTGTGGGGATAAGAGTAAGACCCTTGCCAAACAGAGGAACAATCCGGAAAACCAGCAGCAAACAAGATTAAGAAGGGGCATGGAAATAAGATGTCCCCTTCAGCCAAGGAAACCAACAGGTTTTGTAACCAAAAATAAAGAGTGGCCTGGCCTGCAGCTAAAACAAAAAGACAGGGAAGCAGAGGAAAGCATAATCACTTTTCTCGTGTCCAGGGCCCCTCATATCAAGTCTTTCAGTAGAGGCTGTTTTCTAACAGAGCGGGGAGGGGGGGTTCATTTAGTTTTTCCTCAGCTTGGCGCACATGGGTACCCAGTTGGTCAGGCCTTCTGACCTCAGGGACCTTGGATGACCCCACCGGGCTACAGAAGACACCAATTCTGACCCAGAAAACAACCTGGGAAAGAAAGCAAAAAGCCCTTTAATAGCGCCGTTGCTCCCTGGAAGTAAACACAAGGGGGCATGATTTCCGCGCCCGCTGATGAGAACACACAGCCCTCTGTCTGCTTTGCTGGTGGCCGTGCTTCCCAGGGCACCTGTGGACGGAATCGGTGACTCCAGACACCCCCTGCCTTGTGTTGGCTTCGCCTTCAGGCAAAGGGCATGAAGCCCATTCTTACCACTTGTGTAGCACCCACTTCCTGGCTAATTATGGGAACGTTTCACTTTGTGCCCTTTAACTTGAACATAGAGGAGGACTGAACATGAGCATTGATTTCACATCATGTGAAATTAAGCCTGAAGGACATTATGTCCTCATAAAGCATAATTACTCCTAAAGTTTTATCTCAAACTGTCTCAGAGGAACTTTCACCAGCAGGTCATAAACAGACTTGGAAAAATGTCACTGGCCATATTAAATATCCCCTAGTCTGGACAGGGAGGGCAATTTATGCACAACCAAGTGGGGTGAGACCAGCTCTTGGTTCTCAAGGCTCCATCGCCCTGACAGCTTGTAAGCACCACAACTCGAAGGGAGAAGAGAAGAGGGGGTTCTCTGATCAACAGTTTGTATGAGGTCTGTGTGTGTGGAGAATGCAACATAGCTTAATAAGGATCTGAGAAAGGCATACAGCTTTTAAATCAATAATAATCTTTCTTTTCTAATCCTTCACTTCTAAGCATAGCGCATGCCTGACCTGTTACATAAATTAACCAAAGAGGAGACATTTTGTCAGTGTAAAATAAAATGAAATAAGAATACTAAGGAAGGAATAAATCCAGAAAAGAAATGAATTTACTGAGATACTAGTAGTCAGAACCACAGTTGCATGACAGTTTGCCAGGGAGTATCAACAAAGGTTTAGATTTTTCAGTAGTCGTGTATGGATGTGAGAGTTGGACTATAAAGAAAGCTGAGCACTGAAGAATTGATGCTTTTGAATTGTGGTGTTGGAGAAGACTTTTGAGAGTCCCTTGGACTGCAAGGAGATCCAACCAGTCCATCCTAAAGGAGATCAGTCCTGAATATTCATTGGAAGGACCGATGCTGAAGCTGCAACTCCAATACTTTGGCCACCTGATGTGAAGAACCAACTCACTGGAAAAAACCTTGATTCTGGGAAAGATTGAAGGCAGGAGGAGAAGGGGACAACAGAGGATGAGATGGTTGGGTAGCATCAATGGACATGAGTTTGAGTAGGCTCTGGGAGTTGGTGATGGCCAGGGAAGCCTAGCGTGCTGCAGTCCATGGGGTTGCAAAGAGTCAGACATGACTAAGCAACTGAACTGAACTGGTCAACAAGAGTAGAAATACTTCTTGAGGGGGAGGGACCTGATGGTTTTGCTTGTCACTCTCAACTCCAGGTGACTCACAATCACCCCCAGTATATGAAGGGTTCAGAGACTGTGCCTTGTCCAAGATTTTGCCCAGGGGACAGAGGGCTAAACCACTCTGGATGATCAACACTGTGAGTATGCTGGACAGGGCCTATGGCCTGAGAAAGAGACCAGAGGGAGAGGGGCACCTGGCATGTGCTCTGGAAAGCTGAGACCCGAAAAGGCCACAGCCATCAGTCCAAGCCCCAGATCCTGCTTGAAACTGCCTCTTTCTCCCTTAGTATTGTAGCTGGAGGTGTGATGGTTCATCCTGGGGATGTGGTTATCATGTTAGGTTATCTGCTGTGAATGTGGCATATAGTTTTTACTCAGGGTTAAACATATAGGCTACAAACCTCAGAGATGTTCCCCAGCACAGAGGGGGATGATGCTGAAAACAGGTCAGTGGTGTTTTATGAATTAGGCCTGAGAAAAAGTAAGCATGTCTCCAACTACAGGCAGCACAATCAATCTGCTGATCTTTCTTAAAAAGTTAAAAGAGTAAGTAATAAATCAACAGTGAGGGGTAAGTACTTCACCATCACATTCTCTTGAGATGCAATTTTAAATGACTTCATAGTGACCTTGCCTACATAATTTCAGGGCTCAAAAGACATTTTCCTCAGATCTTCCAAGCAGCAACTCTCTTGGAAGAGTGTCCCACTTTCCTCAGCTGGCTACTTCTAACAATCAGATGCCTGTATGAAGACGTTCCTGTATCTTGTAAACGGACAGACTTGGGATGTGGATTTTTGATTGTAATTATCTGAAGCTGAGAAAGCCACCTGGGCCAGGAAGATGTGTCATTAGAACATATGGTTCAACTAACACCAAGCTGCAGACATGGAGATAAGCGTGGCTGCAGTGCCATTCAGAGTACCTTTAAGTGTCATTAGTGATACTTCACGGCAAACTTGATCCAAATGCTGAGAGAAAGCCACACTGTTGGCTTGTAGAGTCATAAAGAAACAGTGCTGGTGCAGAAGTTGAGTGGCATTTTGTAACTCAAGCTGTACAAGGGGCAATTGTGTGATAGGAAAGAAAAGCATAGAGGATTAGGCCAAGGAAAGCTTGGTGATATTCAGCCTCAAATATGTCTTGTGAGATTCCGCTATTGCTTATCCACTCAGATCCTTCCAAAGCTCCAGATCTTAACGATAGTAATCCTTGTAAGTGAAGATCCTGCAGTGTATCTTATTCAGTGCGTCTTATTCATTGACTTTGGGGTAGATGCAAAGTCCTTACTTTTATCGAGGACTCATGACATAGAATAGTCAACGTATGGGTTTGAAGAGCAGATTTGAATTTTGAATTATTGTTCTGCTAGTTAGAAGATGCATATGTTGGTTAAGTAACTAAACCTCAGTTTCTTCATCCATAAAATGGAGATAATAATACCTACCCAGCAAGATTGTCATAAAGATTTGAACAAGGAAACAGGAGCTTACTCAAGCTCATGTCCATTGAGTCAGTGATGCCATCCAAACATCTCATCCTCTGTCATCCCCTTCTCCTCCCACCTTCAGTCTTTCCCAGCATCAGGGTCTTTTCAAAAGAGTCGGTTCTTTTGCATCTTATAATATGATGTTATCAACTATATTCACTATGTTATATATTAGATCCTCAAACCTTACTCATCATATAGCTGAAAATTTTTACCCTTTGTACCAACCTCTCCCTATTTCTCCCATCTCCTAGATCCTAGAAACCACTTTTCTACTCTTTGTTTTTGTGAATTCAAGCTTTTAGACTCCACATATAAGTGATATTATGCAGTGCTTATCTTTCTCTATTTCCTACTTCATTTAGTACTATGCCCTTCAGATTCATCCATGCTGTTGCAAATGACAATATTTTCTCCTTTTTAAGGCTGAATAATATTTCATATTATAGACATACCACATTTTCTTTATCCATTCATTTCTCAACAGCTGCAGATTATTCCTTTACCTTGGCTATTATGAATGATGCTGCTGTGAATGTGGGAGTACAGATACCTCTTTGAGACAATGGTTTTATTTAATTTGGATATATATCCAGAAGTGGAATTGCTGGATCATATGGTGGTTCCATTTTTAATTTCTTAAGGAAACTTCACATGTTTTCCCTACTGGTTGAATCAGCTTACATTCCCACCAACATTCCCACAGTTTCCCTTTGCTCCATATCTTCACCAATACTTGTGAGTCCTCATCTTTTTGATAGCAGCCATTCTAACAGGTGTAAGATGATATCTCATTTGGTTTTGATTTGCATTTCCTTAATACTTGTCATGATGAGTACCTTTTCATGTACCTGCTGGCCATCAGTATGCCTTCTTTGGAAAAATGCCTATTCAGATTCTCTGTCCATTTTTTAATTGGGCTATTTATCATTTGGCTCTTGAGTTGCGTAAGTTCCATATGCATTTTGGATAGTCATCCCTTATCAAATATGTGGCTTGCAAATACTCTCTCCTATTTCATAGGTTTCCCTTTCATTGTGTTGATGGTTTCCTTTGCTTTGCAGAAACCTTTTAGTTTGATGTAGTAGCACTTGTTATTTTTATTTTTGTTGCCTTTGCTTTTTCTATTTTTCAAATTCAAAAAAAGTATTGCCAAGATCAGCGTCAAGGAGTTTATTATCCCTTATGGTTCTTCCCAGGAGTTTCATAGTTTCAGGCCTAATGTTCAGATCTTTAATCTGTTTTGAATTGATTTTGGGGTGTGATATAAGATGTGTGCAGTTGCTCAGCCTTGTCTGATTCTTTGCAACCCAATGGACTGTAGCCTACCAGGCTCCTCTGTCCATGGGGATTCTCCGGGCAAGATGGGAGTGGGTTGCCATGCCCCTCTCCAGGGGAACTTCCTAACCCAGGGGTTGAACCCAGATCTCCCCCATTACAGGCAGATTCTTTACCAACTGAGCCACCGGCGAAGCCCAAGAAAACTAGAGTGGGTAGCCTATCCCTTCTCCAAGGGATCTCCCGAAACCAGGAATCAAACTGGGGTCTCCTGCATTGTAGGCAGATTCTAGAAAAAGAAAGTGATGTCACTCAGTTGTGTCTGACTCTTTGTGACCTACGGGGCTCCTCCGTCCATGGGATTTTCCAGGCAAGAATACTGGAGTGGGTTGCCATTTCCTTCTCCAGGAGATCTTTCCGACCCAGGGATTGAACCCGAGTCTCCCACATTGTAGGCAGATGCTTTACTGTCTGAGCCACCACAGAGGGAAGTCCAGGCAGATTCTAATACAGGTCCAATTCCATTCCTTTGACAGTGGCTGTCCAGTTTCCCCAACACTATTTATTGAAGAGACTATCCTTTTCCATAGTATTTTCTTAGCTCTTCTGTCAAATTAATCGAACATATATGCATGAGTTTACTTTTGGCTCTCTAATCTGTGCCATTGATCTATGTGACCGTTTTTGCTCAGACACTGCTTTGTTTCCTGTGGCATTTAATAAACCTTGAAGTCAGGGATTGTGATGCCTCCTGCTTTGTTCTTTGTAAAAATTTCTTTGGCTATTTGGGAAATTTTGCAGTTCCATATAAATTTTAGAAGTCTTTTTTAAAAAATTTATTTATTTTTTATTGAAGGATAATTGCTTTACAGAATTTTGCTGTTGCATCGAACCTGTAGATTGCTTTGGGTAGCATGTACATTTTTACAATATTAATTCTTTCAAACCATGACCAGAAAATATCTTTCCTGTTTATTTATGTCCTGTTCAACTTCTCTCATCAACGTCTTATGGTTTTCAGTATATATATCTTACATCATACCCAAAAATCAAGGAGAAGAGGGCGGCAGAGGATGAGATGGTTAGGTAGCATCACCAATTCAATGGACATGAATTTGAGCAAATTCTGTGAGTAGTAGAGGACAGAGGAGCCTGCCATGCAGGCTCAGGGGGTTGCAAAGAGTTGGACACAACTTACTGATTGAACAACACAACAACAACTTTGGGTTTAGTTTGTTCTTATGCTACTTCCTTGAGGTATAAAGCTGTTATTTGAGACCTTCCTTTTTTCTTAATGTAGCCATTTATCATTATAAAATTCCCTTTAGAACTTCTTTTGTTGAATCCCAGGAAGCACTGGATCAGACATTGTGCTAGGTACTTCCTACCCATTTCACTTATTATTCTTCACAGTACTTTGAGGAAGTTATTATCGTTATTTATTATTATTATTTTACAGAGGAGAAGACTAGGTTTCAGAGAGGTTTAGCAACTTGCTCATGGTCACAAAGTTAATAATCAGTGGAGTCAACACACAACCTCAAAGATGTCTTACTCCTAAATCTGTACTCTTAAAATGTCTTCAGTACTAACTCAATAAAATGCAATGAAAGTGGAAAACAAAAACAAAATCACATAAATTTTGTTATGCTGTGTTCCCACTTTCATTTGTCTCAAGATACCTTTTAATTTCTTCTTTGACTCATCGGTTGTTCAGAAGCAATATTGTTTAATCTCTACACATTTGTAAATTTTCCAGTTTTCTTCTTGAGGTTGATTTCTAGCTTCATACCACTGGTGGCTGGAAAAGATGCTTGATATGATTTCAATCTTAAATGTACTGGTTTGTTTTGTAGCCTAGCATATCATCTATCCTGGAGAATGTTCCATGGGTGCTTGAGAAGAATATGCATTCAGCTAGTATTAGACGGAATGTTTCTGTATATGTCTGTTAGGTCCATCTGGTATATGTATTTCAAGTCCAATCATAATTTCAGCTTTCAATAAGTTAATTTTCTTAAGAGGAAGCAAAAGCACTATTTAGGACCTATATACTTTGAGGACTTTTTTACTCTTAGCATATGGGAGTTTATTTGTGTTCCTTTCTCTATTACTTTCAATCTCATCTCATAACTTGGGGACCACATTCAGAAGACCAAATGTTCTGATTTGGGAGTCAATTTTAAAGCACAGAACAGAAGGAAGCATATTCTTAAAGTTTTTATGAATATATCTATATGTCTTAATGGAGAAGGCAATGGCCACCCACTCCAGGACTCTTACCTGGGAAATCCCACGGACAGAGGAGCCTGGTAGGCTACAGTCCATGGGGTCACGAAGAGTTGGACACGACTGAGCGACTTCACTTTCATTTCTCACTTTCATGAAGTAGAGGAGAAAATGGCAACCCACTCCAGTATTCTTGCCTGGAGAATCCCAGGGACAGGAGCCTGGTGGGCTGCTGTCTATGGGGTCGCATAGAGTCGGACATGTCTGATGTGACTTAGCAGCAGCAGCAGCAAATGTCTTAAAGTTTGTATGAATATTCTATATGTCTAAATCACAATTACATTTGCAAATGGCACAAGAACCACATGTGCCTATGTATTTTATTAATTTTCCTCAGCTGTTAAAAATATCTTAATAAATCTAGTTGCTACCACAGGACCAGTTCTAAAAATAAAGCCCAGCTTAAACTAAAGATGAAGCTATTAACATTTGTCCTGCAGCCTATAAGGCTCTAATGAGTTCCTTTCCAGCATTAGTGAACTTAAACCTTAACTGAAATGGGGCTGCAAACCCACTGGGGCTTCCCCTGTCCTGTTGTTCATTAAAAGTTTTCCTGGAGATGGCTTGTTCTAAACTGTTTCATCACAGGTTCTTAGATGACGACAGAGTAAACAGGATGCAAACACAACACTTCATAAAAGACTTGGAATATTTTACAGAAGCAAAATGCTTCAGACAGAAGCTACACAACAGATGTTTAGTGATGGACACAGGGCAATGGCATGCACTGATGCTCTACAGCAGGCTTTCTCAACTCAAGTCTATTGGCATTTGGGGCCAGATAATTCTTCACTGTAGAAGGCTGTCCTGTATATTGTAGGGTGTTTAGATGCCAACAGCAATCTCCTCCCAGTTGTGGCAACCAAAGATGCCTTCAGACTTGCCAAAATGTCCCCTGGGGTTCAAAAATTGCCCCTGGATGACAACCACTGTTCTAGAGACAGTCAAGCCTTGTTCAATTCCCTCTCTGCCATTTTTCAACTGTGCGACCTTGAGCAAGGATTTGACCTCTCCGAACCTTCATTCTTTTATGTATAATATAGAGATAATTGCACTTTCAATTGTATTGGGTTGTTTGTGAGGATTAAATTAGATAATGCATGCAAAGCATTTACTATAATGTCTGGTAAATACTCTTCACTAAGTGGTAGTTTGGTAGTTACGTTATCATTAACTACTTAGACTTTCTAAAATGTTTCAAGCAAACAGGCCAGACTCTAGCTCCTTCTCTGCATGAGCCCAATTATCAGGCACTTGGTCCAAACAGAGTAAACAAGCAGAACGGCCAAAAGAATCTCCCTCCAGGAAATGCACTGTTACTGCTCCCAGATAAAAGCAGCCTCTTCTATGATCAGGCTTGTTGATAAGACCTGGACAAACGTGATTTATCATCAGGATTCCTAAGAATGGATGCAAACCAAATGCAAAATCCAGTTGCCTGGCAATAAAGCAAAAAACGATTTCATTAGTGACCAGAGTGCCTCAGTGGCCATCAGATGTGGCCCCCAAAAGCATTTCCAGCCACATCTTTTGCTTCATTAAAAAAATTTTATTTGCCTGTTTATGTTTATCTCTGGCTGGGCTGGGTCTGCCTGGCTGTGCACGGGCTTTCCCCAGTTGCGGGGAGCCGGGGCTCCTCTGCTCTCCGGCGCACGGGTTTCTCACTGTACTGGCTTCTCCTGATACAGAGCACAGGTCCTAGGTATGCGGGCTTCAGTAGTTGTGGCACATGGCCTAGCTGCTCCTGCACATGTGGGGTCTTCCTGGACTAGGGATCGAACCCGCGTCACCTGCATCAGCAGACAGATTCTCAACCACTGGACCACCAGGGAAGTCTTGCTTCATTTTGACTGGAGTTTCTAAAACCTCACATTTACATGTGCACATCTTCACCTCTGCAGGACTGTGACAGACGGCAGACTCCATGAGGGAAGGGGCTCTGCTCACTGCTGTGTTTCCAGTGACAAGGACAGTGCCCACCTCAGAGAAGGATCCAATAAATACCTATTGAATGAAGGTATTTCCCTCCAACCAGCATTTATGTTCTCAGCAACCTGAGCACTGCCCTTTCACACACTCCAGCAGGAGAGAGTTGACTGGGAGTCTTTTATCCTCAGCCTCTAAATCGCCTATAATCTTTGCAGAGCTTAAATTTAGGACTGCTTCTAATTCTTTCAGACATTAAAGCAAGGAGGGTAAGAATGGTTTGCCTCTGGAAGGCTGATCTGGTAGAAAGACAAAGTGTTTTGGTGACTGACTGATCCCAGCCCCAACATTTATTGGGTACGTGACCTTGGACAAGTTAATTCATCACATTAAAACTTGCTTTCTGGGACTTCCTGGTGGTCCAGTGGTTAAGACTCCATGCTTCCAATGTGAGGGGTGCAGGTTCCATCACTGGTCAGGGAACTAAGATCCCATATGCCACATGGCATGGCAGAAGTGAAAGTGAAGTCGCTCAGTCGTGTCCAACCCCCAGCGACCCCATGGACTGCAGCCCACCAGGCTCCTCCGTTCACGGGATTTTCCAAGCAAGAGTACTGGAGTGGGTTGCCATTTCCTTCTCCAATGCATGAAAGTGAAAAGTGAAAGTGAAGTCACTCAGTCGTGTCCAACCCCCAGCGACCCCATGGACTGCAGCCCACCAGGCTCCTCTGTTCATGGGATTTTCCAGGCAAGAACACTGGAGTAGGGTGCCATTTAAAACAAAACAAAAAAACACCTGACTTCCTCTTCTGTTAAAACTGAGGATGACAGGAGCAGCCCCAAAGGTTGTGGCAATAATTGAGATGAATGATCACTTGGTGGCTAATATTTACTGAATGCTGGCCGTAAGTATTCACTGCCTGGTGTAGTCCTTTGACTACCATACGAGTTAGCACTGTTATCATCCCCATTTTACAGACGATAAAACTGAGGCGCTCTCTTAGCAAGCCACAAAGCTTTTATCTGATCTCGAACTTTCTGACTATCCAACACCCTTTCCACAAGGCCTAGTATGTGGGAAACACTCAGTATTTATTGAATGAATGAATGAAGGGATTAATTATTTAAGGAAAAGAAGGTCAAACTCAAGCCTGCTTAGTAACTCTTCATGTGAGAAAAACATCTTCATATTCACTAGCAATTAGTATCCCATCTACTTCCAACGACCCAGCACCTGCTGAGATGTTAAACCTAGTAGAAAAGAAAATGCTTATGGGTAAAATGGAATAGAGGCTTTCTGAAGACAATAGACATTTTAGATATAGTCAGGTTCAAGGGAGTTGCTTTTAGGAAAACAATTTGACTCTGCAAATGAATGTTTAGCTATCCTCTTGTCAGAAAGTAAGCACTCCCTGACTGCTATAGTTTCCCCAAAGTGTTCTCATTTCATTCAAGTCTGAAAAGGACAGAAGAGCCAAGTTACGGCAGAGGTGGGCACGGCCCCCGTGAGTGATCTGGACCTCCTGGGTGCAGATGCCACCGCTGTGCTGGCCGCCTCCTGAGGGACCCTCTGCCACAGCACAGGGTACAGCACATTTGTCCAGTCCCTGCCTGCACCTCACCACTTTAGTTTGATTCTAGACATCACATAAGCCCAAACATAGGACCTGAGCAGTGAGTCATATGATTCTGGAAGGAGTGGGGCATTTCATTACTTCCAACCTGCTAGAGCCAGAATTGAGCTCTCAATACACTTGGTGCCTGGCAGCCTGGAGCTACTTATATTTAGGACTCAGTCTCAAGTCAGAACTTACAGAAAGGAGAACCCAGAGATTGCAAAGGGGCAACTTTCAGATGATTTGGTTTGCCCCTCAAATTATTTAAAATTTTTAATAGTAACCACCCATTAAAAACTGGAATATTTAGCATTAAATTCTGGCTTCTTCCAAAAAAATCCTTGGCTCTAATAATGCAGGACCTGGATATCATTTACCAATGAAGGCTGACGCTTCAGCAGCTGTGTCCTGGGTGTCATTTTTCTCTCTTCCGATCTTTCTCTCAGCCTGCTTCATTCATTTACCCTGAAGACATCAGAATTTGTAGTCCTTCCTAAAGCCATCACAGGGAATAATAACAATAATGGTTCCTCACATCTACCAAACACTCCGCACAGCCTCCCTTGATTCTGACCACAGCACTGTGAGAGAGTTATGACTAGTATCTCTGCTTTGTAAATAAGTAACCAAGGCTAGAGAGGTTCGGTCACTTGCTCAGGGTGACACAGCTGGAATGAAACTGTGTCTCTCCAGTTCCAGAAGCCACTTCCTTCCCTAACATTGAACTGCAAAGGTGCCCAGTCCTCTGTGCGGGCATTCTCCCAAGAAGATAGATCCTCATTAGAAGTGGTTTGGGGGTTAATAAACCCACAAATTAGCTCCATAACATGTTGCTGATGGAAATTCCAATGTGGTTAATATACTTAATGCTTGGTGAGCTGAGGCTACCCAAGCATCTGTATCAGACTACTGCTGCCGTCTTAAATGATGGGAGCTTTCTTAATTGACTGAAGAGTCCTCACAAGGGGAAGAATCAGTTGGGAGGCCCCCAAGTGACTGAAAAGGGTGAGGCAAGGGGGTTTCTGGGGTCACCAGCACCCTAAAGGGCCGTGACCCCTGCTGACCTCTCCCTGTCCCTTCCTACAGACCCTCCTCCTGCCCACCTGCCTCCCTGCCCCACCACTCCCACTGAGGAGACTTTACGGTGTGTTTGTACACACTGCTAGAAACCTCACAGATGGGCAGATGGGAGCAAGGAGTTCTTTAAAAAACAAAACACACCTCAACTACTTGGCAAGCTCAGTGTGAAAAGGAGAGACAGGTTCTATGAAGATGCAAGGGAAAACCCTCCTCAGAGTCAAACCACTTCCTGAGAGCCAGATCACCATGCCTCTTGCTAAACATGCTATCAGCACATCACAGTCACCCAAGACTCATACAAAGGATCAGACTGCCCCAGAGAGCTTCTTCTTAATACCTTCTCCTCCCCTCAAACCCAGGGGGGCTCTTGCAGTCCTCAGAATGAGATCTGAACTCCCTGATAGCCTTATCTCTGTTCTCATGACTTCCCTAAGTACGTTCTACCCTCCAGTTCCTCTGAAGAACCTGCTGTCTTATTTCTTCGGTTGGAAGGTGTCCTGTCTAGTATTTCCTGAAGTGATTTCCTTCCTCGTTGCCCCACTGCTGCCACCGCCAACCCTTCACCTGGCTAAGTCCTACTCATTTTCCATACTCATACTTAATGTCTGGCCCTTTGAAGAGACTCCCCTACCCTCAGTACCTCACACTCAGGCCACAACAAAAGCATATCAGGGGAGCCTGCCAGTCCCGTGGACTCCTACAGCTTGTGGCTTCTTCATGCTGGGTACTTATCACACCACACTGTCTTTTTTTTTTAAAAGATTTTTCTTGATGTGGACTATTTTTAAAGTCTTCATTGAATCTGATACAATATCATTTCTGTTTTATGTTTTGGTATTTTGGCCACGAGGCATGTGAGATATTAGCTCCCCCGCCAGGTATCAAACCCGCACCCCCTGCGTTGGAAGGTAAAGTTTTAACCACTGGACCCAGGGTAGTACCTCCATTTTCTTTTATGACTCTCCCACTATACCGTGAACTCTGGGGGAACATTTCAACTCACTGCTGCATCCCAGCACCCATCACAGTTCCGGCAGATCAAAGATGCTTGAAAAGCATTTGAGGAAGAAATCCGTGAACAGGAGGAAGGTTCTCCACTCTCTAAAACAATCAACACCAACTGAGAATCTCAGTTCCCAAATGACCCCACCCCACAGAACCTCAGTAGCATGCAACCTATAGAACAGTTGAGACTCAGTATTTCCTACTTTTCTCAACTCAGGCCTTGGCCTCTCCCTCTAGGGAGCCACTCTGCCTGCTTCATCACATAGAAGCCTAGAGCATGAGCTCTGGAGAGTTAAGTCTCTGGGTTCAAAGCCCTTTGTGCTACTTCCTGCCGTGGGAGCTTAGCAGTCACTCAGCTTCTCTGTATCTCAGCTTCCTAAAATGGGGTTTGCTGTGTAGTTTGAGGATTAAATGAAATATCATTCACAGCCTTTAAAAGAACACCTGGTACACAGTAGGCGCTCAGTGATGCTATTTATTAGCATGCCTCTTCACTCCTGTGAGAGCTGGTCTTGACACTTCATCAGCTCCATAGTGGGGGAGCTAACCCATGCTTGGACCAACTTGTCATGACTCTCCTATCCTTCCCTCAGTCGTTTTAGTGTTTTTGTGGTGTTTGCCCTGATGGACTGCATAATCCCCAAAGGTCAAGAACCACTTCCATTTGTACCACGGCTGCTGTAGCGACCCTGCACGAGAGCTGGAGAGCCACACGGCTTGACTGATTGCACATCTGGGTGATCCTTGTCTCCTGAAGGCTGATGCCTTAGATGGATGGTATGCCGCCCAGCGCACATGCCCTAAACACGAGGGCAGGAGAAGACGGCATTGCCCCCAGCAAGCTGCCTCCGCACAGAAGGGGGTGCCTCTTCTTATCAAAAGATGTAAGCACACACGGTGGTTACATCATAGCCCATGGCTGAAAAGATTCAGAAAATCCTACAAATGTCTTTCGAAGATCCTGATTTGAAGCTGTCAGTTTGTCCTTGTCTAAACATTTTTTCTTAAGAGCAATCAGAAAATTTGTTTTAAAACACAAATGTTCTCGTGCTTCTTCCTCCCTTTCTCTCTGTCTCTCTCTCTCTCACACACACACACACTGATTAAAACTCCTGTTTTCAGAATCAACTGAAAGACTTAACGTGACCTGCAGCGTCAGCACTGCTGCTCCTGCCTCCCTCCCCAGGGCTCACCTGGCCCTGCTCCCTGGGCTCCGGCCATGAAGGACAGTCTGTAGCTGTTACACAGCCCAAGCACCTCCTTGCCTCTGGGCCAGTATACACAGTATTCTTCTGCCTGAAACGCTGCCCTTCCATACCCATCTGCTCACCTAGACAACTCCCCGCATCCCTCCTGAGCTCAAACATCACTGTCTCAGAAAGTACTTCCCTAACCCAAATGTAAATTTGGTCTCCCTATTATTCTCTCTGAGGACTCCATCTTTTCTCACAACACTTAGCACATCTTATAATTATTTGTGTTCGTTCGCTTAACATTGACCTTCCCTACCCAAAGCTGAGTTCTGAAAGGGGCAGGCCCATGACTGTTTGCTATCGCAGGTTTATCCCAGGGTGGTCCCCCAGTGCCAGACACATGGTGAGCTCCTCATCTGCTATTTCCTTGCCTTTATCAACTTCCTTACATTAAATTCCAGAGCAGGTTTTATGTGCATCTTGATAATCGGAGATAATCTTTTTCAGTTTTTTCACCAAGTTCAGTTTTTTCATCAAGATCCTTTGTGTTGCTTCCTCTGTCCCAATAGACTTCATTTACTGAAAGATAGCGGGTAGCAAACTCTACATATTAAGTCATAATTAACTTACTTTATCACTATACTCATCAAAGGAGTGCATAACTGTTAATTAAAGCTTCTAATTAGTAGCAGTGGACAAAGACAACGGCATTCTTGATGTAATTACAGCCAAATCAGAGAAACAGTAGCTCCAGAAGATCTGTTTGGCCTACAAAGTGCTTCATGCCCTGCCTCCTGCAAGCCAGCCTTCCTGACAATTGCCACATGCCCTTGTCCTGCCAGGTAACTAAGTTCAGGCCGAGGGAACATTTATTTCCCTGTCTAGATGAGACATAAGCTTTAGTCTGGTGCTTCCTTCTTCTCCACCTGCTTGAACTCCTGCTGCTGCTGCTGCTGCTAAGTCGCTTCAGTCGTGTCCGACTCTGTGCGACCCCATAGACGGCAGCCCACCAGGCTTCCCCGTCCCTGGGATTCTCCAGGCAAGAACACTGGAGTGGGGTGCCATTTCCTTCTCCAATGCATGAAAGTGAAAAGTGAAAGTGAAGTCGCTCAGTCGTGTCTGACCCTCAGCGACCCCATGGATTGCAGCCTTCTAGGCTTCTCCATCCATGGGATTTTCCAGGCAAGAGTACTGGAGTGGGGTGCCATTGCCTTCTCCGGCTTGAACTCCTACTCACCCTAAAAAGCTCAAGGGTCCCCTCCACAAGGAAGTATTTCCCCACTCCAGCAACAGGTAGGCACTCCAAAGGTACATTTCCACAGTGGAAAGTAAATGTCGCTTAGGTATGTCTGACTCTTTGCGACCCCATAGACTGCAGCCTGCCAGAGTCCTCTGTCCATGGAATTCTCCAGGCAAGAATACTGAAGTGTGTGCCTGTTTCCTTCTCCAGGGGATCTTCCCCCACCCAGGGATCGAGTCTGGCTCTCCTGCATTGCAAGCAGATTTCCTACTGTCTGAGCCACCAGGGAAGCCCCTCATTTCCACAGTACCCCGACCCTGCTTAGAGCTGGCCTCTTATCATACTGTCTGTAACTTGCCCATCTCTTCTTTTAGACTTGAGAACATTAAGATACTCCTAATGTTCGACACAGTATTTGGCACATAGCAGATGTTTGATAAAAGGAGAGAAGGGAATAAGGAAGGAAGAAAGAAAAGGAAAAAAGAATTTGTGGCTTCTAGTCTTGGGGGGAAAAGATAAGATCTTTGGGGGAAAATTCCATCATTTTAGTGGAAAGAAATGACATAATTGAAAATCAAAACCAATTAGTATATGATTAAGGCAGAGACCTGATAACATTAATTAGGGTTGTAGCAGTCCAGAATACTTTTTCTGGGAAATCTGAGACAAAGAAAGTAAGACAAACTTCTGAAGTTTTTTAAAAAAAGCACAGCATGAACATAGGGGAGATTCACTGCTTAGGAAGTCTTTATGCATCAATAAGGAATAGAGAGGGCTTCCCTTTTGACAGCAACATCTTCCCTGAACAAAATGTGATATGCGAAGAGATGCTTTTCCAGGACGCTTATCTCAAACAAAAGCAATTTAAAGTCAAAGGCCTTCTCAGACCTGCTCCAAACTCAAGTCTCCAAATAGCTATGCACAGCCCAAAACAAAAACTCATATTCTCCATTACTGATCTTTTGGCCCCTCTAGCTATCCACAGACCCACTCAAGGAGGGCAAGACTGGCTCATTTCTGACACGCACTAGGATTGTGGCCATTGATTTTGGTGTTGACTTAGCATCATATTTCTAAATAGATGGTATGTGGGCTCTCCCACCATGGTCTTATTCTACCTGTTTCTGCAGGGAGAAAGCCAGGAATATTGGCTCCATTCATGGATAATGAAATAGAAGCCTCAAGGCAGGGTATCAGCCACTCTCCGCATCAGAAGCCCTTGTTCTACCTAATGAGCCGTTCTGTGGGGCATCCTCAGTGCTGGGGAGGATGTTCAGTTTCCTTTAGTTCAGTTTGGCAGTCATTTTGGCATCATCATCCTCATTACTAACACTTACTGACATCTTATTAAATGCCTGGCACCATGTCTTATCATCTCTTTTCCTCTACACATTAGTCATTTCAGGTAGGTCCCTTTTACTTACAATTTTGCATTTTATATAATTGGAAACCAAGGTACATAGATCATACACCATTCACCCAAACGAGATTTTAAACTCAGATCTTTCCGAGTCTACAGCTTGAGTTCTTAACCACTGGGCACTATTGTTGAAATCACTATAATACCACTGGGTTTCTCTCCTGTAGCCCCTGTGCTTGCTTTTCTGCTCATCTCACTTACTGCTTCCTATAATCACAGGGATTGGCAAACCATGGTCTACATCTCACTTACTCCCTGTTTGTGTAAATAGGGTTTTATTGGAATACCAGGCTCATTCATTTATGTATTATCTACAGGTACTTTCATGCTGCAATGGCAGAGTTAAGTAGTTGTAACAGAGACCTCCAGAGATGGAGATACTTGCTATCTGAGCCTAAATGGAAATAGTTTGCTGACTTCTGATACAATAGATAAGGCCAACACTATGTCAAAAGCTGAACTCTTGTTATCTCATTCAACATACACAGTTGTGTGCACATGTGCACTAAGCACACAGAGGGCATTCTACATGCTACAGATAAGGAAACTGAGGCTCAGAAAGCTCATAACTAATCAATGATAGGGTGGAATTCAAACCCAGGCTGTCAGGCTCCAGAGCCTATGCACCTAACCATATGCTACAGCTATTGACCGTGTGCCGGGCACTGCAGAGGCACCAGTCATGCACGTTAAGCAGGACATGGACCCCACAGGAGCCCCAGTAAGGAAGGAGATGGTGGCAGCCCCGCTGATGAATGCCTGGATGGAGGAGAGCAGGGCTGGGGCTGTGGGAACCCCAGGGATGTGCATTTGCTCATGTTGACGGCAGATGGAACACACAGAGGAGGTTGGTGGCAAGTGACACTGTCCTTTCTGACAAGGGGACTGTTCCCCCAAATCTGCTGACATTTGCTTGGCTAAGCGATTTTCTAATAGTCTTTATCTTAAGTAATAATTTCAAAAGTGATTGGGCTGCTCTAGCCAGCCTGCTCCCGGATTTCTATGATAGCAGCATTGTAGGAAATGGGTTTTGTTTTAGCTCTTTATCTATATGCAAAGGAGAGAAAGCTCGCCTTTGGAGTATCTGCCCCTATATTATGTAGACCTGGAAAATATCAAAGTGGCCTGGAAGGCAGGAGTCATCGCTATGCCCCCTGACAGAGTCATGAGTTCCCGCACACGGACCTGAAAGTTGGTCCCAGACAAACATTTGCAGGGCAGGGAACTCGTGACCTCACCACTGGTTCACTGCATGGAGGCATCGCCTGAGCTTGGAGGGATTTCTGTCTTTAGCTTAAACTCAGTTTGCATCCTTGAGGCACGCCACCAAGGAGTTCTGATTCTTTTTTCAGAGACATCACAGAAATATGTTATCCCCCTACTTGAGGTGGTAGTGGTCTTCAATGGAACATCATGTCCCCCGCTTTCCGTCCACTCCAACATGCACCGTTTCTCTTATCTGGGTTAAAGAACTCACATCTCTTCAACCAATTTTATTGTGATATTTCCCGAATCACATCAGAACTATCTTTTCTCCTAGAGGTTACACCTGAAACTTTAGATTTGAAAAATATTTATAGTGAATATTCTTATGGTAGATTTTTCTTAGAGCTCAAGACTATGACAAAGGCCACGACTTGTAATGAGATGACATATTTTATGCATAAGCAATGGTAACGACATGTTGCACTGGGTTTCCCTTTTGGCCATGGTTTACTGGGAAACTCACGCTAAAGTCTGCGCTCCGTTTTCCTCCTCTTTCCTATCTTTGGCCTCTTATCTTCTGCTAGCTGCTATTGCTTTGGGTTTTATAATACCTGCTTTTATGGTAAATTGTCACAAGCATTCACTTCTATATCAGTCGGTTCTCACAGCCACTAGGTACAGCAGGCAGGAGAGGAATACATACGTTTGATAGATGACATACACCTGTTTTGATAGATGGGCATTTGAGCAGCATGACGTGAGTGATGGAAGTCTTTGTTGTTTCTCACCCTTTGATAATAATGATGGTGGTGATGATGCTAAGGGTACTAACACTAGGAATGATAACAGGAGCCAACATGGATTAAGTGCGTATGGCCTGATGGGTAACTTTCCTGAATGCTTTACAAGTATGATTTCATTTAAACCTTACAGCAAACGTATGCAGTAATGTTATTAGCCCTGCATTACAGATGGAGAAACCAAAGCACAGAGAGGGTAAATAATTTACCCCAAGTCATAGATTCGGAAAATGGCAGAGCCAGCATTAAAACCGAGGAATTCCATTTTCAAAATGTACGCCCTTGTCCACCATGCTATACTACCTGAATGATGAGACCACTCTAACAGATTCACACCTGGTGTTTCAGATGAGGAGAGTCATCCACAGCAGCTCTGCCCTGGGAGGCTGTGGACCTCACCCTAGAGCCTCTCAGGGTGAGCTTTGGGGAGCCGCCGTCATCATTTGCTCCCGAGCACAGCCGTGTTTCTGGCTCCCTCTTCCCATCCCCGTGCTCTGGGTGCTTCTCCAGCAAGCCAGGCTCAACACAGGGCCAGCGCGGACGGCGCAGGTGGCCTGGGCCTGGCTTCAGACCATGTCATTTGTATAAAGGTCTCTGTTCAAGCAAGACAAGGGCAGGGGATGGAAGTGGGGCCATCGCTGGACAATGTTCAGCCCAGAAAATAGGAAAGGAGGCAGGAAGGGAGCCAAGTGGTCTGCTGGCTGATCCCTTCTATCCCTATTATGTGCCAGACACTTCATTACGGAAGCCAAATATTCTTTTCATTCTAAAGTGAGGAAACTGGGCTCAAAGAGATCATGTGACTTACTCTAGGTCATTCAACAAGCATAGGTTGTTGCGAATAACTATAGGTTACTCGCGAATAGGTTGCGAGTAACTCTTGATTATGCAAAAGGTCTCACTAAATGACTATCTGTATTCAGTCCCAGGAGATGGAAGGCCACCTCACTCCTGCGGCCTGTGTTATACCTGGGGACATGCGGAGAGGGCGGGAGCTCTAGTGGCTGGAGTCTGGGGCACACGTGGGGTAAGCAGGACGGGATAAGTGAATTCAAGCTACTTCTCTCTGGGGCAGGCGTGGAGATTCCGGGGACTGCAGGTGACTAAGAGTGAGCCTCCCCCCGGGCCCGGGGAAAGTGGTCTGCCCAGCTCCGTGCTTTTCTCCGTCTCCTGCCCTTAGGAGTAGGGAGGAGGCCTGGGCTGGTGCTGGCTGGGTGCTGCCCGGCTCTCTCTGCTTACATGCCCTTCCCCTTGCAAGAAGGAAGGGAAAGAAGGAGGAGGAAAAGGAAGGCAGAAAAGGAAAGGAGAAAGAAAGAGGAGAAGGGAAGATATTTAAATGCGACATTTTATCCTTTGTGGTTTGACCAATTATCAGGAAGTCACAGAGCATCCTTGTCATCAGGCCAACATTGTGGGTCCACCAAGTGAGAAGCAATAAAAGGTGTCCTCACTGGCCTGCGATGTGCACAGGAGATAGACGGGGTATCAGAACGAGCACTGGCAGGGACGGTATGGGAGGGTCAGACAGGGACGCTGATACCAGCAATGGTCTGAGGCAGTCAGAGAGGAGGAATTGAACAACAAAAAGCCACAGAGACATCCCCAGCCCTACAGAGAATACTCAAACCAGAGGAGACGTCTGACAGCATATTCTTTTCAAGTTTACAGTTTTTACTTTACTGTATTCCTTAGTGTTACTTGAAATTTGCTGCAGCTCCCAGCAGGGACTCTCACACCCTGGGATTTTGTCCTCTGACCTCTGTCTGTGCAGGTAGGGACCCAATGCATCATGGTAGTCATGGTAACAATGAGAGCAGTGGCAGCTGCTGATCTGAGCACCTTTTGCTCGGCTGGGAATTGAGGGCTGGACTCTTTAAGAGCACAGGAATCTTGCGCCTCGGCACACTGTTGGCTGCCCCTGAGTTCTCGGTTCATCTGCGATTAGATCAGACCATAAGCTTCCCCGCTTCCCTTCTCCTTGTGAAAATTCTGCAGTGCAGGCAGGGATCCAGAAGCCAGAAAGCCTTCACTGCAGCTGCCTGCCAAGGCTTTGTGGTACCGGGGAGGGTGGAGGGCTGCGGAGTCTGGGGCCTGACAACTGTCTGTGGTGTGTGTGTGTATGTCGGGGAGTGGGCATCCTCAACAAGTCCATGCTGTAAGCCACATCGGCTGGCCTTCACCCAAGGTGCCTCTGGTGGGCGCTGGACTTCCTCTAGCCCCACTGGACGCTCCCTGATCCAAAAAGTTTGAGGTCCCAATTTGGCCATACCAGACCACACTCTTGGTAAACCTCTCCTCTCCCTTCCACAGTTTCCTCATTTGCAGAATGGGAGGGATACTGCCTGGTCTTAGCAGTACTTGGTATGAGGCCAAAATGGACCAGTACATCGGGAAACTCTTTGAAAACTTTAGCATTTCTATTCAAGGCCAAAGGGTTGTTGGCATCATTCTGATTTCTAGTATTAATACTAGAATTTTAATCAGCCAAATGCATTTGGCTGGTTTACACGGGAGTATAGGTCTCTTTCGAATGGGAAGACTTTGATGGTTTTATTCATAACAGCATCAGACAATTGACAGAATGAGATAACCAAGTGCAAGCTCAGACTAATTAAGAAGGAGGCAGGTGCCACAAAACCAAAGAAGGTGTTGCTGACACAGGAAAGGCGCTTCCTGCCTTCTCTGGCTGTAACTGTCCCCCACCCCACCCCATCTGAAACAGGAAGTAGAGACACCTCCACAGTGAAAAAGAACCTAGATTCGGGCTAAGCCAACCCCTTACTCCACAAATGAATCTATTTCAAGAATGCAAATTATCGTTGCCCGGCTTCTTGCTGGCTTTCCTGGACTCGAGCAGATGGAGAAGAGGATTGAGACGTAACCACTCAACCCTGTGCCTGCAGTTCCACCTGACACGAAGTTACTCGTCTGATGACAAATACAAAATGCTAAAGATTCTTCTGCATGTCTGTGCAGGCAGCTCCCCAGTGTCCAGCCCCAAGAAGAGTACATCAAATTCTTTAAAAGTCCAAAGAGTGTAACCTTAAAAATGGTAAGAAAATGTCCCCATTGATGTAGTGAAATAGAAATGCAGTGAGAGAGATCTGGAAAGCTTTCTGGAAAAAATTCAAAACGCTGATAAAACTATAGATATGTGTATCACTCTTTCCTTTATGAGAAGAAGCTGGACACAGTGACTGGCAACTGCATCTGAAGCTAGTAAAACTTCTACCCTGGAGAGAGCAACCTGGAGGCGACCTTCCAGATGTACCAGCAGAAGCAGCCAGTGCCCCTAGCTGGAGAATGTGTGGACCAGAGATTGGTCGACCTGCAGGGCAGGTACCCTAAAGTTTGCAGGAGAAGCAACTCCAAGAGATACTGAGTTATCATCCCTGACACTAAACAGCCAAAGGAATGAATCATTGACCCACAAGCTCTTCTTAAAGATGCAAGGGAGAATGAGAAGGGACTGGAGAGAAAGAAGAGAAAAGGAGAAGGGGACAAGGATGAGGAAGAAGAGTGTAATAAACACAGTGCAAGAGAGCTGGGGAAGGGATGGAAAGGGAGCTGGAGGAGGAGAAGGGCAGGAGAAAACAGAAGCGAAGGACAAGGGTGAAGACAGGGAACTGAAAGGAGAGAGGAGAGGGAACCAAGGAGGAAGGCTTCGCTGGATTTGTAGCATTTTCTTTCTGAAGCTAGGCTGGGGGTTAACAGTGATTGCTGTGTGGACTATATTCTCCTCTGTGCTGTTTTGCATGCCTGAAACATTTTATAATTTAAAAAAGGAAGAGAAGTGAGAAGAAAGAGAATAAGGATAAAGAAGTGGTAGAGGGCAACTCTGGGCCTCACTGATAGTTCAGTGGTAAAGAATCCACCTGCTAATGCAAGAGACCTGGGTTTGATCCCTGGGTCAGGAAGATCCCCTGGAGAAGGAAATGGCAACCCACTCCAGTATTCTTGCCTGGAGAATCCCATGGACAGAGGAGCCTGGTGGGCTACAGTCCATGGGGCTACAAAAGAGTCAGATACAACTTAGGGACCAAACAACAACAACAAAGATGGCAGCCCTAACTTCCCTGCTTCCTGTGACAAATGCAGCCTGTGGGCTGGAGCAGCAGAAGGGGAGCAGGAGGCTGATCTCTTCCACTAGGTCTGCTCTAAACGAGGTGCCAGATCCTGAACCAGATGGAAGCCGTGATCCTTCCATCTCACTACTGCACTGGAGAACAGAGGCCGAAGCCCTGGCATCCTGGCCCGCTTCTGCCTTCAGTGTGGCATCGGTTCCACAACTGCCTTCAGCTGTTCACTGGTGCCTGAACAGCTCAACAGACCTTCCCTGGGCTCCTGTTCTGTGCCAGGGACCTTTCTGGGGCCCGGGATACAAACCAGTGACTCTGCATTCTCAAGGACTTTACAGGGAGACAAGAACTCCTCAGAGCCTAAGTTTCCCCATCTGTACAATGAAAGAGCTTATCTCAGTAGTTTTCAAACTGGGCTTACTTGGAACCCTAGGGTTCCAGGGCATGGCTCAGAGTAACCGGGGGAGCACTGCATCCCACATTTGTCTAGAATAGTGTGACTTTATTCTGTTTTAGATGTTGGGATTGGGGTCCAGCTTGGATTTGGAAATCTGATTCCAGGCTAGAGATTTGAAAACCACTGAATGAGATGCTCCTCAGGGTGTCAAATTTTAAAGTTTTCTGTGCTATTTCTAAGTTTCTATGACTCTAAGAATTCATTCACTCATTCATTCAAAAAATGTTTATTGAGGTCCCTCAATAAACGGGACAGGACACTCAACAAATAATCACATTAATAGAATAGGGCACAGCTGCACAGAGGGACATGGAGGATGGAGAGGAGGTGAGGGGAGGCCTCTGGGAGAAGACACCCTTGGACCTGAGGCTTGATGGGCAGAGAGATCAGCCTCAGAAAGACCTAGGGGAAGAGGTGCCCAGACCAAGGAGACGGCCAGTGCAAAGGTCAGATAATATGAATGAATGTGGCGTGTCCAGGGCTAGCAAGGAGAAAAGTGGTCTGAGAAGAGATGGGGTCAGGAAGGCAGACGTGGCCAGACAATGCAGGTTCTGGCAGATTCTGTAAAGATTTGAGATTTAATTTAAATTCGGTAGACTACCTTTCGAGCGTTCAAAGAAGGGCCTGATGTGACCTGATTAAATTGTATAAAAATGGCTCTGGCTGCTGCGCAGAAAATGGATGGTAAAGGAGGCACGTATGGAGACCTCTCTTTTGGTGGCACAGATGGGAGATGATGGAGACCTGGCATAAACAGCAGAAATTGTGAGAAAAGGTCAGACAGGGCACAATGAGAAATGAGAAAAGGATTTCATGATCACTACAGATCTACTATCTCTTTAGAGTCCAGATATATGAGGCCTCAAACTGGCCCTTCAGCGCCTAATTCTGCCTCCAAGGACACCTATGCTTAGTCATTCCAGGTGGTAAAAGACAGTTATCGTCAACTTCTTAACCATCTGGGGGCAAGTGTAGATTAAGACAGACCCAAAGTATTTACTGCCCTCTTTTCCTTATGGAGAAAGTTGGTGGGGCAATTTTCAAATTGGAAAGACAAGCAAAAGCTTGGATCACAAACATCAACTCTTATTTCAGGTAGGTATGCAGTAATGCTTGCCGACAGATTTGCCAAGCAACTAACTCAATACAGATGGAAGGGAATGGAAACTTTGGTGGGAAGAACCACAAGACCCAGAGGTGAGAGATCAGATCCCACAAACTTAGCACTGTGTCTCCTATACTGGAGGATGTAAAGGGAGTGTAAGACCCTTTAAGGATGCATCCTCCAGCTGAGGAAACACGACCAATACATAAAACAGTTAGACAGCCGGCTGACTAAATGGAGAGAGAGAGAGAGAGAGAGAGAGAGAGAGAGAGAGTGTGTGTGTGTGTGTGTATGTGTGGCGGTGGTGGTGGGTTCATGAGGTCCCCATTAGAGTGGGTTCCAGCCCCACCCCTGTGACTTAGGACAAGCCATCTAACTCTTCCAGGTCTGATTCCTCCTCTTGGAAACAGGGGCAATGCTTGTGAACACTATAAGGAGGGATTACATGGGATTTGAAAATGCTTTGTGAGTTGTAAAGTGTGGTATAAATAGTAAGAATTATTATTACTGATTCTGAATACAGAAGGAGAAAGGAAATGGAAGCATGTAGGTAAATGGGAGCTTTCTCTGAAAAACAGAAACGTAATCAAGTGCCCTTGCTCAAACTCGCCAATGACTCCGCACTGCCTAAAGCCAGGAGTGGCCAACTGTGCCCTACTCCTTAGGCCAAATCTGTTCCATTGCCTATCTTGTACATTTAAGTTTTATAGGAATACAGACACAGCCATTTGTTGACATATTGCCTACAACTGCTTTCTTGCCACAATGGCAGAGTTTGAATTGTTGCAACAGAAAGCTTATGACTGGTGAAGCTAAAAATATTTACTATCTGGCCTTTTATGGAAAAAAAAAACCTGCTGACTCCTGGAGCAAAGGACAAAGTCCAAACCCCATCTGAAACATAAAGCACCTCTGGAGCACCCTGATACAGGAGCATTTGAGTACACGAAATGAATCAAGCGTCCTCCTCTGAGTCAGCCCCGTCTGTACCACTTCCTGGGGACTGATTCCATGTAACACGGCATTACCAGGTCCCTTCTTAGTGCTATGATAGAGCTTAGGCCTTACTCTTCTTTATAATCTCCACGGTGTTTATCACAGTGTCAAGATCATAACAGATTCTCAATAAAGTTTAACCAAATTGAATGTGAGTCATAAACAGAGCCAGCATAATCTACTAAGGGACACAGTTTATTCATCACAGAAAACTTGTGAAAATATATCATTGATAATATATCATTGAAAAGAAAAAGGAAGCAAGTTAATTTATTTGTTCTTAATTAGTTACACAAGTATTTATTCCACATGTGCGTGCTAAGTCACTTCAGCCATGTCTGACTCTGTGCAACACTATGGACTGTAGCCCTCCAGGCTCCTCTGTCCATGGGATTCTCCAAGCAAGAAAACTGAAGTGGGTTGCCATGCTCTCCTCCAGGAGATCTTCCCCACCCAGGGAGCAAACCTGCGGTTCTTATGTCTTCTGCAAAATGAAAGCAATACGGGGCTATATTCATTCCTTTGCCAAGAATTTACTTAGCACTTGTTCTCTGTCAAGCTGGAGGTAGGAGTTCAAGTGAACTGTGACCACTTTCCTTTGTAGCCTAATTGAGGAGACTGACTGTCATCAGATAATAACTGTACAGGGAGACATGAAATATGTCTCCAAGTTTATATGAAATATAAACTTGGTACAGAGAGATGGACAGAATTTCTGGGAATGCCATCCTGTATATTCTCTCTTATAAATTCAGCTACAGTTTACTCTCCCACAAGAAAGTGCATGGGCCCACATTACTTATACGAGATCAGAGTCTCCAAGTTGGCTTCTGTGTTAAAAGCTAACAACTGATCATTTTATATGGATTATCTCAGGTAATCCTCACAACCACTCTATGCGGTGTCATGAAGGCCAATCACTTATTTCAGATCAACAGTCAGAAAGCAGAAGATTCTAGTCAAAATCAATCAGAATGAAACTTATGTACCTAAAGCCTTCACTGTATAGCCTAAATACATGCCAGAGAAGAGATCTGGGAGTCTATTTCAAACAAAGTCTAAAATTGACCATCTACGGAGATAGGACTAAGTATCTCTGTACTCACTGACACCAATTTCATAAGGAACATCTGATATGGTTTGTGTCAATAAGTCAATAATCAAGAGAAGAGAGAATGAAGCATTGAAAAGATCTGCAATGACCCCCAGACACCTTAGGGAACAATTCTGGACCTTGGCCAGGATATCCAGTAAGCCCTAACTGCCAAGGCCCAGGCGACTCCCTATCAATTAAGGGCGAGCTAGGAGCCTGAGACCTGAGGGCTACGGAAGGCCTTTCCCTTTAGCCAGCGCTCCTCCTTGGGACACGTCTGTGCAGAGGTCATGGTGCGCATGGCAGGCAAAAGATGCTAAGTCGCTTAGTCGTGTCCAGCTCTGCACAACCCCATGGACTGTAGCCTGCCAGCCCTCTCTGTCCGTGGGATTTCCCAGGCAAGAATATTGGAGTGGTTGCCATTTCCTTCTCCAATGTAAATATGCAGTTTTTTAAAGGTGGAAATGTTTATATTTGCTAAGCTTCCTAGGTCATGTCTAGGACACAAGAGTTTTCACTCTTGTGAAAGCTGAATTGTTCACATTGTCACTTTCAGTTTTTCATTGTTTACCTGTACGAAATGTAGTATAAAACAAATAAGTACATAGAAAACGCCCAATCTTGAATAAGTACCATAGTGAGAATGAGATACAACTTCTCTCCCATTTTATTAGTAATGATGAAAAACATCCTCAAAAACTGACCAGACAGTGACAAAGAGGCTCTGGTGAAAAGGCTTTCTCATGCAGCCAATAGTAGGGCTGCCCATTGGTAGAACTTTCTGGAAAGAAAAGAGGTCATATCAATGAAATGTAAAATGCCTTTAATCCACGAACTCTTCTTTCACAAATTTATTCCAAGAAAATAATTAGACAAGTGCTCCAAAGTTCACAGAGAGAAAAATGTTATTTATAGGATTTTTAATAATATCAAATATTTAGAAACAACCTAAATATCCACAAAAGGATATTATTTGAATAGATCATGCTATAATTAGACAACAGAGTGCTATTAGCCTACTTAAATGACGGTGCGAATCTATGTGCCATAATGTGGAAATTTCCTCATGTTGTTTACCGGAAAAAAAAAAAAAGGCTTCCTATAAATCTGCATGTATATAATGTGCCTGCTATGACTGCAAATGTTGCACAGCAAAGTGCCTAGAATGCACTTCACTAAACCATTGGTGCATTGTGGCTCTTTCTGATAGTGAGATATCAGGTAATTTTTTTCCTTCCTTTTTTTATCTACACTATTTGATTTTTTTGCAATGAACCTGTAATGCTTTAAAAATAGAAATCTGTTTTTAAAGATTAAAATAAAACATGTCAAGGATGTATACACTTCCTAGAGGAAAAGCAAGGTGAAAACCAGAATAGTGGCTGACTTTCAGAAGGAAAATATGAAAGGACTTTGAGACCTGCCTGACAGCCTAACAAGATTAGTCCTTTCCTAGTTCTGGAGAAGGCAGGAAATCCCAGTGGTTAGGAGCTGATGCTCCAGGGTCAGTCCTTGTGTTCACGGGGTAAACGACTTGGGACAAATTACTTAACCTTCTGTGCCTCAGTCTCCTCATTTACAAAAGGCATGACTGACAGTGCCTGCCTCTAAGACTGTCATGAAAATTACTAAGGACAAAAATAAACGGACACCTATGACAATGCCTGGCACAGAGCCAAAGTTCAGCAGATATTAGCTCTTATGAAAACCGGCTTCAGAAAATCGTAGCCTAAGTGATCTGCGACCTGAGCGCTGTAATGAGGACTTTGCGTGCACGGTCTCATTACTTCTCCCATCAGACCCACATAAATGCAGTGTCTAGGCTCTATGTCATCTCCGTTTTACAGATGAAAACCATGAGGTTAGGAGAGAATAAATACTGTCCCAAATCCTTCAGCCAGGAAGGGACAAGGATTTGAGCCCAGAATGTGAGGAGTAATTCTAGAACCTCATTACAGGTTGACAATTTGTTAGCATTAGACGAACCCTTTCCTCTTTCAGGACCTGCCACCACCTGCACCAGCCTCGCTAGGTTAGCTGGCCCTCTTAAGGTAGCTGGGATCTGGGAAAGCCAAAATCGCTATCGGCATCATCCGGTAATTCCTGGGAAGAGCAGAACACTGAGAATCAAGGCTTAAGCTGCACCCACAAAACGGGTGCCCCCAGCAGCAAGTGGAGAACATCTTGGGAGCAAAGCACCCATGCTTAGAGAAGCCAGAGGTTTTGATCTTTATGATAAGGCTGAGTGCCACAGACGGAATATTCCCTCGAAGACACCCAAATACGGATGGGCTATTTTATCACTCTCATAGTCTTTTAAAATCCTTTGTTCAACACACAAAGGCTTCACACTTGCCTCATTTCACCTCATACTTGAAGCAAACAGATTCACTTGCCCTGGACAGGCCAGGGCACAGTCCCCTGCATCTCGAAGACCTGCACAGGTCTTCAAACTTTGTATTCAAATCACTACCCTGAATACCAGGAAAATCCCAAGAGGACAAAATCATCACTTTATGGGTAAGAACCCAGACTTTGGACTCACAGACTCCTGGGTTCATCTCTCAGCTCCTCCACTGGGTACTTAATATCTCTGAGCCTCAGTTTCCTCATCAGTCCACAGTGGATCATAAAACCTCATAGTTTTCTTCTAAGGATTAATGAGATAATGCAGTATTGGGAAAGCAGCAGAGTCAGAGTTTAAGAGCACAGACTCTGGTGCCAGACTACTTAAGTTCAGACTTTGGCTCTGTCACAAGCTGTGTGTCCTTGGGCCCCAGCATATTCAAACTGTAAAATGGGAATTATAAGAATATCCACCTCTGTAGGGTAGAGAATGAATGAGCTATGGCTTTAAAAGTGCTTAGAACAGCACCCGGTGCATTAGTGAGTACTTGATAAACAAGGGTTGTAATGAAATGCATGTAAAACCCACAGCACAGTAAAAATAAACGGCAACTGTTATTATTACAAGGTACACTTTCCATGGAGAATTTTATGCACATTTATCTCCTAGAAAGCAATTAAAAATGAAAAACCTAGGTGAAAATCTTGTTCTCTAACAAGTGTTTCAATCCTAGAAGAGAGAAGTCACTATCTGATTGCCTAGCAGAATTCCCTAGGATCCCCATCCCCATTCCCAGGCTCTTCTCAGCTGTATTCAGCCATCCTCTCTGAGTAAATACTCGTTAAGCACTCACAGTGAGCCTGAAGGAGGGCTAGAAACATCTAGCGGTAAAAAAAAAAAAAAAAAAAAACGCTTCAGCTCCTGACACCCTGGAGCTTACAGGGTAGTGGGGGAGATGAACATTAAATAAATACATAGACAAATGATAATTTAGGGATAATAAAATTTGTGTTTTAAAGAATGTGATACAAAGATATTGAATCTAAGGGAGGTCCTGATATGATCTAGTACCAGAGGTATGTGTGAGGGAGGAATCATTTGAAAGACATTTAAGCTGGGGTTTCATGGATGAATAGGAGTTGGCTGGGTGAGTGCCTGGGAATGGGAGGAGATAATCCAGGCAGATAGGCATTTTGCTTCAAGGCCTGGCAGCCACAGGTGCCTGGCTCACTAGGGGAACAGATACAAAGGCAGCAAGTCGACTTACTCTAGACCACCCACTCAGAAGCCCTCAGCTGGGAGACTGGAGTTTGGAGAGAAACCCAGGCCCACAGGAACTGAGTTCTCAGCTGCATCTGTTGTCTCTTCCTTTTCAGACCCTCTTGCGTGCTGATAAAGACTGCCAGGTCCCTGACCCCAACCCCAAGTGAACAAAGTTTTGGGCTCAAATACCCAGAGGCTGCTAATGTGGCTCACTTTTCCCACATGTGAACTTCAGCCAAGACGCCACAACAGGGGCTCTGCCCTCTGAATGCCCCCTGGATGTCCACGTCACACCCCACTGGGTTCTGTGAGGCTATTTAGGAAGATAAGTTTCGCTCACTGAAGAGAAGGGAGACAGCATGAAAGAAAACGATGGCCTCAAAGGAAGAACCTCTGATTGACATAAATGGGGATGTTCCATTAGGAGCATCATGTCCCAGGAAAGAAGCCAAGCCCCGGGTCCTTTATGTCTCCACCTGTTTACATGTGATGGAAAGAAGATGTGTTTAAGGTTCCTGTAGTTTTTACACTGGGAATTGATGCTCCCGGAAAGGAAGCCGTATGTTCCAGACGTAGCAGGTTTCTTTTGGAATTCACACATTGGGAGTCTGGCGCTCTCCTCTAAATGGGACTTTCGTTGTCTTTTTGTTCAAGACCGCAAGCTTCTTCCAGGATCAGAACTGCCAGCCAACCTCCTCTGATAAACAGCCCACCAGCTCTCATGGTAGATCAGAGGTTTAACAATTAGCCTAACTCCTTGTTTATCTAAGTGGTAATTACCACTGAGATGGAATAATATTTTAACTGCAGGGGAAGCCTTATGGAGAGCCCTCTCCCTTCTAAGTAAAACCTACTGGCTGGGAATGGCCAACAGAGCTGCCCATACTCAGAGGCAGATCTCTGTGTCTGAGATGCTGTCATTAGATGCTGCTCCAGAGACCTAAGGCAATGTGCCCAGGAGAAGTGTATGGTCCTAATCCTTTCAACTGAGGCTCAATGGCCCAGCAAAGTATGAAAGTGAGGCCTGTGCTTCTGAAACGTAACAGTTTAGAGTCTGTGGAGCTGGTGAAGCAACCTCACCACCGCAGGAGCAAATCTCAGCAGGTCCGATTCAAGGAGGATGGCACCAGTAAGACTCCGCCTGGTCTAGCTGAGGTGGATGTCCAGACGTCCGAGGACCCGGCTGTAATGGGCAAGACTCAGGCCTCCAGGCACCATCGCCTCCCCACCTACTCGCTCTCCTTTCCCAGGTCCCAGAAGGCAGGGGGCTTTCGGAACATCGCAATCCAAACGTCCCCCAGTCTCAGGAAGCATTTCCCGGTTTTCAAAAGGAAGAGACTCACAGCTAGCAAGTCCCTGGTGGAAATGCCGACAGCATCCCAAAGTGCCATCCAGGTGAACGGCAATCTCTCTGAGCAGGACATTGTGTCCTCTGAACTTGCCTACTTACGGCTGGCTCAGCATCTTGAGGATGGGCCTCGAAGGGTCAAGGTGTCCCACCCGTTTCTCCCTAGAATGTCCAAGGTGCAAAGCAATGGGCCTGTGAGCCTATGCTTTGAAGCTGGGACATGGAGAGCCTTGGAGAAAGTAACAGCTGCCATTCAGGTCCCAGATGATATTTACCACAGTCCAACCTGGGCAGGCAGGGAGTCCGCTTTGAGCCCAGACCGGTCTGCTGAGATTAGCAACTCCATGCCCCCTTTGGCTGACAGGCGTCCAGGTGATGGAAGAAGAGAGCTGACACCAGATTCAGAAAGAATCCCCTCCTGCTTAAATGCCCCCAGTAGAGCCAATCACACGCCTGGCACAGGGAACCCGCAACCTGAACTCCTTTTGCCCAAAGATAACTCCGATGACAAAGATCTTGGCCCTCTGTCATCCAGGTCAAAGGAAAGGTGTGCTCCCTCACATCCACGGACTCACAGCTCCCCTCCACCTGGCTCCCAGAGTCAGCCAGCCCAACCAGGGGGGGCTTCAGACTGTTCTTCATTGAGTAACAATTACCAGGATCTGCAGTCACTCCAAACTAACAGTGAGTCAGGATCTGCCCCTATGTGCCAGGAGCAGATGGCAAAGAACCCCATCAAGTCAGACATCCCAGAGCTTCAGAACTGTCCAGGAAGCGGTCAACTCCCCTCCTCTCTCCCCAACAGGGAGACCAAGCAGCAGAGAGGGGCTGGCGGGATCAACCCCATTCACCTGGCACAGGGCGAGCTCTGCGACCTCCAGGGCAGGCTGCAATCTGTGGAGGAGTCTCTGCACTCAAACCAAGAGAAAATTAAAGTCCTTTTGAATGTAATTCAAGACTTGGAAAAAGCTCGAGCTCTCACAGAAGGGTAAGGTGGATTTGGGGGGGCGGGGGCAGGGTAAAGTCATTTGGGTGGATAGGGGCAGAGAGAGACCCTTGCCTTCCATTAGGAAAATGTCTCCAAAATGTTTGAAATTCTATCGTTTCCCCAAATTATAAGCAATGGTCTCCCTTTGTTTGGACCGGGTTTCACTGGGTTGTAGGCTTCGGTGGATTTCCACGATGATTGGTTTTTTATTTCCAAATGACAACAGATTGGGGAAAGGGGACAATGAAGCAGCAGGGTCAAAAGTTACTTTTTATTAAGATGTGGGTCCAGTCAATAAAAGAGAGGGGAGAATGATAGTATGCAGGTTCTGCCCCAACCCTATGCCTGTAGGGAGTTACTACATTTGCACAGTACTTTAGCTATTTGTGTGTTTGTCACAGAGGACTTGAGGTAGCCACTGACCTTACTATTGACCTTTCCCTCCACTGACCACTCTGAAGGCTTGAGCCAGTCCATCATGGGCCAGCTAAGTAGGAACTGAAATGAGATCATAATTCCACAAAGAGAAAGAAGCTTCAAAATGCTTTCCTGGGTGACTCAGCATCCGTCTGAGGACAGGAAGGCAGTTATTTGTTTAGGTGTGGGATGCTCCTTCCTTGAAACAGTGCTCCCTAAAGACTGAGAAAAAGGAATGGTGAAAGCTAATCAACAAAAGGGTAGGAAAAAGAAGGATTAGTTCACTGGCACTTGCTGCGATGAATCAGAGTCAACACTGCCTTACAAGAGAGCAGCACTGTGTGTGACGAGACAGGGAGAAATGTACTGACCTAAAGGGATCAGGAGTTTTAATCATCTTCCTCTACTCATTTGCAAAGTCCCTCAGTTTCCCCATTTATCGTGTAGGGGTAAGAATAACTGACCCATCTCAGAGGATTATTGTCAGCATGAAGAAAATCCAGATCTCAAAGTGTTTAAGCATCTATGAAGCATTCTAGAAACGTGAGATCCTATTAATATGGATGTCCTGTTTCGTTGTTTGCAATGATTGTGAAACTTCAGACTTTGGAAATCACGAGAAGGACAATGCTGTGCTGCAGGAAATGAGTCTGTAGCGTGTGCATCCCAGGGGGCGTTTGCCCATAGATTTATCTAGCAAATGCTCTGTTTTGCAGGCGCAACTTTTATCGAACTGGCCAAGATCTCAACAACTGCAGCACCTGCCAGAACACGGCGTGCATCATATACAGGTACCCGGCCACAGCTGAGACCTGCTCTGTAGAGCACGGAAGTTGCGGGGTCCACGGAACACTCTTGAAATCTCTCTTAGATGCAGAAAGTCAAGAGAGGGGCAAAGACAGAAGGCCTTTGGATACGTAAGACAAAAAAAGAAAACAAGGTTGTTTGACTACGAAATGTTAACATCTGGTTTCAAAGGGGGCATTGTTTTGTTTCCTCACAATCAGGTGTATGAGCAAATCTTTTTGAGATCATCACCCTCCCCCTTCCTGAATCCTAAGCACAGGCACCTTGCTAAGCTCTGCATGTCCCTTTGTATCTCATTTCACAGTACACCTCTTAAAGTAGGTGTTCATGTCCTCAGGGAAGTTTAGTCATTTGGCCCCACTCACATATAGCATTTTCAGAGAGCTGAAGGGGATCTCAAATCAAATATTCAGGGACTCAGGACTCAGATCGGTATCTTTCTGATACCAAGCCCTGTTTATGATCCTGATTGTTGCACCGCACATCCTACTCCTCCACAGTAACCACCACATGCCAAGCAATTACAGTATGTCAAGAACTGTGATAAGCACTGTATATTCAGTTCTAAGTACATTGCTTCTTTCCAGCAAGAGGTAAGGTTGCTGCATTAGAGTGAACTTTTAGAAGAAATAGAAGGGAAACATCATACAGTGGTAGGAGCCCTAAACTAGGAGTCAGAATCCCCAAAACTACATCTGCTAACATGTGTGGTTCAGCTTCCTCATCTGCAGAGTGGAAACAATTATTCCTCTTGAGAGCTGCCATAAGGACTAAATGAGAAAATACACGTGAATGCCTTTTATAACAGTAAAGTGAAAGTGAAGTCGCTCAGTTGTGTCTGACTCTTTGCGACCCCATGGACTGTGGCCTACCAGGCTCCTCCGTCCATGGGATTTTCCAGGCAGGAATACTGGAGTGGGGTGCCATTTCCTTCTCCGGGTTATAACAGTAAACTTCTGTGCAAATCTAGGCGCTTATTCCTGTTATTACTGGATCGATCAATGCCCATTTAGCTGGTGGTCTATTTTCAGTGGCACAGTGGAAAAGTGGTCAAAAGCAGTCATTTCAGGTGATGGCTTTTAATTCTGTTTGACAAAAGGATATAGTGTGATTTTCTCTAGTACTTTTCTCTCTTGATGAGAAAGGCAGCTAGGGTCTGAGCAAACTGAAGCCCCACTGGTTTGCCTGTGTTTGTTTGTTTGTTTTTAATGCCTCACTCTCTCCAGTAGAATCCTGAGATTTCACCCTAGCAAGGGATGGGCACCAGGAAGTCAGGGGCTCCTACCTCAGGTGAGGTCTTGGACATTTTCTCACTGAACTGTCAATTCTTTAAACCTAAAAGTCACAGGACCACAAAGTGTTTTCATCAAATAGCAGGAGCTCAGGATTGCTCACAAAAATATGCCCTTTACCTTAGTGTGAAATATCTCCTCTTAAAAGGGAGCTCTGGAAAAGGCTTGGGCATTGGAAAGAATAATTAAGGAGTCTCATCAATTGCTTACCTTTGTTCCTTCTTTTTTCTTAATATCTCCTATTTTAAGCAAATTTCCTATCACCAGGAGGGCAAAACTCATTAAATGTCTAGATTCAGGGAGGACAAAATCTTTTCCTCCTAAACAAAAAATATATACAGATATTTTAAAAAATAATTTTTTAATATAAATTTATTTATTTTAATTGGAAGTTAATTACTTTATAATATTGTATTGATTTTGCCACACATCAACATGAATCTGCCACAGGTATACACATGTTCCCCATCCTAAACCCCACTCCCTCCACCCTCTCCATACCATCCCTCTGGGTCGTCTCAGTGCACCAGCCCCAAGCATCCAGTATCATGCATCGAACCTGGACTGGCGATTCGTTTCGTATATGATATTATACATGTTTCAATGCCATTCTCATTTAAAGTTTGAAAAGTCTCTTTTTCCCAGCAGCCAAATGATATATTTCCTATTATCTTAAGATGACTTTCTATTTAGCTTCTGTAAGTTAAAGGGACAAACGATCATTTTCCCATCTTCTGTGAGTTTCATGCCCTGGCCTTGGGCAAATCCCTTCTGACCTCTGAGTTTCCTTATCTGAAAAATGAAGGCCTTTGATTAGATGGTCCTGACGGTCCCTTTCAGTTCTGACATTCTGGTGTTCTAGGCTGAATTAAAAGTGGTAATATTTGCCTAAATTATAACCTTCCAACCAGTATGAGAATATTTACATTTTTCTAGTACGTACTTCAAATGTCCCATGCAAACAGTCTAAATTCACCCCTGAATGGGTTGGCAAACCTTCATCTACACATCCTTTTCCAGTTTTCCAAGAAGAGCAGCCACTGCATATATCTACCCCTCATTACCATTCAAAGCCAGACTGCTCTCCCAGACAGTTTCTATATCGTTGTGTCTAAGCCACTGTGAAGGAACAGGCAATTAGTCTGATGAAAGCAAAGAGATCAGTACAACATCCCCGTCACAATAACAGAGGGAAGATGAGAGTTGTCATTTTTTTTTCCTTTTTTAACATTTCAAATGACTTCAAACCCTGTGTTGTGTCCTGGACAGTCAGATCTTGCCAACTAGTAAATAAGTGATGTGAAACAGTCATCCGCAGGCCCTGCGCAGCTGCAGGCTCTCTCTCTGATGACGGACGGACGCCCAGCGCATGTCACTGCACATAAAGCACACAAGCGCCTCATGGGCTGCCTGCAGGGTCTTCTTCCCTGGAGATGTTGTAACTAAGTTAGCAATCCATAAGGTTTTCTAAGTGGCTTCATCAGCTGAAGGCTATGGCTATGCTACTTGTTTCCATCAAGACAAGTGGGGTCAAGGGTTCCATCCGAATCATTCTCTCAGCTTCAAAAGGCGTCTCCTGCCCACTGCTCCTCAAAGCCTCACTGGCTTTCTTCTTTCTAAGGTGCACTGTGATAGATCTTCCCTTCCCAAGGAGAACAGCACCAAAATGGATGCCCAGAGATGTCAGGCATGCCTCTCGGGACCTTCCATACACCAGGAAGAATAAACTCCTTGGAGCTCTGACTGCTCTGGGACCCCAGGGAAGGGGCGGGAACTGGCCTTCGGACTCAAGCTGGCTCCAGGCTGTTTAGTTCCCAAACACTCTCCTCACCTCCCCTTAGCACTGCTCCTAGGACAAGCTACTGAGAGGGTTTCTGAATGCCTCCTGTGGTACTCAAAATTAAATAGCATGGAATTACTCAGTGAGAAGGTTGTTCTCTTTTCAAATTGATTTCAATTCTTCTGATTTACCTAGAGGGAAAAATCTGAGTTTGGTGCTAGAATGTCTTCAAAACCTTTCTAATGCTTACTTATCACAGTTCTTTGCTAACAGTGAGCATGTTTCAAGTTCATAGCCATGGGCAAGCAACAGTTCCCAACCAAAATGTAATCATTTCTAATTCTTTATGGAAGCTTTTAACTTTCAAAACTAATCCTCCTATATATTCACGGTTATGCAGGTCTTCATTTTCAAAAGATATATTGCCTGCTTTGTATACATGTTTTTTAGTATAAAAAGTGAAATGATTTAAAGAGAAAAAATTAAGTACATAATTGTGCAAGTGGTGTGGGGAGTTTCATCAAAACCTTGCAGGTGATAAACTGCGATTACAATTGGGAAAACAGTGCCCTAAGGAATCCTCTTCCTTTCCTCTTCTCAAGGTCATGAGCTCTGTCCAAACCACATCCCTCCTCCTGCTCTCAGCCCAGTTATTTCTCCTCCAGCCATATCTCCCTGCACTTCATCTTCACAGTCACTCAAAAAATAATCACGGAGCCTCTTTGGAGGTCTTTGACTACACCGATCATGCATTTATTTTATGGATGTAGCTCCCAGGAAAATGTCTACCTGGTTTAAGTTAAAGTGCCTCAAATGTTTTAAGGGAAAAGAATTGGAAGTTTTGCTCAGAAAGAAAAAATTTCTCCTATCATCCAGGTGTGTTTCTTAGGAAATGGAAATAAAGAACAGGCAGCAAACTAAACCATTCTGAATGAACAAAGGGAGAGACTGGCCACCTAAGATGTGAAAGGTGCTAGACGGGAGAAGGTGACAGAAGGACTCTTGTTTGTTCAGGGGTCTTCCTGGACAGGCTGTCTCCTCTCTTCATCCTCAGCCTCTGTTCAAGGCTTCAGCGGCACTCATGGATTTTAGTTTCCGTGACATCACCTTCCTCTATCTTCTTTTTTATGAGTGCTCTCTCTTTATATATATATATGTATAAACTACCCACGAATCTTTCCATCTTGATATCTCAAATGTACCTCAAATTATCAAGTTCACCATGTACATTCCACTCCTTCCCAAGAAGGAGCCCCTTGGCAAGCACATTCCACTTCTATACCATTTCTCTTAAGACATTGCAACACAGTGTTTATGAGTTTCTTTCCTTCAGCAGAAGACCAGTATCTCAAAATCATGGCCAGTGTCTAATACACAGTTAGTGATCAGTAGAACCCTCAAAGAAAGGAATAGCTATACTGACTGGGGTGGGGTGGAGGATGAAAAGCAGTGGCAGGCTTGAGACAGCTATTTCAGTTCAGTTCAGTAGCTCAGTCGTGTCCGACTCTTTGCGACCCCATGAATCGCAGCACGACAGGCCTCTCTGTTCATCACCGTCTCTCGGAGTTCATTCAGACTCACGTCCATCGAGTCAGTGATGCCATCCAGCCATCTCATCCTCGGTCGTCCCCTTCTCCTCCTGCCCCCAATCCCTCCCAGCATCAGAGTCTTTTCCAATGAGTCAAGCTCAGCCTTCTTCACAGTCCAACTCTCACATCCATACATGACCACAGGAAAAACCATAGCCTTGACTAGACGGACCTTAGTCGGCAAAGTAATGTCTCTGCTTTTGAAAATGCTATCTAGGTTGGACATAGCTTTTCTTCCAAGGAGTAAGCGTTTTCTAATTTCATGGCTGCAGTCACCATCTGCAGACAGCTATTTAGATGGTCCTAAAGTCAAGGTGGGCTTCCCAGGTGGCACTAGTGGTAAAGAATCTGCCTGCCAATGCAGGAGATGTGAGAGACTCAGGTTCAATCCCTAGGTCAGGAAGATCCCCTGCAGGGAGGGCATGGCAACCCACTCCAGTATTCTTGCCTGGATAATTCCATGGACAGAGGAGCTTGGAGGGCCACTGTCCATGGGGTCACAAAGAGTTGGACACGACTGAGTGACTAAACAACAACCAAAGTCAAATCAGTGTGACAACTTTTGTGTGTCCTTACCCTTGGATGGGGAAACAGAAGGTCTTAATTCGTCAAATAATCTTATTAGGGAAGGAAGGCTTCTGTGCAGCAGGTCTTCAGTAGATCTCTTGGAACTGAATCAAACAATGACTGAATATAGTACATGGATTTCCAGCTTTCAAATACCTGGAACACTACAAGATGGAACCTAATCAAGTCTTCCTGTGATGACTCAGAGAACTTGTTGCAATTCACAAGACACTGAGATCCTTGTTGATCACGGACTCCCAACACTCTTGCCCAGTACTTCTGTACCGACTATGGTAGGAAAGCAAAGTCTGATTTGTGGAAAACTGAACACTCCATCCAGGCCATCCCGTCTCCCTTGTACAGTGTCTGAACCGCACCAGTGATCTCTTCAGGAGAGGGAACTGAGGCACTAGGTCTGCAGGTTCCCTTAGTAAAACAGCAAAACCCAGTGTAGTAGATAGAATGATGTCCACATGAGATGTCCACATTCTAATTCCTGGACCCTGTGAATACATCCCCTCCCCTGGTAAAAGGGACAGTGCAGGTGTGATTAAGGATCTTAGAGGACAGGGTGAGTAGCCTGGAGGGTCCAGGTGAGCCCAATGTAATCATATGGACCCTTACAAGGGAGAGATGAGGGCAGGAGAGGGAGAGTCAGAGAAGGAGATGAGACAACAGAAGCAGAGGTAGGAGTGACGTGGCCACAAGTTAAAGCAGGTGGGCAGCCTCCACAGGCTGGGAAAGGCAAGGGACGCCTTCTCTCCTGGAAATGCCAGAAGGACCACAGTTCTGGTGACACCTTCATTTACAGTTCTGGAGGACCTCTGACCTCTGGCTCTCTAAGAGTAAGATTCGTGCTTTTTTAATACTTTGGCCACCTCATGTGAAGAGTTGACTCATTGGATAAGACCCTGATGGGAGGGATTTGGGGCAGGAGAAGAAGGGGACAACAAAGGATGAGACAGCTGGATGGCCTCACCGAGTTGATGCACATGAGTCTGAGTGAACTCCGGGAGTTGGTGATGGACAGGGAGGCCTGGCATGCTGCGATTCATGGGGTCGCAAAGAGTCGGACACGACTGAGAGACTGGACTGAACTGAACTGAAACCCACTAAACTTGTGGTAACTCATTTCAGCAGCAGTAGGAAACGAATGCACCTGGATTAAATCCTCCTAATTCATAAACTACTTACATCTAATTGGAGGTTGGTTTATTTGACTTTGATGATTTTTACAACTCTGACAGCTGAGGGAAGACAAGGATCTGTTGGGATGAAAATTAGGGAAAAGAAACGAGAGCAGCCATTTACCGGGGCTTGCCAGTGGCACTAGTGGTAAAGAATCTGCCTGCCAAAGCAGAAGACATAATAAATGTGGGTTTGACCCCTGGATCAGGAAGATTTCCTGGAGGAGGGCATGGCAACCCACTCCAGTATTCTTGCCTGGAGAATCCCAAGGACAGAGGAGCCGGGTGGGCTACAGTCCAGAGAGTTGCAAAATGTCAGACATGACTGAAGTGACTTAGCATGCACACATGCACCAATTACTGGTCATTGTAAATGCTTTTGTTTTCATATCTGATCCCAACCACCAGATGAGATAGATAAAAATACTCCCATTTTACAGGTGAGGTAACTGAGGTTCAGGGACTTGTACATTATTCATCTTAGACAGTGGAGACTCAGAGTGACAGAGGCACTTGAACAATTATTCTGAAACTAATAAATGGCAATATCAAGATTGGAACTTAGTCCTCTCTGCCTGTTGGTCAGATTCCATGGCATGCTGCCTTCAGAGGCCAGGCCTGCTTGAGGGTTATCAGGGCTCAGTGGAATGTTGTATGGCTGAGTTCTCCTTGGCCAAGGGCATAGTTAGGGTTTGTGTTTATGATACAAGACATAAATGATGTTCTCAAAGAGGATAGCAGGCCATCTGCAGCAGTCTCAAGTATCTGTGAATACTTGTTGCTGGCCTTCAAGCGCCAATCCTGCTGGCTCAGAGAGGTGGGGAGGAGGATGGGGATCTGTAGGTACAGCCAGCCTCTCGGGAAAGTCTGATCCCGAAGAAGTTCGAGAAACATTCAACTAGGTAAAGTCAGAGTCTTGAAAGGAGGTGGTGGCAGTCGATTTACTAGAAACGTCTGTGACATAGAAAGCTCTTGCTGATAAACTAGCCCAGAAACTAGCTTTTGTTTTAAATCCATCATTGGAGAGATGCTTTACCTTTCTGTTTGGCTTCAGTTACGGGGTTAGTGGTCATGGACAGACCTAACTAAAGGGCGCAGGTGAGGGTGGAGGAAAAGGGAAAGGGGAAAGAAAGGGGCTTGTTCACAGAGTAAGCGTGTCTTATGATGCCTCCTATTTGCAGTGAGAAGAGAAAACAAGCTTCTGCCGGTCCACGTCGGGGCCAGGCTCTCACCTTGCATTATTTAGGGGTTCATTTGTAGTCTCTCCTTCCTCCCACACCTCCTAGCTCCTCAGATCTCATCTGAGAGCAGGAACAGAATGGTAATCCCTGATTACTTTCCTCCTCCAATTAAGGTCCAGACCAATTAGAGCCCAATTCTGCTCCCAGGCCAGGAGCCCTGATGCTAGGAACTGCCCTCTGGGGTGTCCTGGAGGAGCCATTACAAACGCCTGCCACGGTGGGCGTGCAGAGTGCCATCCCATGCCACCTACCCCACTTCAGGGAGGGGTTGTCATGCAGGCCCCTGACCCAGGGCATGTGCGTGAAGCATCCTCTCATTTCCTCAAACTCTACAGACCATAGGCTGCCTTTTTTTTTAATTATCATTACTGATCCCTCCACTGTTATGATCCTCCAAGCTAGGCAGAAGTTAGGGAGATACAAAAGGAGATTTGCCGCCAGCACCTCCCTTTGTCCCTGGCGACAAGCATCCCGGTTCTTGCACCCCCTCATTGGTTTGACATTCAGAACTTATCATAAGGAGTTTCACTAGAACACAGGGCAAAGCCATACAGCTGTGTGCCCTGTGGGAGAAAGGCCAGCCAAACCTTCATCCAACTAAGGAAAGAGGCTCCGGAGGGCTACATGAGTCACCTGGGGTCATGCAGTCAGAGGTGCCGAGAACCTTCTTGAGTTTCCTTCGACGGTTAAGTAGTTTGGCCACTGGGCCTTGGCCTTGCCTGCCACTTAAAGCTATCACCTAACCAGAGAAAACGGCATTTCACTAGAAACGCAATATACCTAGGTCTGTGAATTTGTTTAAGATGCTCTCCCAGCATGGAGCCAGGGGAACTGTGAGAGTCTTGTCTTCCAGCCACAGTCCTCTGTCTGGGCAGTCCTCTGTCTGGGCTGCAGTGAAAAGTAATTACAAAGCACACAGCATAGCAATGTGTGTTCCTCCTAGTAATCACAGATGCCTTTGCTGCCGTCGTGTCATTGCAGTATGGACTGATCAGTGTTCAGTTCAAATGCAGGAACATGAATGTTAATGGCAACACTTTACAGCACCCTTCAAACAACTGCCACCAAACACAGCTCAAGCGGTCTCTTTTGAAAACAGACATAAAGTTTGAGGGATGTTGTGGAAACTTCTCTGAGCCTTGACAGCTTGGTCTCCCAGACATTTGCCATTAGCTCCCATTTCTCTCGGTATGTTTTACCCCTTTCTTCTTTTCCCTCGAATAGAAGGGGAAAGAAGAGGATTTATAGCATCAGCAATTTGTCTGCAATAAAAATGAAACCTATTTTAATGCATTGATAGCTAAACAGGCTGAAACATGCCATAAATATAACATCAAGCATGCTGAGAATTTCACAGGAATAACAAATGGATGGCTGCTGGCGTGTGGGCCACAGTTGACCACAGAATGACCCAATCTTTATTTCTCTGTCAAGTTAATGCTACAATCATTACTATTTGTTGATTCAGGCACTGTGCCAGGCATTTTACTAAACAGTGAACATGTATCATCATTTTTCAGACTCCCAAGAACCCTTCAATATGGGTCTGATTATTATTCCCATTTTATGGATGAGGAAACGGAGACTTGGGCAGGCCATGTGATTTGTCCAGGATCCACCAGAGCTAGGGCTTAAACCAGTCCCTTTTTCAGAAGGCATCCCTATCCCGCCCCCTCTTACCTTCTGACCTTGCACCATCAGTGAATATTTGCATTACAGTTCTCTGCGATGGCCTCATCTTTCTAAGGACTTAATGTGAAGACATTCTCAACACAGAGCCACAGCACCCAGAGTGCAGACCTCTCCCACAGATGGTGATCAGGAGGGAGATTTCTGCAGTGTGGCCCTGCTTATTTATGCACCAAGAAGAGAACCTGCAATTCTCCGGGGACTTGTCAGCACAGATGCCCAAGGAGAAGGGGCGTGCTTGCTGGCTTGAAATGGCTGTGATCTGTGAAGCTTAAAATTGTATCCTACAAATAATGAGCACACTGGTCATTAGGAGGAAGTTTTAGAAACAATATTCCTTCCAGGCTGGGGAAAATTAAAAAAAAAAAAAAAGCTAACTAAAGTTTCTACTTTCCCGGACTGTGATTCATCCACAGAGACACTTTCCAAAGTGCTGTGATTTAACCAAGTGGACAGGAACCCAACCACCCTGGCTGAACCCATTCTTGGAGCTAATTGTTTTAAAAAGAAAGTTGCAGGAGGTCAATAAATCTGCGGTGCACCTGGGTTCTGTGGTGAGAGGGGCCACAGAAACACTCCAACAGAGACGAAGAGGTAGAGAGAGACTTGCAAGTGGTTTCATCTTCAGGGAGATGCCACGGATCATTAGTTTCTCAACCAACTTGCTTAGAGTGTCTGGATTTATGGTTCGTCACCATGCAGCTAAGTCGCTTCAGTCATGTCCGACTCTGTGCAACCCCAGAGATGGCAGCCGACCAGGCTCCGCCGTCCCTGGGATTCTCCAAGCAAGAACACTGGAGTGGGTTGCCCTTTCCTTCTCCATGTCTCTTGATAAAAGAGCAAGACCCACCTGCTGAGAAGGATGAGCAAAGGGCCACTGCAGAACTCAGCAGCCTACAATCAGACCCAGCACTGCAGAGCCCAGACACCACCTTGAGTATGCAGCCTCCTAGGGGGTGTCTGTCTTCTCCGAGTACACAGTCTCCCTGTCAGGACATCCTTGCAATCGGGAAATACCATGGCAGGGCGGGCTGGTCACCTGGGTCATGAAGGGTCCTCCAGTGGCCCAGCCCGCATTGAGCCTTGTTCCACAGGGAGATGAGAGGTCATTTAGGTGCACTGGGCCGGGGTCGCCATCCCATCCCACACTCATCTGGTAGCCAGGATCTCGTACGTGTTGAATACTACTGTTCTGCCAGTGCTGTGTATCTTAGTGTACAGGCTTTGGAGCCAGATAGTCTAGGCTCAAGTCCTTGCTCTGTCACTTACTAGGATGTGCCATTGGCAGAAATTTAACCTCCTCTTGCCTCAGTTTCCTCATCTGTAACATGAAGATAATGTTTATCTCATGGGCCTGTGAGAATCCCATGAGGCATGAGAATTACTAAATTTGTAGTATGATGTATGGAATAGAGTTCATTCCATAAAAGACAGTCCTCTTTCTTCTCCTTTTTCTCCAACCTCTTCTTCATTTAAATTACCATGTGTCCTCACCTAACAAGACCCAAGTTCAGTTCAGTTGCTCAGCCATGTCCGACTCCCTGCGACCCCATGGACTGTACACGCCAGGCTTCCCTGTCCATCACCAACTCCTGGAGCCTACTTAAACTCATGTCTATTAAGTTGGTGATTCCATCCAACCACCTCATCCTCTGTTGTCCCCTTCTCCTCCTGCCTTCAATCTTTCCCAGCATCAGGGTCTTTTCCAATGAGTCAGTTCTTTGCATCAGGTAGACAAAGTATTGGAGTTTCAGCTTCAGCATCAGTCCTTCCAAAAGATATTCAGGATTGATTTCCTTTAGGATGGACTGGTTGGATCTCCTTGCAGTCCAAGGGACCCTTGAGAGTCTTCTCCAACACCACAGTTCAAAAGCATCAATTCTTCAGCACTCAGCTTTCATTATAGTACAAGTCTCACATCTATACATGACTACTGGAAAAACTATAGCTTTGACTAGACAGGCCTTTGGAGAAGGCAATGGCACCCCACTCCAGTACTCTTGCCTGGAAAATCCCATGGACGGAGGAGCCTGGTGGGTTGCAGTCCATGGGGTCGCTGAGTCGGACACGACTGAGCGACTTCACTTTCACTTCTCACTTTCATGCATTGGAGAAGGAAATGGCAACCCACTCCAGTGTTCTTGCCTGGAGAATCCCAGGGATGGGGGAGCCTGGTGGGCTACCGTCTATGGGGTCGCACAGAGTCGGGCACGACTGAAGCGACTTAGCAGCAGCAGCAGCAGCAGCAGACAGGCCTTTATTGGTAAAGTAATGTCTCTGCTTTTTAATATGCTTTCTAGGTTGGTCATAGCTTTTCTTCCAAGGAGCAAGTGTCTTTTAATTTCATGGCTGCAGTCACCATCTGCAGTGCTTTTGGAGCCCCCCAAAATAAAGTCTCTCACTGTTTCCATTGTTTCCCCATTTATTTGCCATGAACTGATGGGATCAGATGCCATGATCTTTGTTTTTTGAACATTGAGTTTTAAGCCAACTTTTTCACTCTCCTCTTTCACTTTCAAAGAGGCTCTTTAGTTCCCCTTCACTTTCTGCCATAAGGATGGTATGATCTGCATAACTGATGTTATTGATATCTCTCCTGGCAAACTTGATTCTAGTTTGTGCTTCATCCAGCATTTCACATGATGTACTCTGCATATGAGCTAAATAAGCAGGGTAACAATATACAGCCTTGACATACTCCTTTCCCAATTTGGAACCAGTCTGTTGTTCTATGTCTGGTTCTAACTGTTGCTTCTTGACCTGCATACAGGTATCTCAAGAAATTCCAAACCACAGTAAGGTGGTGGTTTGGAATTCCTATCTCTTGAAGAATTTTCCACAGTTTGTTGTAATCTAGAGTCAAAGGCTTGGCATAATCAATAAAGGTGAAGTAGATGTTTTTCTGTAATTCTCTTGCTTTTTCTATGATCCAAGAGATATTGGCAATTTGATCTCTGGTTCCTCTGCCTTTTCTAAAACCAGCTTGAACATCTAGAAGTTCACGATTCACATACTGTTGAAGCCTGGCTTGGAGAATTTTGAGCATTACTTTACTAGTGTGTGAGATGAGTACAATTGTGTGGTAGTTTGAACATTCTTTGTTATTGCCCTTCTTTGGAATTGGAATGAAAACTGATCTTTTTGAGTCCTGTGGGCACTGCTGAGTTTTCCAAATTTGCTGGCATACTGAGTGTAGCACTTTCACAGCATCATCTTTTAGGATTTGAAATATCTCAACTGGAATTTCATTGCCTCCACTAGCTTTGTTCATAGTGATGCTTCCTAAGGCCCATGTGACCTTGCATTCCAGGATGTCTGACTCTAGGTGAATGATCACACCATCGTGATTATCTGGGTCATGAAGATCTTTTTTGTACAGTTCTTCTGTGTGTTCCTGCCTCTTCTTAATATCTTCTGCTTCTGTTAGGTCCATACCGTTTCTGTCCTTTATGTGTCCATCTTTGCATGAAATGTTCCCTTGGTATCTCTAATTTTCTTGAAGAGATCTCTGCTAAGTCGCTTTAGTTGTGTTTGACTTTGTGCAGCCCCCCACAGATGGCAGCCTACCAGGCTCCCCCGTCCCTGGGATTCTCCAGGCAAGAACACTGGAGTGGGTTGCCATTTCCTTCTTCTCTAGTCTTTCCCATTCTATTGTTTTCCTCTATTTCTTTGTACTGATCACTGAGGGAGGCTTTCTTATCTCTCCTTGCTATTCTTTAGAACTCTGCATTCAGATGCTTATATCTTTCCTTTTCTCCTTTGCTTTTAGCTTGTCTTCTTTTCTCTCCCCAGACAATCATTTTGCCTTTTTGCATTTCTTTTTCTTGGAGATGGTCTTGATCACTGCCTCCTGTACAATGTCACAAATCTCCATCCATAGTTCTTCAGGCACTCTGTCTATCAGATCTAGTCCCTTGAATCTATTTGTCACTTCCACTGTATAATCATAAGGGATTTGATTTAGGTCATACTTGAATGGTCTAGTGGTTTTCCCTACTTTTTGCAACTTAAGTCTGAATTTGGCAATAAAAAGTTCATGATCTGAGCCATAGTCTGTTGCTGGTCTTGTTTTTGCTGACTATATAGAGCTTCTCCATCTTTGGCTGCAAAGAATGTAATCAATGTGATTTCGGTATTGACCATCTAGTGATGTCAATGTGTAGAGTCTTCTCTTGTGTTGTTGGAAGAGGGTGTTTGCTCTGACCAGTGCATTATCTGCGCAAAACTCTGTTAGCATTTGCCCTGCTTCATTTTGTACTCCAAAGCCAAATTTTTCTTTACTCCAGGTATCTCTTGATTTCCTACTTTTGCATTCCAGCCCCTTATGATGAAAAGGACATCTTTTGGGGTGTTAGTTCTAGAAAGTCTTGTAGGTCTTCATAGAACTGTTCAACTTCAGCTTCTTCAGCATTACTGGTTGGGGCATAGACTTGGATTACTGTGATATTGAATGGTTTGCCTTGGAAATGAGCAGAGATCATTCTATCATTTTTGAGATTTACCCAAGTACTGAATTTTGGACTTTTTTGTTGACTATGATGGCTACTCCATTTCTTCTAAGGGATTCTTGCCCACAGTAGTAGATATAATGGTCATCTGAGTTAAATTCGCCCATTCTAGTCCATTTCAGTTTACTGATTCTTAAAATGTCAGTGTTCACTCTTGCCATCTCCTGTTTGACTTCCAATTTACCTTCATTCATGGACCTAACATTCCAGGTTCCTATGCAGTGTTCTCTTTACAGCATCAGACTTTACTTCCATCACCAGTCACATCCACAACTGGGTACTGTTTTCGCTTTGGCTCTGTCTCTTCATTCTTTCTGGAGTTATTTCTCCACTGATCTCCAGTAGCATGTTGAACACTGACCTGGGGAATTCATCTTTCAGTATCCTATCCTTTTGCCTTTTCATACTGTTCACGGGGTTCTCAAGGCAAAAATCTGAAGTGGTTTGCCATTCCCTTCTTTAGTGGACCACGTTTTTTCTGAATTCTCCACCATGACCCATCTGTGCTGGGTGGCCCTACAAGGCATGGCTCATAGTTTCATTAAGTTAGACAAGGCTGTGATCAGTTTGATTAGCTTTCTGTGATTGGGGTTTTCTAGTTATACTCTCTGTTCAGTTCAGTTCAGTTCAGTCGCTCAGTCATGTCCGACTCTTTGTGACCCCATGAATTGCAGCACGCCAGGCCTCCCTGTCCATCACCAACTCTTGGAGTTCACTCAGATTCATGTCCATCGAGTCAGTGATGCCATCCAGACATCTCATCCTTGGTC
>SJYT01018663.1:0-15246 GCA_006410635.1 Cephalophus harveyi
TTTGCACAAACAAAAATCCTTTCCATACACATGGTTAAACTAGACACAGTGGAAAAATCACTTAGAAAAATTTCATTATGTACATTTAAAAAATAACTACAGAACTATTTATTTACTATGGTTTTCAAATTCACTTTTGTTTATAAACATTTTTACAAATTTCAAGAATTCCTTTAATACACACATTTCCACATTTCCATTATCATCCCTAATTATATTTAATTCATGAAAACAAAATATGAGTATTATATTTTTATATAAAATACCACATTTGCTAACTGCTACTGCTGTCACTTCAGTCTTGTCCGACTCTGTGTGACCCCATAGACGGCAGCCCACCAGGCTTCCCCGTCCCTGGGATTCTCCAGGCAAGAACACTGGAATGGGTTGCCATTTCCCTCTCCAATGCAAGAAAGTGAAAAGTGAGAGTGAAGTCGCTCAGTCGTGTCCGACCCTCAGTGACCCCATGGACTGCAGCCTACCAGGCTCCTCCATCCATGGGATTTTCCAGGCAAGAGTACTGGAGTGGGGTGCCATTGCCTTCTCTGACATTTGCTAACTACTGTTATAAATTAAATATATATATATGGCATTGAGTGTATATATATATATATATATATGTGTGTGTATATATATATGTGTGTAGTAGAGGAAGATTTCCAAATATATAAACAACAGATTTGCCCTGCTATTGCTTTGAGCCATTTAAAGTATTCTGACTTTGAGTCACATAACTAATGCTATTTATGACTCATAAAAGGAGATTTTTCATAGGAAACTAAAAGTTTAAGGCCACACCCTAAAGATATTAAAATGTGTGTAAAGAATGCCTATTTCAATTTCGATAGCTAAGATCTGAAATATTCTTTCTTTCCCCTGAGTTTATTGTTTAGCTATAAAATATTTGACAGATACAACAATAAAAATGAGAAGACTGCAATTAATTAAAATTAAGGGTCTTGAAATAATTGATTCTAAAACAGAAGCAGAAACAAATACTAAACAGTTAAACTCTTGGCTTAAGAGATAGAAAGGTATTGGAATCCAAATGCAATAGTAATATTTCCTGGCTATAATATTAATTTGGTGAAAAGAATATTAAGAGAGAAACAAGAATAAGCATTGTAACCTTGATATAATATTTAACTTTATTTTGGAGTGATGACTAGAGAACTTCAGAAGTGACAAAGTTGGTTTACAGACACATGCACAATAGCACTGACTGACACACAAAAAGCAACACATGCACACATACATAAAACATTTAACGAACCTCAAAAATTTGATTTCTATTGTTTAGAGCTAGTGATCTTTAGAGTATATGACCTTTTGTAGGGCTTCCCTGGTGGTGCAGAGGTTAAAGCGTCTGCCTGCAATGTGGGAGACCTGGGTTCGATCCCTGGGTTGGGAAGATCCCCTGGAGAAGGAAATGGCAACCCACTCCAGTATTCTTGCCTGGAGAATCCCATGGACAGAGGAGCTTGGTGGGCTACAGTCCATGGGTCGCAAAGAGTCGGACACGACTGAGCGATTTCACTTTCACCCCTTTCTTAAGTTTCTCTGACCCATTAGATAAAAGCAACCAGAGTAATTTTTGTTTTAGGCCAAGGTAAAGAAAGTGTTTTCACAAAGTCGGACAGAGGTAAAATGGTCTTTTTTGGGAATTAGTGAGTTTTCTCATGTGCATTTTAGCATGGCCCTATCACTTGACTGGGAAATGTAGAAAGATTACAAATACAATGAATAATAAAAAAAAGTTCACATTTACACAGTTCACACATAAAAAAATGGAAATTTATGTTTCTGTAACTTAACTGAATTTAGTTTATCTTGTTGGTTTTCTACTTACATTTGGGAGTAAAAACATTATGAACTAATGGTAATCATAGTGTGGGGTTTCCTTATTTCTTCTCTTTCAACTCTTCTGCACAGTGAAGACTTAATTTGCAGTGCTTCATTCATTATGGTAGTATCTAGAGAAATAAGGCACATGTTCATTATGATCCTATATTTCCTAGAAGACTTTGCAAACATACATAATCCTTTCTGGTCTTTGGTCATCAGGAACATTTGTAAGACCTTCATTTCTAGTACTTCTGTTAACATTTTTGCTTTTCTGTTTCCATATGTACTTGACTTCCTCTGCATCATTCTCTTTCCAAACAAGATGCCTCTCCAGATTGACTAGCTCATAGGTAGTCAATTTTTTTCTTCTCTCAGGAGCATAGGAACTATTCAGATGTACTATTATATACAATTCAAGGAGTCCAAAATTCTGTGTTTCTATTTTCCAGCTCATATATCTGGTTGTCTTGTTATCTCACTGAATTTCTATTTGACTTGGTATCTCAGGCATCTGTTTTTCAATTGCTCTGGCATCAGGCTACATGTTTAAAGTTCTCTAATAGGCATAAAGTTTCTTAAAAATTTTTTGGGGAAGATAAAAGCATGTTCCTTAGTTAAGGATCCCTAAGCCTGTTCATGTTTTGAATGTCTCTCCTCCCCCCTACCACTTAGAATTTGGCCTAGTATAAACATGGATCACTGCCTTCTCAGGAACACTGTCTTATATCTAACTTTATTAATATTTTACTCTTCTTTTAGTTATTGGGCTTTTCCAGATCTTGGCCCAGAAATTACCTTTATCTCTTCTCTGTCTGATGGAAAAATTAGTTTCACATTTTTTAATTTTAATTTTAATTTTTTTTAATTTTTATTTTTACTTTATTTTACTTTACAATACCATATTGGTTTTGCCATACATTGACATGAATCCACCATGGGTGTATACGAGCTCCCAATCTTGAATCCCCCTCCGACCTCCCACCCCCCACCCCATATAGTTTCACATTTTTATGCATACTTTCTAATTTACTTCTATGTCATATGACTTAAAGTCAGTCAAATAGTGGCCCCAAAGATACATATAAATCCTAATTTCCAGGACATGTAAATGCTATCTTATTTGGAGAAAGGATATTTACAGATATACTTAAGGACATTGAAATAAGGATATCACTTAGGATTATTCAGGAAGGTCCTAAGTGCCATCACCAGTATCCTTATAAAAGGAAGGCAGAGGTAGATTAGACAGACACCCAAAGAGAAGGAGCTTCCCAAGTGGCTCATTTGGTAAAGAATCCACCCGCAATGCAGAAGAAACAGGAGACATGGTTTTGATCCCTGGATCAGGATGATCCCCTGGAGAAGGGCATAGGTTGTCATGCCCTCCAGGATTCTTGCCTGGAGAATCCCACGGACAGAGGAGCCTAGTGAGCCACAGTCCATGGGGTCGCAAATAGATGGACACAACTGAGCATGCACTCACAGCACACAAAGGAGAAGACAGTGGAGGCAGAAAATGGAGTAAGCAACTAATGCAAAGAATCCCAGTGGCCACAACAAACTGAACAGATTTTCTCCTAGAGTCTCTGGAAAAAGCACAGCCCTAACAAAACCTTGTATTCAGACTTCAAGCTTCCAGAGCTCCAAGAGGATGCATTTCTATTGTTTTAAACTGTTTCATTTGTAGTAAGTGGTTACAGCATTCACTCACAGGGAACTAATACAGACTGACTTTATCAAAGACTCACTTTTAATAGAGATAGCTGAAGATAACATTTTAAGATAAGTGTGTGTGTATGTATACCTCAAAATTCTCAGGTTCTTCATTAATAAGAGCAAAAACAGTGATCACTGTTATGAGTTTGGAGATCTGTTGAGAAATTCTCTCTATTTTAGGCTGTGTGGTATGTAAAATAATTGCTTCTCAAATATTTTTATATTTTAACCCCAAAACCTCTGAATATGCTCTTGTATGACAAAGGAGAATGAAGGTGGCAGGTGAAATTAAGGTTGCTCACTAATCAACTAACTTTAAAATAGTGAGATAGTCGTTGGTTATTCCAATGAGCTTAATGTAACCACAAAGGTTTTGAAAGATAGAAGAGGAAGGCAGAAGAAGAGTCAGTGTCAGAGTGATATATATGAGAAAGATTCAAATGTACATTGCTAGCTTAGAAGGGGATCACAAGCTATGGAATGTAGAGATCTTCTCACAGAGGCTCCAAAAAGAGCATAGCCCTGGTCACTCCTTGATTTTAGTTAAGATCCATTGTGAACTTCTGACCTCCATTAGTGTTAGTCGCTCAGTTTTGTCCAACTCTCTGCATTCCCAAGGACTATAGCCCACCAGGCTCCTCTGTCCATGGGATTCTCCAGGCAAGAATACTGGAGTGGGTTGCCATTCCTTTCTCTGGAGGATTTTTCAGATACCTTTAGATATCCTCACCTAGAGTGGAGCCCATTATTTCTGAAGATTGAAACATTGTAATTTGTAAAGCAAATTTCAATAAGTAATCAGCTAATAATACTCATTCTCTCAATTAGTAATCAGTTGATTTAGTGATTTTTCATTCCTGTTTCAATTTTCTTCTATTGTACTCACTGTAATTTCCTTAATTCTTTTCTATCCAAAATGATGGACCACTAAACTGATTATATAAACGTACACATCCTAAGACCATTGTTTACATTTACTGTACAATATCTGGTGCATCTTGTATTAAACATGCAAAACTAAATAGCCTTTGTGATCTAAATATTTTCCAAATAAAAATGGGACAACTCTCTTCTTAGTATTTCATGACTGGCTAAGTAAATATACATGTTACTGTGTTAAATACCCTTATCTGCATACTCTTTAGGTCTGTATTTGATTGCTCAAAACATATCAGAAGAGACAGGTAGTGGAATGCATCTCATCCCTTAACCACCTTCAGCCTAAAGGCTGCACACAGCCAAGCTTCTTAATGTAAACATATTAATTGGTTGAGAGGTCTGTTCTAGTCTGCTTTTAATGTTTATACAAAGCTGACAGCTTTCAATTCATACTAAATAGACAAAGGAATGAAGAAGAAAATGGAAACCACTCCAGTATTCTTGCCTGGAGAATCCCATGGACAGAGGAGACTGGTGGGCAATAGTCTATGGAGTCACAAAGAATCGAACATGACTGAGCAGCCAACACTTTCAACTTCAAAGACAAAAGAAACATATGAAGAGTTACTGTAAAAGAACAAAACATAAGGGAGGCAAACAGAGTTTATCTGATTTCTCATCTGTCAATTTTTCATCCTTCTATTACGTCTATTCCCCTCTCTAAGGTGACTAAAAGAAATATCTTTTAAAAGTTGCTACCAGTGTAATGGGATTCTCATGTGGCCCTAGTGGTAAAGAATCTACCTGCCAATACAGGAGACATAATTGATGTGTGTCTCATCTCTGGATCAGAAAGATCCCCTGGAGTAGGAAATGACAACCCACTCCAGTATTCTTGCCTGGAGAATTTCTATGGACAGAGGAGCCTGGCAGGCTACAGTCCACGGGGCTGCAAAGAGTCAAATGTGACTGAGCACACAGCACACATCAGTAAAACATCACTGTGTAATCGTGGCAGTAAGACATCACTGCCATACCTGCTTTGCAATGGAGGGCTATCTCAGAAGCAGAGTTTTCTTTAATTACTGACAGGAGGAACTTCTTTGGACAATATAGATTTAGTTGGATAGGAGGCAGTGGGGTTGGCAGTTATGACTGAAAAAATAGTAAAGATTAAGTACTGGTGATAAATACAGAAGGCTATTGTAACAGAATTAATGTTATATTTTTCTTATAGCTTACACATTAAGAAATCCTCTAGTACAAGTTCCCAAGGAATGACCACAGATTTAATACATATACCAGTTGGTTATCGCTGCTGTTGCTGCTGCTGCTAAGTCACTTCAGTCGTGTCCAACTCTGTGCGACCCCACAGATGGCAGCCCATTGGGCTCCCCCATCCCTGGGATTCTCCAGGCAAGAACACTGGAGTGGATTGCCATTTCCTTCTCCAATGCATGAAAGAGAAAAGTGAAAGTGAAGTCGCTCAGTCGTGTCTGACTCAGCGACCCCATGGACTGCAGCCTACCAGGCTTCTCTGTCCATGGGAGTTTCCAGGCAAGAGTACTGGAGTGGGATGCCATTGCCTTCTCCGTGGTTATCACTAATACCATTTTATTGAATGTACAAAATGACTAAATAGGATTCGACATAGCAAAAGCATGTGGAGTCACCAGCTTAGCCAAAACATCCCAAGCATAGAGACTCTATTAAAGCCCTGCTGAAACAAATCTGAATTTAATTTAAACTCCACAGGAAAGGGTGTTCTCTGCTCTCCAACTGCTGTTTTTGCCTCAACACCAAGGAATGGGGCTTTTTATCAGCCACCTGCTCTTCCAAAAATCTGTCTTCACTGAAACGGATATTTCTTCTTTTTATTTTTATGGTTTTTAACAATTGAAGTCTGTGATCTAGAACTGCTGCAGAGATATCACTGAGAAAGAAAAAGAGTAAATCCTTCTTAATATTTCATATAAGCTTAAGCAAGATAGGTAGATTTATGTGGAAATCATTGCTTCACACTTTCTGTGTTTGATGCGAGGAGAATGACTGAATGAGGCCATTGATGCTCCAAATTTTGTGTTAAGCATGTCTTTTAATTAATTAATTAATTAGTTGGGGGGAGGGAGGCATGTAGTATATAGGATCTTAGTTGCCAGACAAGGGATTGAATTTGCACTCCCTACATTGAAAGGCAGAGTCTTAACCACTGGACCATCAGAAAAGTCCCTGTTAAGTATTTTGAATGAGTGAATGTAATTTCTGGTGGAATTATTTTTCTTTTGATTACTTACTACTCATCACACAAGCTATTTTTGAGGCAGATAGCAAAATCACAGTTTTCCTCTAAACAAAAATTTTTTATGTCAAAAACTTCTATACCATTTCTTAAGTTGTTGCTCAGTTGTTCAGTTATGTCCCACTCTTTGTGACCCCCTAGACTGCAGCACTCTAGGCTTCCCTGTCCTTCACCATCTCCTGGAGCTTGCTCAAACTCATGTCCATTGAGTCAATGATGCCATTTAACTGTCTTGTCCTTTGTCATCTTCTCAACCTTCTGCCTTCAATCTTTCCTAGTTTCAGAGTCTTTTCTAATGAGTTGGCTCTTCGCATCAGTATCGGAGCTTCAGCTTCAACCTCAGTCCTTCTAATGAATATTCAGAATTGTTTCCTTTAGGGTTGACTGGTTTGATCTCCTTGCAGTCCAAGGGACTTAGGATAGACTAAAGAAGACTAAATGCTATGGTTCCATGGGCTCAATCAAGGCAGTATTTAAAGTATTACTTCAAAAATATGCTCCTTGTTTATATTATTTTTATATATTTGGGTTACTAAAATCATTTTAGATGACAAAAAAGTGAAAAGTTAGGGGAAACTGTACTCTTTTGTAAAATAATCTGGCCTGGAAGTCCATTCTGGTTCCATCACTTATAAGTTTGCTCTTTTCATCTACACAGAATCCTCTTTGTTTAATGTTCAAATTGGAAAACTTATTAGATATTTTAAGCATAAACATCACATCTTGAAATATTATGAGTTGTATTTTCCCCAAGGAAATTTTCAATTTGTCTTAGTAACTTATCTTTTCTGTGTATTTTAGACTCAACAGACATTTTATACTATTGTATGATCAATAAACATTTCTGAATGAATTAAATATTATGCTTACTAAGAACTTTGGAAGAATACAAAGTTGAATAAAAATTAATTCCAGCATTCAATATCATTTTAATTTAAAACTGTGGGTAACTAAAAGAAGTGCCATTTAAGAACATCAATGATTGTAGCAGAAAAGGCAAATAAGAGAACTGTGGTGAGTTTGAACATGTGGAAAATTATCTCCAAATTCCTGAAGGTGATTCTAGATGCCTGCAGAAGTATTTTCATTGAGTATTGAGAAAAAGATCCTTTGTTTTTGCTTCTGTTACTGGTATTTATTTGCTTTTATTTGTTGTCAATTTATCATCAACATGCTAACGGTTTATATATATTTTATTTCTCTTCATAAAAATGTAATGGGAGAATGAAAATGTAGAGCCATAAAAAGAGAAAACATTTTTTCCTAAATTAGCTCAGAGTTACTCATTAAATAGTCTCAATATTGACTGCCAATTTCCCACTCCATCCTTAGGTCTGATTTAATTTTTCTGGCACTGAATACTAGCACATAAAAATATCTTCCAGGGCTTCCAGTGTAATCTGGGGTTAAGAAGCACTGTAGTCCATGGTACACTGGTTGTTTCTTTAGCTATTAAAAAATGAGGACAATTCTAAAATAAAGATAAGATAAAGTGTTTAATTTTATTTCTAAAGCACATTTGCATCTGACATAACTAAAAATCTTGTCAATGGCAAAAGCCTCTAGATTCACAGTTTTTCTTAAGAGAAATCTGAGGTGCACTGTCTAATCATAATCTTCTTCAGCATTTATGGAGGGCTCACCATGAGTGAGGAACTGTTCTAGTAACTTTGTACTTTAATTGATGTAATATCCAGAATTGAGCTATGAGACTATCTATCATATAGACAAAAAAACTGAAGAAGCATGAAGGTTATGTAGCTCATTCAGTGTCACACATACATTATATAACAGATCTAGAATTCCTTTTCAGACTTTCTAGCTCCAGAACCCACTCTCTGAGTTATGGAGCTTTTTTCATGGCCTTATGATTCTTCTGACTCCTTTCATCATTTAATTTCCCCTGCATGGTGCTGCCTCTTTCTCTAGAAAATTAAAAGAAAATTTTTCCTCTAGAAGTTCCATAGGTGATATAAGCATGTGTGTACAAAAGAACACTCTTCATAAAAAGTGAATAGATAGATGAGTAAGTTGCTATTTGAGGTTGCTTTTTTTGAGAAACAGAATAATGAGTGTCTTTTTAATACAATTTTTTTATTTGAGTAAATACAATTCATGTATGGATGTGAGAGTTGGACTGTGAAGAAGGCTGAGCACCAAAGAATTGATGCTTTTGAACTGTGGTGTTGGAGAAGACACTTGAGAGTCCCTTGGACTGCAAGGAGATCCAACAAGTCCATTCTGAAGGAGATCAACCCTGGGATTTCTTTGGAAGGAATGATGCTAAAGCTGAAACTCCAGTACTTTGGCCACCTCATGTGAAGAGTTGACTCATTGGAAAAGACTCTGATGCTGGAATGATTGGGGGCTGGAGGAGAAGGGGACGACCAAGGAAGAGATGGCTGGATGGCATCACTGACTCGATGGATGTGAGTCTGAGTGAACTCCGAGAGATGGTGATGAACAGGGAGGCCTGGTGTGCTGCGATTCATGGGGTTGCAAAGAGTCGGACACGACTGAGTGACTGAACTGACTGAACTGAAATACAATTCAGTCCATAATAGAGATGACACTAAAAATATTATACAATTGATAGATCATTGCAACAACCACTCAGCATGGAGGACAAAGAGTGACTATAATAGGATGATGACTGCCTCAGTAAACTGATAAAAACTAATTTCTATTCTAAATAAGTTTATTGGCTGTTTTGGCCTCATTAGCCGTACTTAAAAGATATCAAGTCAGATGCACAGAAACATAACACAATGGTAATAACTGTTAACAATTCTCAGTTGACTATTGTTTCAATCTACAGGTAATAGGCGTAGTCATCGCAAATTGTTACTCTTGGCAAAAAGTCAGCTCCGTCAGTGTGCTTTAAATGAAATGTATACCATAAGAAATCTCTAATTTCTTTTCATTAGCTTAATATCCAACTTTCCAATTAAAAGTAACCTTTTCCTACGACTGATACAGCTTAAACTGCTATTATCTCTCAGAATGGGCTTAACAATTTTCCTTTTCTTGATTTTAACATGACCTCTTCATCAAACTTAATGCATTTTCTATATTAAGTTTTCAACAAAATGTGCTAACATTTATTTGCAAGGTTAAGAAATGTCTCACACTTAAGAAAATACAAAAATATTTATGCAACTGTTTAAATATCTTCAAACTTTTTAAACAAAGTGATGTTTCAGTTGAGAGTTTAATATTATGTCTTCACTAATCATATTACATTTTCCATGAATCCTACTTGCAATGCTTCCTTATCAGATTTTAATAAAAGTCCAAATTCTATCTTCACAGAGAGTACCGGATATCTAAGTACTTCTTTAAAATTTAGATTTGCAAAAGTTTCTTTTCCAAAATAATTTGCCATTAAAATGGCGTTTTAATATCTAACTCAAAACAGACTGCCAGAGGAGAGAATAAAGCTATGATAGATACTGAAGAAAGTAATCATCTCCTGTTGAACCATTGACATAGGACACTAAACTTGGGCCATGCCTGTTAACATCAATGTCTATCAAGGAAGATCACCTTAATTTTAAGTTCTGCCCTTGCAATCATCAGCTGTGTATGCTGGGAAATATACTTCATGGCAAATAGAAGGGGGGAGAGTGGAAACAGTGACAGATTTTATTGTCTTGGGCTCCAAAATCACTGCCTACAGTGACTACAGCCGTGGAATTAAAAGATGCTTGGTCCTTGGAAGGAAAATTAAGACAAACCTAAACAACATATTAAAAAGCAGAGACATTACTTTGCTGACAAAGGCTTGTATAGTCAAAGTTATGGTTTTTCCAGTAGTCATGTACAGATGAGAAAGTTGGAACATAAAGAAGACTGAGGACCGAAGAATTGATGCTTTATAATTATGGTGCTGGAGAAGACTCTTGAAAGTCTCTTGGACAGCAAGGAAATCAAATCAGTCAATTTTAAAGGAAATCAACCCTGAATATTTATTGGAAGAACTGACGCTGAAGCTCAAATACTTTGGCCACTTGATGCGAAGTGGAAAAGACTGACTCGTTGGAAAAGACCCTGAGGCAGGGAAAGATTGAGAGCAAGAGGAGAAGCGGGTGACAGGATGATACGGTTGGATAACATCATCAACACAATGGACACGATTTTCAGCAAATTCTGGGAGACAGGGAAGGACAGGGAAGCCTGGAGTGCTGCCATCCATGGGGTCACAAAGAGATGGACACGTGTTAGCCACTGGACAACAAAATGCTGGGAAGTATTGTCTCCTTCATAAAAGAACTTGGCATATGAAGAGAGGACCTCTGTTTGGGACACTTTTGTGATAGAATGTGTCACTTTTGTGACAATGATGAAAACCTGAAGACAAACCAAAAACCAACTATTTTAACCAAATATCCATCTCATTTCCTGATGACCAAAAACTGAAATCTCACTATCACCTTTAAAGGCAAGGCAAGAGAGGAAAATGTGTTTGGTTCATTTTAATCTTGATGGCTCAGAGGTTAAAGCATCTGCCTGCAATGTGGGACACCTGGGTTTGATCCCTGGGTTGGGAAAGTCTCCTGGAGAAGGAAATTGCAACCCACTTCAGTATTCTTGCCTGGAGAATCCCATGGAAGGAGAAGCCTGGTGGGCTACAGTCCACGGGGTCGCAAAGAGTTGGACACAACTGAACGACTTCACTTTCAATCATATGTTGAGGTCTTGTCAGGTAGGTCAGTGGTAAAGAATCCATCTGCCAACGCAGCAGATGTAGATTTGATCCCTGGGTTGGGAAGAGCCCCTGGAGAAGGAAATGGCAACCCACTCCAGTATTTTTGGCTGGGAAATCTCATGGACAGAGGAGCCTAGTGAACTATAGTCCATGAGGTCTCAAAAGAGTCAGACAAAACTTAATGACTAAATGACAACACTTATGTATAGCAGCCAGGCAAAGAAGGCACCATTATTATTGTTTTACTTTGTCCCTATGAATCTTTAGAAAAAGAAAGACATATTATCATTTTGAAATCTGAAACTTAGTCTGCTATTTCTACCTATAATGCCACCCCCCAAACTGCCAAATTTTATATCCTCATTTTTAGTGTAAATCATATGATTGCTATTTGTATTTATTAACTGCATTGAAGAAGGAAATGGCAACCCACTCCAGTGTTCTTGCCTGGAGAATCCCAGGGATGGGGGAGTCTGGTGGGCTTCCGTCTATGGGGTCACACAGAGTCGGACACTACTGATGCGACTTAGCAGCAGCAGCAGCAGCAGCAGCAGCAGCAACAGCTACATTATATGCTACTGGAGGTGACTACTTATTTATGGTCTTTATGAATGGCATGGGACTTTAGCTTTACTACCTGCAGTGTCTCAATTAGAATATACCTTTCTTGGAAAGAGAGAGAGAAGAAAGGGTTAGGAAAAAGAAGGAGAATAGATTGGGAACTATTTAGAAAAAAAAGTATTGATTCAATTAAACTTCTGTCTAATTTTGCTTAGGGTGAGCCTTGAATAAAGCCATCAGCAATGAAAACCATTAAGAGTAGTCTGAATTATCCTAATAAATATTTTAAAATACAGGAAATAGTGAAACACATATAAAATTCATACAATATTCAGAGTTCAGTAATTAGAAATTGATTTGTCCTTTGATATTAAAGCTTAGCTTTCATATATTTTTCAGATTACTGTACCTATAATAAAAAATCTTAATTTTATGACATTTAACAGAGAAATTTTGACTATCATTGATATCTTGATGAGCTAACTTTTAAAAACCTAACCTTAGTTTAGAAGTAATATCCTAATGAAGTGAAGTCACTCAGTCGTGTCCAACTCTTTGTGACCCCATGGACTGTAGCCTACGAGGCTCCTCTGCCCATGGGATTTTTTAGGCAAGAATACTGGAGTGGGTTACCATTTCCTTCTCCAATATCCCAAGGTCTTAATCTAAATATCTTTTAATTTAAAAAGAAGACATAGATTTTTATTATTTGACAAAAATTTTTCATTAATTTTCATCACCTAGATATCATTTAAAGTCAACAATATAGGTATGAAGTGATTAATATATACACTGCATTATTAACATATACAGATGATAAGAAGCCCACTGTTTAAACTTTTGTATTATATTGTAGAAAGCAAAATTTTATATCTAAATATTAGCAGTACTGCTCCTAAGGATTTAGAATATTACATGAGTCCTGTTCTTTTTTATTTCCTAGATCAGGCTTATTTACTGAATGGCTTGCATGCATGCTATGTCTCTTCAGTTGTGTCCAACACTTACAACCCCATGGACTGTAGACTGCTAGGCTCCTCTGTCCATGGGATTCTCCAGGCAATAATACTGGAGTGGGTTGCCATTTCCTCCTCATGCAGATCTTCTCGAATCAGGGATTGAACTCTCGTTTCTTAAGTCTCCTGCATTGGCAGGTAGGTTCTTTACCACTAGCATTGTTAATCTATATAATTGCCAAGGCCACTATGTATAGACAAAACATTTGGAGCTTTCTTTCCTGGTCTCTTCTTCCTTTGGTGGAGTTTTGATTTTCTCCTTATTGGTCTGGAATGGTTCTTCTCAACTTTGTACCTTCCATAGTCTTAGACCTGCTGGCTTCAGGCTTCTTGTTGTTGCTCAGTCATCAGGTCATGTCTGTCTCTGTTACCCCATGGACTGCAGCACACCAGCCTTCCTTATACTTCACCATCTCCTGGAATTTGCCCAAATTCATGCTCACAGGGATGCCCTCCAGCCATCTCATCCTCTGATGCCATCTTCTCCTGGCCCTGATCTTTCCGAGCATCAAGAACTTTTCCAATGGGTTGTCTGTTCACATCAGATGACCAAAATACTGGAGCTTAGCATCAGTCCTTCCATGAATATTCAGGGTTGATTTCCCATAAGATTGACTGGTTTGATCTCCTTGCTGCCCAATTTCTTCCTAAAAGAAATTTCAGGAGTCTTCTCCAGCACCACAGTTCAAAGGCATCAATTCTTTGGTGTTCTGCCTTCTTTACAGTCCGGCTATCACAACCGTTTGGAACCACTGAGAAGACCATATCTTTGACTATATGGACCTTTGTTGGCAGAGTAATGTCTCTGCTTTTCAATGCACTGTCGATGTTTGTCATAGTTTTCCTGCCAGGAAGCAATCATCTTTTGATTTCATGACTGCAGTCACTGTCTGCAGTGATTTTGGAGCCCAAGAAGAGGAAATCTGTCACTACTTCCACCTTTCCTGTTCTATTTGCCGTGCAGAAATGGGCTGGATGCCATAATATTAGTTTTTGTTTGTTTGTTTTTTAATATTTAGTCTTAAACCAACTCTTTCATTGTCTTCCTTCACCCCCATCAAAAGGCTCTCTAGTTCCTCTTCATTTTCTGCCATTAGAGTGGTATCATTTGCATATCTGAGGTTGTTGATGTTTCTCCTGACTATCTTGATCTCAGCTTATAACTCACCCAGCCCAGCATTTCTCATTATATGCTCACCATAAGGTTAAACAAACAGGGTGACAGCAGACAACCTAGTCGTACTCCTTTCTCAGTCTTGAACCAATCAGTTGTTTCATACAGGCTTCAAGGCTAGCCACCCAAAATCTTTGTGCAAACCTTCTCTGCCTTCACTTTGGGCCTGTCTTCCATGAGAACTTGCTTGTTTTTGAACATACGCCTCCTCACTATCAGGTATAGGCTGTGATAATACGGTTCCTTGTCTTAGATGCATGCTTCCTGAGAAGTCCACGCAGAATTCTCATCCTCCCCTACCAGATGACTTTCTTGGGCACTCGTATCAGAATGCTTACCTCTGCCCACATTTCTGCCCTTCTCATGGAGCAAGATGAAAGTCATTACATTCCTGACATTAAACTAACACACATTCCTGAGATTCTTGACACTAAACTTAAGTGTTGGTTTTCTTCCTTCTTTGCATCAGTCTATATGATCCTAAGACACTGATATCTCTTAACATCTATAATTCAGTTCAGTTCAGTTCAGTTCAGTCATTCAGTTGTGTCCAACTCTTTGCAACCCCATGAATTGCAGCACACCAGGCCTCCCTGTTCATCACCATCTCCCGGAGGTCACTCAGACTCACGTCCATCGAGTCCATGATGCAATCAAATCATCTCATCCTCAGTCGTCCCCTTCTCCTCCTTCCCCCAATCTCTCCCAGCATCAGTCTTTTCCAATGAGTCAACTCTTCGCATGAGGTGGCCAAAGTACTGGAGCTTCAGCTTTAGCATCATTCCTTCCAAAGAAATCCCAGGGTTGATCTCCTTCAGAATGGACTGACTGGATCTCCTTACAGTCCAAGGGACTCTCACCAGTCTTCTCCAACACCACAGTTCAAAAGCATCAATTCTTCAGCGCTCAGCCTTCTTCACAGTCCAACTCTCACATCCATACATGACTACTGGAAAAGCCATAGCCTTGACTAGATGGACCTTAGTCGGCAAAGTAATGTCTCTGCTTTTGAATATACTATCTAGGTTGGACATAACTTTTCTTCCAA